>VZQC01014358.1:840111-889000 GCA_009823505.1 Rhizomys pruinosus | reverse complement strand
CTGGAGAGATGGCCTAGCGGTTAAGAGCGCCGACCGCTCTTACAGAGGACCCAGGTTCGATCCCCAGCACCCACATGGCGGCCGAGAACCGTCCGAAACTCCAGTTCCAGGAGAACTCCAGTTCCAGGGGAATCCGACAGCCTCTTCTGACCTCCGCGGCATTGCACGACATGGGTGCACAAACTTGCATGCAGACAATACATTCATACACATACAGAAATAAATAAAATTAAAATATATATAAATAAATTTATGTGAAAAAAAATATAAGTCAAAAGAATGAGATTAATCCTAATATGCCCAAATCAAGATAGTGAGGCCCTTTCTGGCCTCCTTGAACACCAGGCACATATATAGTGCACTTACATACATGCTGGCAAAACACTCATACACATAAATGTATAATCTTTTTTAAAAAATTACAACTATATACAACTTCAACTAAGTCATAAAAATCCAGGACTCCATTCTCCTAACAGAACAAGTTTCATTTTTCAGCTTCTGAACACTGGAAATACAATCTTATACACAAATTTGTAAGCCATCACACAGTTGACTAGGAAACCAAAAAGCACTAAATAAAAAAGAAGAAACTCTGTAATTTCAGCAAAAAAAATACAGAAGATAAAATATTTCTTTGAACCTCAACGAAATATATGTCATTTCAAATAACTCTTATTTGCAAAATGACCAATAAAGGCATGTTACATATATAAATTTCACTTCACTTCAAACTTACTTTGCCATATCTCTAGCCAACTGCATAAAACGTTCTCCATCAGATGGAGATAAGAGATTTAAAATACGCCTATAACCATCCATGGCCATTTTATGATCACCCATCTGTTCATAAAGGCTTGATCTCTCCCACAGGTAACGGACATTAGTAGGTTCATATTTAAGAGCTAGAAAGAAAAAAAAGAATAAAATTTACATATTTATTAAGAGAAAAGTACATAATAAAGTAATAAAGGCTTCCCACTGGAAACAGGAAAATTATTCTGGACTAAATCTATATAGAAAAACTCTTTGATGGGCTTCGTCTAAGACCAGATCTGACTTTCCACATTTATCCTCCTTTGGTCACTGAAATCACATAAACAGCTTGGAACCAACAGTGACTTTAGTAGAAAATTTAAAGTATTGTGTGGCCTCCAAATTTTGTGCTGTACTAGAGACACAGCATAATCACAGATAAACATGAGAACAGAGGGACCCATATAATTATGCTATAGTAGAAATAAGAAACAACACAAGAGCCAACATCATAACCCAAAAGAACAAATGCAATTAACAACATATATAACACCTAGTCAAATAAAACAAGAAAAATTCCTTTCCATCTACCAAGAAAGTATTTTAATTACCTTTTGTATAGCAAAAAATAGCCTGCTTAATATTATCTTGTTCCAGAGACATTTCTGCCAGTCTAACCCATTCTTCTGTGTCACTGGGATTTAAATGTGCAGCAATCAATTCGAATTGCAATGATTTCTCCATGTCACCTTGGTCCTCATATATCATAGCAAGAGTAGAGAATGGCTCATAAGCCAAAGGAGCTACAACAGAAATTTAAAAAAAAAATAAATTCCACGGGCTAAGAGAACAGGCTTAAGTTGGAAATTAATCCTGCAGTTTGAACTATACATCTTTTTTTCTAATATGTAAACTCAAAATCACCATAACAGAATATTATTTAATAGAACCTAAAATATTAAACACTAGATTTTAATTATCTTCTTTTCATACATATTTAGTTTTTGGTTGCTGTTGGTTCTTTTGGGAGGGTGTTTGTTCTGTTGAGATAGGGTCTTCCTACATACCTCAGGCTGACCTCAAACTCCCTATGTAGCCCAGGATGGTCAAAAACTATGATCCTCCTTTTCTAACGTCCCTAGTTCTAGGATTAAAGGCACACACCACCAGACCCAACTTTCATTTTTACAGCATTGATTTTCTTTTAACAATATATAATTTTACAAAAACTACTGTCTAACAAACCTTCCTTATAAAACTTCTTTTATTAAGGCCAAATAATACCTCAAAAATTTGGCAATTTCATCCCAATAAGCATCGGTCACATCAGTGGGAATGAATTTTTACTATTTAGCTCCTGTACCAGAGGGGACAGTACATACAGGATACATAAATGGCACCTTGGTATAGGATATAAAATTTAATGTTTAATCTTTATTTCTGAAATACTGTTTCTAATTTAAAAAAAAAATAAAAAAACAAAGACTGCCAGAGATTAGAGTCAAAGACTATTATCCAAAATAAACAATTATAAGCTAAAATAAAGGACCAGATAATATTAGAAAACAGGAACCAAACAAAATACCATAAAATGTCAGTTAATCTTATTTACGATGGATAAGAAAAAAAAAAGTAGTTGCCATAAATTACCCTAATAAATTATCCAAGAAATTATAACAAGTCATCTAAAAGGACCAAGTTTAACTAAAAGAAAATACCAAAACACTGAAAGAATACTTTTTTTCCTTATCCATCATAAATAAGATTAACTGACATTTTATGGTATTTTGTTTGGTTCCTGTTTTCTAATATTATCTGGTCCTTTATTCCAGCTTATAATTGTTTATTTTGGATAACAGTCTTTGACTCTAATCTCTGGCAGTCTTTGTTTTTTATTTTTTGAATTAGAAACAGTATTCCGGAAATAAAGATTAAACATTAAATTTCATATCTTATACCAAGGTGCCATTTATGTATTAGAAGTTCTCTGTATGACTCTACAAGCCACTCTGCAGAGCATCAACCAACAGCAACTGGAAAGCAACAGAATGTAAACAACTGGTCAAAAGTCACCTGAAGATGTCCTTCAGTATGTCTAAGAGTACCACTGAGTGGAGAGATAAAATAACAAATATAAATGTATTGTTACCAAAATTTGATGTAAATAACTTAGCACCATCTAATCTGGAAAATGGAAACAACAACAACAAAAAAAACACAAGAGCAGTCTTCAGGTGGCTGCCATTTAAAAAAAAAGCAATTAATAGGACTAAGGGTATAGCTCAGTTGATAAAGCATTTACCAAGATATTTAAGAGCTATAGGTTCAATCCCAAACACCACAATAGAGAAACAAATGGATGAATGGACAAACTAACTGATAAAACATAAAGATTAACAATACAAAAGTCTAAAATCTTAAAATGAAAACTTTAAAAAGGGAACCCATAGGAGTTCAGAAGCTCAAAAAATATTGCTGATACGCAGCGAATTACACCCTTTCTTCACTTTCTAATAATGCCTATTCAATGTGAAAGTGGCATGTTACTATTGGTCACCTCTCACTTCTAACCATATTCTATAAATAATAGTACAATGGAGTATATATCCTCATTTAAGCCAGACTACTGAACTGTTATTATCAATAAAGTCCCCATAGAAAATACCTTGTCTTATGATTTCCATGCACATCAATATTGCCTCTTCATGTTCTCCCCTAGCAAAGCGAATATTAGCTTCACCCATGAGACCTCTCAGAGCTCTGGGAAGCTTACTCCGAGGCCTTTTCTCCTGTATGGAAGAAAAATGACATGGAGATTAAAATATAGTAAAAGCTTAGATTTCAAAGTAAAACATATTTATACAGAACATAATGAAATGGAAATTTCTCTTTTGAACTTTTTAATCTCCTAAACTCAGAACTATTTACTAAGTGGTTATAAGTTGGATGTCTTAACATTTAAATCTAATTGCAGAAAGAAAACTAAAATTTAAAGACAGGAAAGAACACAATTATTCTATGATCCTTCTCTTAGGAGGAGCATCAAAGAAAGCAAAAACAGAATATGAAACAAAACCCACAATTCAAACCATAATACATAGAGCAAAAATCAAATGGTCAGGAATAGTAGTACCTCTACTAAAGGTACTTCTCTGAAATGTTATCAGAATAAACTTGGTTAAAAAAAAAAAAAAAAAAAAAAAAAAAAGGGGCAGGGCACATTTGCTCGCGCACGCCTTTCATCCTAGCACTTGGGATGCAGAGGCAGGAGGATCTTTGTTGAGTTCAAGGCCAGTCCTGGTCTACAGAGTGAGCAAAAGACCAGCTGGGACTAAAGAAAAAAAAAAAAAAACACCCCCCCAAAAAAAACCAAAAAAAATTACATTTATTTGGGCTGTAGAGATGGCCTACTGGTTGAGAGCGCCTTGCAGAGGACCTGGGTTCAATTCCCCAGGCACCTACATGGGGGTCTGAGAACCTGTTGTTATAACTTTATAGTTCTCAGGGGCATCCCGGCCGCCTTTCTGACTCCATTCTCCGCAGCATTGCCACGACAGGCGTGCACAAACCCACGCATGACAACGGACATTTTCATACACAGACAAAAATAAATCAACACTTAAAGAAAACAAGATTATAAAAAGAATAAAACAGTTATACTAGGGATCTTTCCATAGCAAACGTTATAAAAAAAACTTGACACATGTAGACAGGTTTTCCCATCAAAAACGACGTAAAAGCACGCAGAAGAAAGAAATGACAGTAGTTACCACCGTAGTAGTGCCGCTTTCCTAAGCGAAGTCATACAGGCGGAATCCGCTGTCTAAAGTAAGCCCAAAGGTTCCGTTGGCAATGTAACAACTGGGCAACGCATAGGCCGGGGGGCGCATAGACATTGAAAAGAACGTTGACGGGATTTGCACGGTTGGTTGTTGCGCGAGGAGAACAAATCTCATAACAACAAGACATCGCCGCACGTGGGGGTGGCGTCCAGATGGTTCTTCCGCCTATGCATTCGTCGGCTCTCTTCGTCTCATCTAGCTGCAGGCTCTCCAAGATGAGCAAGACTTTATGAAACAGACTTACGCACGCCAGTGATGTTTCTCCTAAGGAAAGGCACACTGAAGTTTGGTGGGGGTGGAGGTTGGGAGGGGGATGATGAAACAACTTAAAACACTCAGTAACCTCAAGAAAGAAAAGTATTTTAAAAAAGAAAGAAAGAAAGAGAGAGAGAAAGAGGAGAAGAAATAGAGATAGAGTATTATTTACATTCAGGAGTTAGAAATGCCCTTACTCCCCCACCCCCCTCAGCCAACCAAACCTGAAAGTAAAAAAAAAAAAAAAAAAAAAAAAAAAAAAATAGTAAATGAATACCCCAAAACATAAAAGAAAGCCAGCACACAGCCACGTTCTCACTCTTCGGGAATGGCTAGCTCATCCTCTAGGCCTCATCCAGACTTAAGACAAAACTGAGAGGAAAGTCAAAAGTATATATAGTACTAGTTAAAAGCAAAGAAGGAAAGCATTGCTTTTAGTTACAAGAAGGCATACACCCAAGAACTAAGAACGCCTGGTAGTAGAGAACCCATTCGGCTTCACAGAGGGGGTAAGTGTGAGGGCCATGCCCCCAGATTTGAAGCTTTATCTATCACTAGCTGTATAAAAGGAGGCAACTAACAAGTTCTCTACATGTGCTTAAAATAAAAGCTCACCACTGACTGCTACTGTTAGTACTAAAATAGCAATATTATTTCAGGAACAAAATAACATGACATACTTCATTTATATCTGAGGATACAATGGTTTTTGCAGGTTCATAATCATGACCCTGAACAACCAAATAAATGATTAAATTCAGGAGCCAGCAACTTTCTGTTAAAAAAAATGGAGGCATACATTTTAGAAAAAGATTTTTAAAAAGTCTAAATTTTAAACACATATGTTTAAAACATATATATGTTTAAATTTTTATTTTAAACATGTGTTTAAAATATATTTGTTTATAATATATTTTTTTAATTTTTTATTTATTTCTGTATGTGTAGGAATGTACTGCCTGCATGCAGGTTTGTGCACCCATGTTGTGCAATGCCGTAGAGATCATAAGATGGTGTCGGATTCCCCTGGAACTGGAGTTCTCCTGGAATTGGAGTTTCAGACAGTTCTCGGCCGCCATGTGGGTGCTGGGGATCAAACCCGGGTCCTCTGTAAGAGCGGTCAGCGCTCTTAACCACTAGGCCATCTCTCCAGCCCATAATCTTTTTTTTAAAGAACTTTAAGCCTATTCACTTATGTGAAATACTTCAAAACCCAAAGTTAAAACAAAATAATCACTGTTTACAGAACTTTGGGGGGGGGCAGTGGGAGAACAGGATTTCACTATGTGGCACTGGCTGACCTGGAACTCACTACTATAGACCAGGCTGGCCTGGAACGCACAGAGATCTACCTGCATCTGCCTTCCAGAGCTGGGATTAAATGTGGTACACCACCATCTGGCTTCCTTATGCTTCAAATACATGCTCACACAATAGTCTCAGAAGAGTTCTGGGACAATCATTCTTAGGAAGCAGGGAGCATCATACCTTTAGAGGACTGATAGGATAATTTCACAGGAGGCCAGCCCATTTTTACCTACAGAACTGGACTCAGCTGACCCCATGCCCACCCCCTTGTCCCCACAAAGGGCCTGGCTGGCTAACTTTCAGGCTAGACTTGCAGTCACCTGGTAGGAGGTACCTGCTGCTACAACTGTCCCTCAGAGACTGCCTATGGACAAACCGTTCCTCCCATCAGCAGGTAAGGAAGGTCTCACAGGTTGCAAAAACTTCAGCCCCTTTTTATCCCCCACTTGCCTGGAAAAGACACTGTAACTTCAATTCTCTCTCTCTCTTTCTCTCTCTCTCTCTTTCATCTCATCTTCCTTTGTTTGCTATGAGTTGGTTTTTGTTTTGTTTTGTTTTGTTTTTTCCTCCTGTGAAAAGGCTTGCTTGTTCAGAGAAAAGTTATCAGGCAAAAAGCATGGTTCAGTTTAATTCACCCATCAGAGCCTGCTATACATGAAACTACATTCTGACAGTCCAGCACCATACCTCAGGCAACTTGACATGGGCAAATGGGAGTTGTGAGCTATCAGCTTTCTAGTCATTAGAAAAGCATATCCATCACTGGAAACCAATAAATCTGGTATAATCCTTGACATCACCAGTGAGACTCTGTGAGTTTAATTAATCTCGATGCACTAACTGAATTTATTATCTGGATACACAAAGCTAAGGGCTCCTAGAATGTGGTAGCATACCAAAATACCTGTGTGTAAAATCCCAAATAAGCAGCTATATTTATATAGTAGTACAATTAGGTTATGATCCAGTAGTTTCCAGCTGAGGTCAATTTAGAAAAATGACATTTAAAAGGCCCCAAAGCCTGGTGTGGTGGTCCCATCTTTAATTCTGTGAAGTAGAGGCCAGCCTGGTCTCCACAGAAGTTCTAGGCCATCAGGTAGGGCTACAAGGAGACCCTGTCTCAAAAAGGGGGGGGACCCCAACCAAATGCTGACATCAAACTGAGACTACCAAACACTGATAAATCGGGTAGTAAAAACAGAGTATCATTACAGTGAAAAAAAAAAAATGTTTTCACTAAGTCACTTTTACTGCAGGTAGCAGATGATCTCAATATACCTTCATTGGCATCTTTGTCCTGGGATTTGGTAGAGTCAATTCCCGATGATGATGGAACTTCAGAATCATCTACATTTCCTTCAGGTGATGATTTTTCTTTTTCCTGAAGACTCTGTAATTAAAAATTAGTTAAGCGGTTCCAAAAACTAATACAGATTTAGCTCTCCCAGCAGAGAGGGCATTTGCCTTATTTCTAAGAACCTCCACACATACTTAGCATTTGGAATATAAATTTGAATATGGTCAAACTATTTCAAAGTACCCAGGTCTTACCTTTGGTTTAAATGTCATTTCTAAATATGTGTGTGTGTGTGTGTGTGTGTGTGTGTGTGTAAAATACTTTGTCATTAACACTTTAAACAAAAACATGGGGTGCTTAGTCCATGAATCAAGTGAGAAACCACTAACATAAAAAAGATCTATTGGGGCTGAAGAGATGGCTCAGCGTTTAAGAGTGCCAACTGCTCTTGCAGAGGACCCAGGTTCGATTCCCAGCACCTACATAGCGGCTAAGAACCGTCTTTAACTCCACTTCCAGGGGAATCCGACGCCCTCTTCTGACCTCCGCGGCATGGCGCGACAAGGGTGCACCAACCTACACTCATACACATAAAATACAAACAGTACACTCATACACATAAAAATAAATTTTTAAAAAGATCTGTTGCTTCTATTTTCCCTTATACTTCACATACGTGAGAAAATAAGGTTCAGCTATTTCTTACAAATATGAAAAACAAGCCTAATCAGGCAATTATGTTCACTTTGTGTGCCTAAAATTAAGAGGCTCCAAGAAAATGAGCGCTCCAGGCTGGACGTGGTGGCTCAAGCTTCTAATCCCAGCACTCAGGAGGCAGAGGTAGGCCAACCTCATTGAGGTCAAAGGCCAACCTGGTCTTCGTAGCGAGTTCTAGACCAGCTGGGGAGATACTTTCTACAAACAAAAAGAAAAAAAAGAAAAAAAAATGACGCTTCGGGTACGGATAGACAAAGAGACACACGCCCCGCAGAGGACAAAAACAAAAAACTTGCGGCCTAAGAAAACAGGGGTGCGTACCCCACCCAGGGTTACAACCTAATAGCAAAACAAGGTTTAGAACTTCTCAGATTACCCTCACACCAAATTCCCCTCCAGCTCCACTTGGCGAGATAGCAGCGGCTACCAGAGACTTTAAATTTACTGGGGGAGGGTGGACGCTGATTAGCGCCGAGGTAAAGCTTCCGGGTGGGGAAAAAAATGTCATGAGAGGAACTATGAACCGAGATGGTGGTGAAAAAGCAAAGCTCGAGTGAGAAGAGGCAGGAAAGCCGGGAAACCCCGGCTCATCCGGTCCCCGAGAAAGAGTCTTTGGGCGCCACAAGCTAATTGTTTCGGGAAAGAAAGAGCGAGGAGCACCCCGCTGTAGCATCTCACTTTCTTCTCGCGGGTTTTTCTCTCCTCTCTCCGCCTTTCAAACTCTTCAAAGGAGATTTTCCCTTCCAGGTAGTCGATAAGCTCGGGGCTGAATCCCGACATGTCTGCGGGATAATGGCAAAGCAGACGACCGGAAACACCGCAACTCCGAACTCTACCAGTAGACACTGAGAGCTTGGACTCAGCGTCCGACCAAGAAACCGCTCCGACCAGTGCCGCCGCTGCCGCAGCGCTGCAGTTCCGCTTGCGCGATGGGCTCTGGACCTCTTCCCGCAGGCAGAGTAGTCAGCCAAAAGGGATCTTTCAGAATTCTTTCCCCGGAATACTTGTTTAAAGACCCTTAGGCTGAGCCAGGCACTCTTTTAATCCCAGCACTCGGGAGGCAGAGAAAGGCGTGTTTCTGAGAGCGAGGTCAGCCTGTTGTTCTTCATAGTGAGTTTCAAGCTAGCTGGGGTTACAGGGAGACCTTGTCACAAAAAGACACCCCGCCCCCCCAAAAATGAAGACACTTGAACTGGGGGCTGGGCGTGGAACACAGTGTTGGAGCCTTTACCTAGGTTTCTGTCTCCAAGTTTTCTTTCCCTAACAGTCAAAATTTTTAATAGAATCAGGTTCCTTACATAAAAAAATTATTTTAATTGGGTCTGGAGACATGGAGTACTGGCTGCCCTTCCCTAGAACCAGGTTCGGTTTCCAGCACCTACATGGCAGCTAATAACCGTCCTTAACTCCACCAGGATCTGACGCCCTCTTCTGGCCTCCGCTAGCATCAGGCTCCTACATGGTGCACTCACATGCAGGCGAAATACCTTTACACACAAAATTAAAATAAAATATTTTAAATATATATTTTATTCTTTAAGAATTGCATACATGTATTTTAATCATATTCACCCCCAACTTCTCCCCTTAACTCATCCAAGATCCACTCCCCCACCCAACTTCATGCCTTAAAAAAAATATAATAGCTGCGGCTGGAGAGATGGCCTAGCGGTTAAGAGCACCAACTGCTCTTGCAGAGGACCGGGGTTCGATCCCCAGCACCCACATGGTGGGTGAGAACCGTTTTTAACTCCAGTTCCAGGGGAATCCGACACCCTCTTCTGACCTCCTCAGCATTGCACGACACGGGTGCACAAATCTGCATGCAGACAGTTCATACACAAAAAAATAAATAAAATTTATATATATGTATATACATATAATAGCTTATCAACTCCCTATGTGCCTGGGTGTGAGGAGCTACACCCTTAAAGAAAAGTTACTCTCCCTTCCCCCAGAAGCCATAACTTTCCGTAGCTCCTCAGTGTTGAGAACTCAGAAACCCTTTCCCAAACAGGTTCCACACACATAATCCTGGCTGCCTAGAAACTCAGAAGCTGATCTCACAGAAATCAGAACTCACAGAAATCAGCCTTTCTGTCTCTGACTGTTGAGATTAAAGGTGTGTGCTACCACACCTTGGCTGCTAGGTTTCTGCCTAGGATCTGGTTCTTTTAAAAAACTTATTTTTCTCTGTCTGAGTATATTGCCTGCATGTAAGTGCACCGGTGTCTCCTATGTCCTCAGAGAACTTAAGAGGGCATTGTATTCCCTAAGACAATTTACTGAGGATTGTTGGCCGCCATTTGGATGTTCGGAACCAGCTCTTAAGGGCTGAACCATTTCTCCAGCCCTAGAATCAGATGTTTTAGTTTGGATTGGTGGGGTGGGGTAATTGGTGTTTTGTTTTTGTTTTGTTTTGTTTTGTTTTGTTGTTTTGTTTTGGAGAGAGGATCTCCTACAGCTGTAGCTGCAGCTGGCCTGGAACTCACTATGTAGACCAGGCTGAGCTGGATATCATGCCATGTTCAGAGTATAGATGAGGCTGGCTTTGAACTCACAGAGATCCTCCTGCCTCTGCCTCCCAAGTGCCAGGATTAAAAGTGTGGCCCACCTCGCCCAGCTCAGAGTACGGACTCTTAACCAGGAGCTGATTTTGAAGCAGAGGGTGATGACACACACTTTTAATCCCAGCATTCTGGAGGCAGAGACAGATCTCTGTGGCTTATAGCCTATCAAGTCTCTTTTATACATTACATGCATCTCTCAGAATAATTCTTAGAAACCCAAAAGAGAAGAAAAGAGGTTTTAAAGAAAAGTTGTGGAGAGAGTGATAGAATACATGTGAAATGAAAGTGGAAGTTAGAGCCCTGGAAGTTTAAGGTGGAAGGAGGCCAGGAGAAAGGTGTGGAGGTGAGAGTAAACCAAAACTAAATATGTTCAGAAGTGTCAAGGATTGGGAGGCAGAGGCAGGAAGATCTCTGTGAGTTCGAGGCCAGCCTGGTCTACAGAGCAAGCTCCAGGATAGCTGAGACTAAAAGGAAACCCTGTCTCAAAAATACCAAAAAAAATTAAAAGGTTCAAGGATATCTACTACTTGTAAGATAAGTTTTTAAAGGCAGAAATACTTGGAATTTTTCTTAGTTATCATGATGTTGGGTATGGGCTTTCTGTGTGTTGCCTATTATATTATATTATATTATATTATATTATATTATATTCCATTACATTACATTTTCCTCATATCCCATAGGTTTTCCATGACTTTCATGATGAAGGGATGCTGGCTTTTGTAGAAGGCTTTTTCTCCATCTGAGATAACCATTTGGTTTCTGACCCTGAGTCTATGTATGTATGTGGTGGATTACATTTATGCATTTATGTAAGTTGAAGCATCCCTGCATCTGTGGTGGATAATCTTTCTTATATGCTCATGCTCATTTTGCAAGTATGTTATTGAGAATTTTTGCATATATGTTCACCAGCAAGATTGACCTATAATTTTCTTTTTGTGTTGGGTCTTTGTCTGGTTATAGAATCAAGGTAAAACTGGCTTTGTAAAAAGAATTTAGGAGTATTTTTTTCTTTTTCTATTTTATGAAATAATTTGATGAGACACTCTCTGAAGGTCCAGTACAATTCTGGGCTGTAGCCATCTGGTTCTGGATTTTTTTATTTGGATTTTTAATTACTGCTTCTAATTCATTGGTTGTTATTCTATTTAAATTATTTACTTCATCATGATTTAACTTTGGCAGGTCATATATATCTAGACATGCATCCATTTCTTTTAGATTTGCCAGTTTAGTGGAATATAATCTTAAAAATATATCCCTGTGATTCTCTGAATTTCCTTGGTGTCTGTTGAAATGTTTCTAATTTTATTCTGGATTTTATTAACTCAGATGCTCTCTCTTATTTGGTTAATTTGCCTTATTAATCTTTTCAAAGAATGAACTTTTTAAATTCTTTACACTGACTTTTTCAAATTGTTCTGTTTCATTCATTTCAGACCTGATTATCATTATTGCTTCCTATCTACTGTTTTAGCATATTGTTTTTCTTGTTTTCCCAAGGCCTTCAGGGGTGTCATTAAGTTATTAATATTAGATCTCCAGTGTTTAGTACTAAATTTGTTTTTTTTTTAATGTGTATGAGTGTACTGCCTACTTGTAGGTTGGTGCACCTGTGTTGTGCAGTGCTGCAGAGGTCAGAAGAGGTCATCTGATTCCCCTGGAACTGGAGTTAAAGACGGTCCTTAGCCACCATGTGGGTGCTGGGAATCGAACCCGGGTCCTCTGCAAGAGCAGTCGGTGGTCTTAACCGCTGAGCCATCTCTCCAGCCCCTAGTACTAAGTTTTTAGGACTGCTTTTGTTGTATTTCATAAATTTTGGTATATTGTGTTTTTATTTTCATTCAGTTCTAGAAGCTTTTTATTTCCTTCTTTTTTTTTCTTTGGTGTTTTTTGAGACAGGGTCTCTCTGTAGCCCCAGCTGGCCTGGAACTCACTTTGTAGACCAGGCTGGCCTTGAACTCACAGAGATCCTCCTGCCTCCCAAGTGCTAGGACTAAAGGTGTGCGCCACCACGCCTGGCTTTTATTTCCTTCTTGATGTCTCCCTGGAACCAATTCATTCAGTAGCGTCTTATTTAGTTTCTGTGAGTTTGTACACTTCCTTTTGTTTCTATTACTGTTGATATACAGCTTTATTCCTTTGTGGTTGGATAGAATGTAGGATGCTATTTAAATTTTCCTAGATTTGTGGAGACTTGGTTTATGTCCTCCTATACGGTCAGTTTGGGAGAAAGTTCCATGGACTGCTGAGAGAAAGTGTATTCTTTAGTGTTTGAGTGGAATGTTCTATAGATGTTTGTTAGATCCATTTGATTTATGATGTCATTTAACTCCATAGTTTCTCTGTTTAGTTTTGTCTGGATGACCTATCTATTGGTAATAGTGGGGTATTAAAATTACTCCTATCACTGTGTTGGAGGTCAGTCTGTGGTCATAGATCTAATAGTATTTCATTTTATCCCAGTCAGAATGGCTAAGATCAAAACAGGCAAACAAAAAAATGACAACAAATATTGGTGTGGATATGGAGAAAGGGGAGTGTTTATTCACTGTTAGTGGGCATGAAAACTGGTGCAGCCACTATGGAAATTAGTGTGGAATTCTTCAAAAAGCCACAAATAGATCTACCATATGATCTAGCTATACTACTCTTGGATCTATACCCAATGGATTCTGTATCCTACTACAGGGATACCTGCTGATCCATGCTCATTGCTGTTCTAGTCACAATACCTAGGAAGAAGAACCAACCTAGATATCCATCAACTGATGAATGGATAATGAAAGTGTGGTACATATATACAATGGAATATTATCCAGATATGAAGAAAAAAAAACTGTGGAAGTCTCAGGAAAATAGATGAAGCTGAGTGAGGTAACCCAGATCTAGAAAGATAAATGTCACATGTTTTCTCTGTGGATGCTAGCTTAGAATCTTTGTCATTATGTGTGTTTCATTTGGAAAACCCATAGAGGTCAGGAAACTAGTAAGGGCCCTTTGAGAGGGTGAGGCTTGCCGGGCGTGGTGGCACACGCCTTTAATCCTAGCACTTGGGAGGCAGAGGCAGGCGGATATTTGTGAGTTCAAGGCCAGCCTGGTCTACAGAGTGAGTTCCAGGACAGCTGGGGCTACAGAGAGACCCTGTCTCAAAAAGACAAAAAAAAGTCATATGGAAATATAATACTATAAATCTTCCTAAAATATATATTATGCTATCAGGGCGTGGTGGTGCACACCTTTAATCCCAGCACTTGGCAGGCACAGCCAGGTGGATCTGTAAGTTCAATGCCAGCCTGGTCTACATAGCAAGTTCCAGGCCTGCTGAAGCTACAGAGAGACCCCATCTCAAAGACAAAAACATATATATATATACACATATATTGCATAATATATAAAAATAGTTTAAATGGGGCTGGAAAGATGGGTCAGTAGTTAAGAGCACTGGCTGCTCTTGCAGAAGACCTGTATTTAGTTCCTAGCACCCACATGGCAGCTAACACAGGTTGGTAACTCCAGTTCCAGGGGATCCAACTCCCTTTTCTGGCTTCCGTGGGCATTGCACACATGAGTATACTTACATATATGCAGGCAAAACACTCATACATATAAAATATAAATAAATTGAAATTTTTAAATAAATGGAGTTTCTCTGTAACAGTGGGACAGTGTCTCTATCAGACACTAGAGGTACTATAAAAAGTTTGGTGTCAAGAATGGGGTTACCTTTTTGAAGTTGTTGGTCAGAGTGGCTCCATAGTACCCCCAAATGTTACTAGGTATTGCCATTGCTCTTGGTTACCCTCCAGAACTTGAAAGTAAGACTCTATTACTGAAGACATTACATTATGTACACACAAGTTGTAGAACATGGAGAAATCAAGCTGATACTGACCTTGAAGCTTCATCCCTTCTGGTTCTCTTTCATAGTGCTGGAAGGTACTATACACAGTACTAGAAGAGAAAAGTATCATCACTCGTATCCAGCTGTGAACCCTGTGAGCTACAGTAATGACTGTTCTGGCAAGATATACCCACTGGTATATCACTATTTCACTTTTTGATTGGATTGAAGGCCCATTCCACAAGATGGAACCCACATCTGGTCACATTATTAGGACCAAGAACCTGTGGCTAATAGGTTCTTGGTCCTAATAATGTGACCCTAGGGGAGAACCCACTCCTACTACTCCGCTAAATGGATTTAATATTAAACTGACTCCTAATGACTTAATGTTATACCCATAAATTAGTGCATCTCTCAACTCTCCTCAGAAAAGCTTAGATTTTTAGGTAGATGGTAATTAACGCAAAGACCCACAGCTGGTCAAGGTACAGAGAATAAGAGACTGTAGAGTTCTCAGCCCTAGATGGGACATTTATATTATACCCCTCCACAAAAGTCTCATAGATAGTCATGGAAGAGAGGGGCAGGAAAATGGTAAGGGCCAGAGGTGGTAAATGACTCCAGTGAAACTGTCTTCTTGACACAATAGGACAGTTGCACATATGAACCCACAGTGGTTGTGACAGCATGCATGGACTTGTTAAATTTCAAGCTAGACAAAAATTCCAGAATAGACAGGGGAGATGGACATGAAGTCCTACCCCTAGCTGAGGAGCACTGTCGAGTGATAGCTGCTGGGAGAGGGAGAGTCTGTTTTCTTTAAGGGTGTGATCTCTGGTAGGTTAACCAGACTCCAGGGGATGGACCCACACCTGAGAGGATTTAGGCCACACAAATTGGACTCAATAGGATTTACCAAAAGGAACAAAAAGAAGACATGAAATTGGGAGGGGTAGAAGAGTGGGGACAGACCTGGGAGGAGATGCAGAAGCAGTTGAATATGATTAAAATACACCACATGAAATTCTCAGAGTTTATAAAAATATTGTTTCAAAAATAGAAATAAATTTTTTTTAAATCTGCACAGAAACGAATATTGTCATTCCTGGTGCCACAGTCCCATATCTGATAACTGTTAGAACTCTTTTCTTCTTTTTTTATTTGGTGCTGGATATTGAAGACAGGACCTTGGGCATGTTAAACACCCACTGAACCACATGCTCTATCCTAGAACCAGGATTTGAACTCTGACCTCTGACTTCAAATCCTATGCTTGGAATTAGGATAATAGTCTCTCATAAACACAATTATTTGGGGGCTGGGTGATGACTTAGTAGGCAAAAGCATTTGCTATTCAAGCATGAAGACCTGATCTTGAATTCCCAGCACCCACATAAAAACATGAGCTATGACCACATGCCCATAATCCCAGCATGGAGGTAAAAACAGACAGATCCTAGAAGCTTGGAAAGCTTCAGGCTCAGTGAAAGACTGTCTCGGGGGAATAAGACAGAGAATAATAAAAGAAGATGTCTGCTGTCATTCCCTGACCTCCACATGCATGCACAGCATGGGTGCACTTACATATGCATGTGTATGACACACTGCATACACATGTATATGTCATACACATACCACATATACAGACACACAAACCCCCTATTTTAAACTACAAGCTCTTGTGACTTGTAGCTTATCTTGCTTTTTTTTTTTTTTTTTTGTCTTTTCAAGACAGGGTCTCCCTGTAGTCCCAGCTGTCCTGGAACTCACTCTGTAGACCAGGCTGGCCTTGAACTCACAAAGATCTGCCTGCCTCTGCCTCCCGAGTACTAGGATATGGGGTGTCCCACTTGTTCCCAGGATGATCCATGTGGAAAACACATGCAGGAAAGCATACCACATGGACACATGTTAAGGTCCAAATACAGAGAGAGCGTTTTATTCCAAAATGTCTGGTTATATAGACAGCATGACTCAACTCCCAGGGTCAAATCCTAAACCTTTTCGTCACTACATCCCACCCCATGGGTGTGGCCATGGAGGTCCCATTGGTTTAGAATGCTACCCATCTTAAATGAATTTTCCCACACTAGGATTAAAGGCGTGTGCCACCATGCCCAGCTATCTTGCATTTATTAAAGCTGTCTGTCCTGTTCTAGAGATACTACATACAAACATATTGAGAATAACACGAAATGATTTTTCTTTATAAACCAGACTCTAACCTAGTAACATGTCCTTCAAACACATTTGTGGATCAAGTTGGATGGAACCAAAAGCGGCTTTGGAACTTGGGATAAGAGAATTGAACTCAGTGTACCCCTGAGTTTACAGAGAAGCTACAGAGAGGCTATTATCTGGCCACCTTTATGATAATCCAGGTGAGGATAAGCAGTAGTGAGTGGCAGATAAGTAAAACCTGCAAGAGCGGGATTGCCAGATGACAGAAAATTACTTCACAGATCCTTTCTCACTAGGAGGGATCCCCAGGGTCCTACCCCGGTATAAAACAGGGAAAGTGAGCAGATAGAGTGTGTATTAGTCACTTTTCTGTTGCTGTGATAAAACACCATGACCAAAGGAACTTATAAAAGGAAGAGTTTATTTGAGCTTACGATTGACGGTTCCAGGGAATCAGAGTCCATTGTGGCGGGAAGTGTGGTGGCTGGGGCTAGAGAGGCAAGCCGAGGGTCACATCTCGCAATGAGCACAGGAAGCAGAGAGAGCGACTGGAGACCGCAAGGCTTGTTAAAGTCACTAAGCCTGTCCCCAATAACGTACTTCCTCTAGCATGGCCACACCTTCTAAAGACCTCCAAGAACAGTGCCACCAACTGGAGACAAATTTCTGAATACTTAAAGCCTATGGGGGACACTCATTCAAACCACCACAGAGTGTGTTCGGTAATCCACAGAAATGGCTAGGAGAACCTCTCCCCTAATGTCTTCCAGGCATTCCAGGAACAATACCTGAGAAGTGAGTTCTGTCCTCAGGTCTGAAGGAAAGTGAGAATGAAAATGAAGAGGGACCTTTACGTGGTAAGGAAAACTCTTCTAAGGAAAGATGGCTTAGCCTGGCTTGTTTTATTGTTGGCTGCCTGGAATCAATCAAGAAGGACAAGTTGGCAGATACAGATTCACATTGAAGAGAATGGGAGCTGTGCGCAGTAGGAGAGTCGCTCAGCAAAGGAGCATCGTGCTGATAATACGGAAGTTCTTTTAGAGGTCAAAATGTAGCAGAACCTTAAAGTTTAACTTGCTCCTCTTTGTTCCACTTCTTTGTGGTAATTTGTCCGCTGGTGCGTCAGAGATGTCCACGGAACTGGGAGGTGAAGCAGAATTGTTAGAGCAGTAATGAAAATAGCAGGAAAAAACATTTTGGTCTTTCAGACTGGTTTTTGAGACTCAAAATGGAAAGTCTTGAAAGAAGTGGAACATTGAATTTATGCTATGACAATGAAATTGAAAGAGTACAGAAAGGAGGCTCGGAACTTTCTCTTGTCCTGTGGGGCGCTTTTCTACGCCTTTCACTTTTCTGCAAAAGCTTGTGAATCTTTCTCCTATACTTCATCCTAGATTGAACATCATTGAAAGTGGATATATTGTCTCACTCTGGGACAGAGAACAGTACTGTTTTCTAATCACTATAATAAAGATAACATTTACTTCTGAGGCAAAAGTTGGACTTTTTGTCAAACAATTTCATAATAAGAGAGTTTCTTAAGTTTTGAGCTCTTTGGTTTGGCAGTAATACACTTGCTTCCAGCATACACTTGGCCCTGTGATCACATGCCTCCTTCAGTGTCTCAGGAATAAGAAGAACCCAGTGAGAATACAAGTCATGTTTCCTGCCACACCCCAGTCATAGGGTCAGTTGTCTCTGACCCAGAGTCCCATTTGCCAAAACCGATGAAAATGTAGAAGGGTATTTTTCAAGAAGGATAAAATCTCACACTCTCAAAAGTTCTTGACCACACTAGACCCAGAACAGAGGACAATATGCCATGTCCTAGAAATGGATTCTTCATTGAACAGGAGCACAGTCAGTTTGGAGAGACTGCCAATGACCTATAGAGAGAGATACCAAAGAGCCCTTGACAGTCTGCAGCACCGGTAGAACATTTGCTTTCATCAGAGGAAACACTTCAACTCTGGATATTTCTAGCCATGGTTCTCTTTTCTATGGGCTTTAAAAATGTGTATGAAGAGGCTCTGGCTATTAAAGTGATAGGGCAAAGTTGAGGGAGTTTCTAGCATGCACTGTCTGAGAAACAGGTGTGCCAATAATCACATACAGCCAAGACAGCCTCCTCCAACTGCCAATAGTGCTAGCATTATGGAGTTCAAATAAGCATGGACATGGGCTGCCCTAAACACCAACCCTGGTAAAAACTTTTGCAGCTGAAGGACGCATGCCTCTGCCCTGTGCCTTACAAGCTTATAAGTAGAGGTCATGCATAGGTACCCTTCAAAGACTCTGAAAATGACAAACATTCCCTTTTAAGGTGGTACTGATAGAGGGAAAAATTAGTCACTGATTCCACTTAGGAACTCCAAGTAAGGAGAGACTCCCTACCACTTAGCCTGAATAAGCTGCTGTAATTTAATGAAGAATAACTCATAATTACTTATATATTTGTTTTGTCTTTTTGAGACAGGGTCTCCCTGTAGTGCCAGCTGTCCTGGAGCTCACTATGTAGACCAGGCTGGCCTTGAACTCACAGAAATCTACCTGTCTCTGCCTCCTGAGCGCCAGGCGTGATGGCACATGGCTAGTTACTTACATTTTTAAGTGATAAAAATAATTTATTAAAACAGCTTCCATTATTGTGTAAAGGATGGAAGAATAGCACACTTGGATTTAACAAGTATTTTAAAAATATTTTATTATTTTTATTTTATGTGTATGAGTGTATTGTCTACATAGGTTTACCCATGTCATACAACGTTCATGGAGGCCAGAAGAGGGCATCAGTTCCCCTGGAACTGGAGTCACAGATGGTTGTTAGCTATCTGAAAGAATGGCCAGTGCTTTTCCACTGAGCCATCTGCCCAGCCCCGTAACAAGTATTTATTAAGCACTCACTACATGATGGCTATTGTTCTAGGTGATAGGGAAATAAAATGAATTACACAATGATCTCTGCTCATAAAGACCTCCAGGGAAAAACAGGTACTTCTATGACTAACTGCAATGGAACATACTAAGCTAGACACAAAATTTGTTCTTGCACAAATATTTTATTCTTCACGTTCAGTGTCGACAGTCCTCAAAAAGCTAAAATAAACTATTTTGAAATATGCAGATATTATTAGAACATTGATCTTTGCATTCTGGTACAATGTTCCTGGCTTGGATCACAAAGAAAATGATGTCAATACTCATAATAGTGCAGGAAAGACAGCTATATCAAATAGAAAATGAGAATCAGAAGAATTCAACAGGGAGTGGAGCTTGGCTGGAAAAGAGGGCAATTCACTTTTTTCTAAGATCCCTTGTTGAGAGTCTTTTCTATAAGGAAGGGCAGGGACAAAGCTAGGATATTTAACGTAGTATAGATTCTACCTTTCAATATAATATCATGAAAGCATTTCCCAGAGACCTTGTAGCTCCCAGAATCCTATCTCTTTGCTTTGTATTTCTACTTGGATATTTATCACACTCATTTGTTATGACCACAACACTAACATGAAGTCTTTTAATAGCATATGATAAAAGTATGATTGCATCCTCTTTTGAGGTTCTGGAAAACCAAGACAAATCCTAAGCCCAAATCCCCAGTTTATATAATGGACTATAATCAAAAATATAAATCTCATTTAAATAAAAATATTGGTTGACTGATAGGTAATACATATAAAAGGGAAGTTTAAAAGCAAGTTTAAAGAGAACATCTAATTTGGAAGATTATTTCATTTCACCTGTGGTATTTTTTTACTCCTTCAAATATGTGCAATGCCACACATTAATAATTATGGTTATAAATGGGCAAAATACTCCAGATATGTGTACATGAATAATATAGGCCCCAATGGCACAGCTATTTACAGGTAAAATCTGGAAATGTAGAGGAAAATAATTACAAATTGATTAACATGGAAGGAAAACACACACACAAAGCTTCAGCCACGGCTATAGTTGAACTTTCTACTTATAATTTTCTTCAGCAACTTCAGCATGCAACACCTGAAAGAACAAAGCAGTGTTAGCATGAAACAGAAAATAAAAAGCATATTATAACACAAAGATATATAGAATCAACACACCAGATCAACACCATAATCAGCAACCCAGATCAATACCAGAATCTGCACCCCAGATCAATACTAGAATCAACTCTCCAGATCAATATCATGATCATCAATACCAGAATCAACTCCCCAGACCAATACCAGAATGTTCGAAATGTAGAGCTCACAGACCCCACATCAGGAGCCCTGTTTCCTCTGCAAACTTGAGTACTTATGTACTTTGTTTCCTGTCCTGAACCATTACTTCACCCATGTCACATGGCAGTATTGATCTTATATTTTCTCTGATGCCTTCTGTGTGCCAGGGATTAGTAGCTGGAATTTAGAGATGGGCTTGCAAGTGACTGGTCTGCCTCACACTAAAGTGGGGGGCTGTAATATGGATAAGTAGTCTCATCCTCTAAGGCCTATGTGTGGAAAATAATAGCAATAGGAAGATTTCATTATATCATTCTGTTTGTTTTCACTTTAGGACAGTATTCAAGAGCATATTCCACATGGTAAATCACCTCTTTTATTTTATGACAATAATCATTTGTTATCACATTTAAGAGAATAATAGAAATCCATTCATGAACCCAGTAAAGAGCATGGTATATATATATATATATATATATATATATAATATATATATATATCGTCATGATTCCATCCATGTACTTCTGTAAGAATGAGAAGGAGAAGTTTTTTTTTTCTTTCCGCGACAGGGTCTCCCTGTAGCCCCAGCTGTCCTGGAACTCACTCTGTAGACCAGGCTGGCCTTGAACTCACAAAGATCCGCCTGCCTCTGCCTCCCAAGTGCTAGGATTAAAGGCGTGCGAGAAAGGATTTTAATTATGATCCCTTTACTAGTCTAAACAAGCTAGAATCATTACATTTTTAATGTATCATACCTGTTGCTTTTAAAGTCACACCTTATTGGGGGAATGCTAAAATAATAATAATGATAAGAAGGAGAATAAAGAATAATGAAATTCAAACCTTAACTCTAAATACAATTTAAATATTTCCTTTAAGAAAAATGCCATCTTTACTGATATTGTAACTTGTTTGAGTGAGGAAGATCAAGCTCAAAGATATACATAACACTTTTTCTCCCAAAGAACTATCT
This sequence comes from Rhizomys pruinosus, assembly GCA_009823505.1. Taxonomy (NCBI): domain Eukaryota; kingdom Metazoa; phylum Chordata; class Mammalia; order Rodentia; family Spalacidae; genus Rhizomys; species Rhizomys pruinosus. The sequence goes on along the minus strand of VZQC01014358.1, from coordinate 867,043 downwards.
TTTAACTTTTATTTTCCATTTATTCCAAATGATTAGTTTCACATATTTTTACATATAATTTTCTATATAACTTATAAGACCAGATCTGAAAAAGAATACATAGGTAAGAGTATGTGCTATTTTACTAATTTAATAATTGTATGAGTGATCATTCTATCGTTTTAATATGTTTCTCTCTAAAAAACTATCCTTTAAAATCATAACTACCATTTTTTTTGTCTTTTTGAGACAGGGTCTCCATGGAGCCTCAGCTGGCCTAGAATTCACTATATAGACCAGGTTGGCCTTGAACTCACAGAAGTTCACCTGCCTCTGCCTCCTGGGTGCTGGGATTAAAGGTGTGTACACTATGCCCAGCAACTATCATTTATTCTTCAAACCAGACTATAAGACACCTGAGCCAAATCCAAATACTTAACAGTGATACGTATAATCAAAAGCAAGGAGTTATTTTTATGAGGATATAAAATAAAATCATTCTTCAAAGAAAGCTTTTCAAAATCTCTACTCCATGAATTGTATATCTGGACAGATCCTGGGAATAAAGGTACAAGTTTTACCTGAGCTCAGAACTTTTCATCCTTTGTGGTAATTAGGAAAGGAGTTTTTCTGCTCCTTGTAGTCTGCAAATGCAGATGCAATATGTTCTGCTTGGAAATGAAGAGGTCTTGGATGCTCATTCATGAAGAGGGTGCTGGGAAGTCTCCCAAGGTCAAGTCCTCTGCCCTTCAAATATGCCTGAAGGCTTCTGAAAAACTAGAGACATGATGCCCAATGGCATGGGCAAGTGAAGCACTCAAAACATTAAAGCTCAAGTGTTTCTTTTCCTATCTTTTTTTTTTTTTTACTTTTTTAAATTGATGTTTTGTGTATTTCATACATTATTTCTCAGTTCAGGCATATTCCCCTTTCCCTTCCCCCTACCCCACCACACCACACTCCACTCCAGACCATGCATTCTACCATAACGGTCCTGTATCTTTCTCTCAGTCTTTTTTTTTATGCTTAGGAATTCACATTTTCCTCCATTAATTTTATATTACTCTAAAATATGTATACATATTCTTCACCCATATACAGTAATTACAGAGTTTGAGAATAATTGGTGGATGGATTCTAGAGCCCATTGAGAGATTCACATTATACCAACGTAGCTGCTTTCAGATAAACAAAAATATAACAATAATGTCATTCAGCTTGCCTTTCATCTGGGGGATTTGGTGCTAGCATCCATAAATGAGGGAAACCATTCTCTGTCTTTCTGGGACTGTGTTACTTCACTCAGCATAAAAATATGGAACGCTTCAAGAATTTGCGTGTCATCCTTCCGCAGGGGCCATGCTAATCTCTGCATCATTCCAATTTTAGTATATGTGCTGCCAAAGCTAGCACTTTTCCTGTCTTTCTTCTCTGTGAATTTAACACTAATCTAGGAAGCAGGAAAGTGAAAATCCATAGCAACCTTAAACTACTTTCGTTGGGCCCTGCCTCCTTTCTGACCTTTCAATACTCAACAAGGGAGGGCATAAATTAAGTAGTATGGCAGGCAGAAATTCCTTGTGAACCACTTCTGTGTCCCGAGGTCAGAGATAAAGCAGAACTCCACAGTGATCAACTCAGTTTCTGCCGGAGAAGATTCCCTTTGGGAAATGGAGCCCTAGACCCTGTACAGAGTGCTAATGGCTTAATTACTTTAAGCCTATATTGTTATAGGTCAGATCATTTTCTTTAGAAAAGCTTCATTTTGAAAGAGTCATGTCAACATGTTTATTTTTCTGGGCATACTTTAAAGAGGATTTTTATGGATCTTTCTAGGTTCTAAATAACTGGTTCTAAATAACTTTCTAACTTCTAAATAACTGGAAATAGGCTGAGAAAGTTAATAACTTGGCAGGGATCACTTCCAATTTCCTTTGCGAATAGGTTCTGGAAATTCTTATTATAGGATAATTTATTTTATTATCACCTCAATTGGTGCTGTATAAAAAGCAATTCTTTCCCTCTGTCTCTCTCTTTCTCTTTCTCCTTCCTTTCTTCATCTGTCTGGTAATCAAACCTAGATCCTTGTGCATGCTAGGCAAGCTTTCTACCATTAAGCCCCAAGTCCTTTTCATTTTTTATGTATTAAAAATCAATGTTATAAATTTAATGGATATATAGGATCAGTTACAAATGTTATATATTATGTATGTATAAAACGACTTCTAATATAAGCTCGTTTCTCCTTATAGAAAAATGTAAATGGCCAGAGAAATAATAGCATGCCAGCCCCTGATCCTGTCTAATGGGAATCTCCTCAACCCTTGGCTGCTTCCTTATAACTCCAGAGAGGCGCCAGCTGTGCCCCTCAGCCAGCACTCCAAAGTGCGTTCTTACCAGTTCCCGGTTCCTGGGGTTGCTCAGTGGCTTCCACGTGTCTTCATTTCTCAATGTGGCTCCATTCACATGGCCACTCACCATCAGAGCAGCACAGAGCAGCAGGAAGGGTGCTCTGGACATGATGCTGAATAGAATGAGGGGGCAATGGTCACCAAGAGTCAGAGAGGACTGATAGATGCTACATCTGTAGACAGATAAGGAAGAAACAAAGAGTATGCTGGTTCACCTGCATTTTATCACCATCTTTTTTCATTCTAGATTTGCCAGTAAATAAGGCCCTCCCAATCCAGTGGGTTAGCCCCATGATGAGAACATTCTATTATACGAAGCGAAGCAATTGTGATATAACCTAGGAAGTCCAGGTATGCCTTTTGCAACTTTGAAAGAAAATGTACACATTGTGGTTTCCAAAATATAAGGTACAAGCTTCAGAATAAAGCAGGACAAAAATCTTCAATTACTTATGTTGTAAGTCAACAGAGTTGGGTTTTTTTAAATAGAAAGAAAATGGGGGAGGGATATGAATTACTTTGGCTGAGGATAGTTCAGCCATAGAGTACTTGCTGAACATGCACAAAGTCCCAGGTCCAATTGCCAGTATTGAGAAGAAGGGGAGGTAGAGAAGGAGGGAGGGAGGAAGGAAGATGGAAGAAAAGAAAAAAAAGGAAGAAGGGAGAGAAAAATAATTTTTTTGTAAAAAAAGGAAAAATACCTACCCCAAGCACCCTAAGATGAAAAATCCTCAACACACACACACATCTCAGACAGGCAGACAGACAGACAGACAGACATATCCCACCCCAATATGTGTAGACATTGTTTTCCACCCCAAGGTGTGAAATGGAAGCTGAAACACAGGAAAAAGGCAGTAAGCTTACCAGGACTTTAGCTTCACTTGGCCCTGCCTACAATCTGCCAGCGATTCCCAGGTTCTTATAACCAGGGGACAGACTGCAAGAGGGGGTCACTGACGTGAGCAGAGGCAGTTCAAAAATAATGATTCCACTTTCATCCATAGCACAAAGACCCTTGAGAGGCAGATCTCTGAGTTTCTTCAGGAGTAACCTATTTATCTTGTAAATGCAGCAGCCTCTTCAAGAACCACTGGCCATTTTATGTGGTTTTTATTAAACACAGGAGCCACTTCCACGTAGCAAAGTGGCTCTCTCATTTTTAATGTTTGAGAAAAGTTATAGACATGGAAGCTGGGAATGTGATGGTGATTATCTTCCCTAATAGGATGTACTTTCAGAGTTATCAGTTTTCAAATTAGCAGCATTTTTTGAATAAGATATTTGATTACGAAAGACAAAATTGCTTTTTGACCTACACGTTGTATTTCTTCTTAGAAACGGTGGCATGGTTTACCATGATAGCTTATTGAAAATGGAGCAACTGGGGCTGGAGAGATGGCCTAGTGGTTAAGAGCACCGACTGCTCTTGCAGAGGACCCGGGTTCGATCCCCGGCACCCACATGGCTGCTGAGAACTGTCTGTAACTCCAATTCCAGGAGAACTCCAGTTCCAGGGGAATCTAACACCCTCTTCTAACCTCCATGGCATTGCACAACACGGGTGCACAAACCTACATGCAGACAGTACATTCACACACATAAATAAATAAATAAATAAATAAATAAATAAATAAATAAGAAAATGGAGCAACAAGATAACATATACTTAATGGAAACAAGAAAAACGACTACCCATATAGCACCCTCTTGCTACGTAATCACCATCTGAAGAAAGAAAATGGTATGGTCGAGAACTGGACTTGTAAATTTGCTTTGGTTCCAATGATTTGGGAATAAAATTCAGGACAAACTCTTTGTCGAGAAGTGTGGACTGGAAATTAGAGTAATTGGTTATGGCCAGTGTGGTGGCACATGCCTGTAAGCCCAGGACTTAGGAGGTGGTAATGAGGATTATCAGCAATTCTAAGTCATTGTAAATTATATATTGAACTTGAGGCCAGCTGGGATTGAGACCCTGTCTCAAACAAATGAGATAACTGGCTATATTTTCAGCCTTGCCACCTTGACCTTGGGGTAACTACAACCTTCATTTCTTCATTTCGTTTGTTCATTCAATCAACAAACTTTTCTTTCACTTTCTTTCCTTCTGTATTTTTTTAAATAGAACCTCACTATAAAGCTCAGGCTGCCCTCAAACTGGCAATCTGCCTGCCTTTGTCATCAAAGTGCTGGAACTACAGGTGTGCACCACCACACATAGTTTATTCAGCAAACTCTTACTGAATAGCAACTACATCCCAAGCATTGCAGTAGGCTTTGAGGGTAAAATGAGTCACTGTCCTTATTGACCAAAAATTAATGGGTAAGACAAACATTAATTAAATCATTATTCTGCACAATGTTTAAATGATTATGACTTTTGTGATGCTCTAGGTACAAGACCTAGGATCTTGTTCATACCAGGTAAACACTCTGCCATTAAGCTGCATCCCCAGCTCTTATATTTTAGATTAAGTCAGTCTGTCCTTGAATTTGGGTGCCTTCTGCCTCAGCCCCTGGAGTCTTAGGGTTATAGTCATATGTCACTACACCCAGCTAATGTTGATAATTTCCATTAGGAGAAAGTGCAGAACTGGAAATATTGCTCTGAGGGGTCAGTGAAGGCTTTTGTGAGAAAGTGACCTTACAACTGGTCAGTTGATTACAAGTTACCTAGGTAACCAGAGGAAGAAGCATTTCCAACCAGCTGAGCAACTGTGCTGAAAGGAAAGATAGCACATTACAGCAACTGAAAATAACCTAGTGGGCCAGGAGATGAGAGAGGGTAAAGGAGACCTGATGAGAACTGGGGCGGGAGAGGCAGTCTAAATAAGATCTTCCTGTGGCAAGCAGTGTTAGGAAGTGACCGAAGTGTTTTAAGCACCCAGACAGCTTAATCAGACTCGCATTAAAAAAGATTCTGGAGAGATAGCCCAGAGGTTAAGAGTGCCGACTGCTCTTGCAGAGGACCTGGGTTCGATTCCCAGCACCCAAACATCGACTAAGAACCATCTTTAAGCCAGGAATGGTGGTGCACACCTTTAATCCTAGTACTTGGAAGGCAGAGGCAGGGGAATCTCTGTGAGTTTGAGGCCAGCCTGGTCTACAGAGTGAGTTCCATGCCAGCTGGGGCTATAGGGAGACCCTGTCTCAAAAAATAAATAAATAAAAATAAAAAATAAAACCAATTGTTTAAAAAGAAAAAAGATTCTGGCTACAGAGGAGAGATTGTTAAGTCAGACAGGTGATGACTATAGTCGTCCAAGGAGAAAGGAGTGGCTTAGGTAGCAGGAGCCCAGATGCAAAGATGCATGGATCTGAGAGGTATTTGTGAGAGATTGGTGCTATCTTGGGTAGTATGAAAGGAAGAGTGCTAATGGGGATGGAGTTTCAGAACCAATTCCTAAGCCTCCAGGTTGTGAAACTAAGTGGTGACAGCGCCATTCTCCGAGATGTCAAACACAGGCATGAAGGAGTAGAGTGAGTTCTCGTTGAAGTGGAGGAGATTTTGAGTTCTAGCAGCAATGGACAGCAACATTCCACTATTAAGGGAAGCCAAAGCAGGAACCTGGAGGCAGGAACTAAAGCAGAGACCACTGCTTACTGGCTTGCTCAATTGCCTTTCTTTTATAGCCCAGACCCACCTGCTCAGGGACAACGCTGATCGTACTAGGCTGGGCCTTTCTGCATCAGTAAGCAATTAAGAAATGTCCTCAGACATGACGAGGCCACAGGCCAATCTGATGGGGAAAATTCCTCTATTGAGGTTCCTTCTTTCCAGGTGATTCGAGTTTGTGTGAAGTTGACGAAAACTAACCTACATAGACACTACTGCAAAATTCACAAAATGAGATGAAAAGGCCTAGCATTTGAATTTGAGAAAATTTGATGTGTGATAATCACATACAGGAGTCTACAAAAAGAGATCCTGGCAGTGGGAGGAAACAAGGAGAGCTGGGAAGCTGGAACGGAGTGATTCAGAAAGGGACAGATTGGATCACGTGAGAACTGAGGAAGGCCGGTAGGGCGCTAGAGCTGCGCTGGCGGGCGGGCAGACGTTAGAGCCGCGCTGGCGGGCAGGTGGACGTTATAGCCACGCGCTGGCAGGCAGGCAGACATTAGAAGGGGGTAAAGAAGGAGCAGAGAATGAGGACCAAAAGCTTGTGAGGAAGAGAGAAGGCCGTAATTACAGGGGGAAATGGAGTCCAGGAGAGGTGCCAGTATTTGGTTGGGTTTGTTTTATTTTGAGACAAGGTTTGGCTATGAAGCCCAGACCAGGTTTAAACCCATTCCCAGGCTGAACTTGAACTCAAAATTCTCCTAGTTCCCATGGGGTCGAATTATCATTGAGATTTTTTAAAAACAATCATTGTTATTTTTAATATGAGACACTAGAGATTATTTAAATGTTCATGGTTCTGTGAATAAATGACCACTCTGGAAGTTCTTTGTATCACTTTCCCCCCCTTTAGAACTTTAAGACTTTGAATTAAAGCATCTAGTAATACTGAAGTACCAGATTGTTCATGCGATCTGGGGCAAAGCCATGCTTAGATCCAATGTACAGACACTAAGATTTTGAAATAGAAAAGACTGACTGACTACATCAGACAGATTTCTATAGCCATTACAGTAATTTCTAATTTTAGTATATTTGTATGAAACACAGCTCACTTGATCTCTTTTCTTTTCCTCGGCCTTATTTAATGAAATCTTTATGAGCACAATTGAAAGATGATTTTATTTTATCATGTAATGTTCTTGCTGCTAAAACCTCTCCATGTAAGAAATATTTTACTTTCTCATAGTGAATATGGGATTATGTGATAGGGTCCCTCATTAACACAAAGTTTTCTTGATTATTATACAAGATGTTTATTAAGACAATCAAGTTTAAATTTCTTCTTTTGTTTCTTAATATTTTCTTTTATTTAACTAGTTAATAAGTATTGTTAGGGCTCAAACTTAGGGCCCTGTGCATGCTAGGCAAGCAATCTAGCATTGAGCTATGTCTGTAGCCCTTGGTTCTTTGAAACTGGATCCCCCATGTAGCCCAGGCAATAAGCACAACCACACCCAGCTTGTTTCTATTTTACTTTACTATTTTATTTTGTAGTGCTGGATATTGAACACAGGGCCTCAAATCTATTAGGCAAGTGCTCTATGACTTATAGGTGCTCTACAACTTAGTTAAACTACGAGGATTGTCTCAGTTTTATTTTAATTAATTAATTAAAATCAATAATTAATTAAAATAATTAATTAATTTTGGTCTTTTTAATACAAGATCTTCCTGTAGTCCCAGCAGGCCTGAAATTTATCATGTAGACCAGGCTGGCCTCCATCACAGAGATCCACCTGCCTCTGCCTCCAGAGTGCTGGCACCAAAGGTGTGTGCTACCATGCTCGGCTTCACTTTTTAATTTTCTTTTTCATACATGGTCTTGATTTACAGCCTAGGCTGGCCATGAACTTGTAATCATTGTGCCTCAGTCTCCAGAACCACCACACCTAGTTTGTGTCTTAATTTTGAATCTCTGCTTATGACATTTTTGTCAGAATACATTAATACTGACCAGTGGATATTTTATAATTATTTAGTTGATAGGGAGGAGAGATCTCACACACACACATACACACACAGACACACACACAAACACAGATTCAATTTCCCAACATTAATTTTTTGTCTAAATTATTCCATTTGCCCTCTTCATTACAAAGAGAATTTGTAAAAGATGATACATTATATCCAAAAAGGCACATCTATACCCAAATGCATATGAATAAAGTTCTTTGCTGACATTTCCAATTTAAAACTGGGATTAAAAAGCTGAGGTGTTGGTAGTGGTGCATGCTTTTAGTTTCAGTACTCAGGAGGCAGGGACAGGCAGATCTCCGTGAGATGGAGGCCAGCCTTGTCTACATATTGAGTTCCAGGTCAGCTGGAGCTACAGAGAGATCCTGTCTCTAAAAACAAAACAAAACAACACAAAACAAAATAAAACAGCTATAAAAACTAGGAGAGAAATGAGTACTCAGCACAGGACAACACACATAAAAGAAGTCCAATAAAAGTGTTGGTTAAATCATATAATTATTTCATAAATTCAAATATAACAGATTAAGAGTGAGGAGAAGATTCTAAGGCAGGCAGAGAGGAACTTTAAACCTAGTGTCATTAGGTATGTGATGGTTCTTATCAATTTCAATTTGACAGGACCTAGAATCACTGAAGAGACAAGGCTCTGACCATGTCTGTGATTAGATTAGGCTGAGGTGGGATGACCCACCAAAAGTCTCCATCCAAGGATTGGGGGCTGAAATTGAATCAAAAGGAGAAAGCAACCTGGTTACCAGCATCCATTAGTGCCTGCTTCCTGGCCTTAGATGTGATAGGGCGAGCTGCCTCAAGTTCCTGGCCTTGGATGTGATAGGGCGAGCTGCCTCAAGTTCCTGGCCTTGGATATGATAGGGCGAGCTGCCTCAAGTTCCTGGCCTTGGATGTGATAGGGCGAGCTGCCTCAAGTTCCTGCTGCCATGGCTTCTCCATCTTAGGGCCATAACTTTGTAACCTTGGTCCCCACAGACTCATGGCCAGCTCATATTGCAAAATGCATTCAGTATAATTTCAAATGTCACCATATTCTTTAACAGTGCAACACTGTTTAAAGTGTAAGTGCATATAATGGCATAGAGAAACATTGCACAGGGAATGTAAAATGATACATTTATTTTGAAAAACAAGAGAATTTCCTCAAAATGTTAAACATGAAGTTAACACAAGATCCTCTTCTGAATTCCACTACTAGATACAGGACACACAGCGTTGAAATTTAAAGCACATAAAAACTTGGACATGAGTGCACACCGCTATATTAGTCATGATATCTGAAATCTGGAAACAAATGAAATACTTATAACTAGAGAACTAAGACATGGTATAACCAGATAATGGAATATTATTCAACCACAAGAAGTATAAGTCTGTGCCCCTGGACTCCTGGGACTTTTACTCCAGTAGAAAGCCTTTGAACTTTGGTTGGATCTGTTTCATGTTCTCTGGTGCATGTATGCTTTACCAACATGTTCAAAGTGTTGCTACCTCCTGCTTCCTTGGTCCAGTCAGCACAGTGTCATCAATAGAATGGACCAGTGTGACACCTGGTGGAAGAGTCACATGATTAAAATTCCCACGAACTAATTCATGGCAGAAGTGGAGAATTAATATGCACTTGAGGTAGAATAGTATACTGCTGGTCTATGGTGGTCTGGAGGACAGGTGTGGAGAAAAGAGCATCTGTGAGATCAATAGCTACATACTAGGTACCAAGATGTATTTATGGGCTCAAGTAAGGAAACCACTTCAGGTGCAGCTGAAATTGGAGTTACCACTTGATTAAATTTAGGTTCCTCAGTCATTCTTCGTGATCCACCTTTCTGCTGCAAGGACCAAATAGGAGAGTTCAAAGGATATGGACTAAGGAACTGCCACCCACCTGCATCTTCCAACTCCTTCATGGCGGCATTAGTCTCTGTGATCCCTCCAGGGATGGGATACTAGTTTTAGTACACTATTTTCTCATCAAGTTTTAGTGGCTTCTGTTTGGCCTTCCTAACCTCAATAGCACCCACTCCCCAGGCCAGGAAAAAATAAAAAATAAAAAATAAAATAAAGTGTAAGTGCAGAATCTCTTCTTAAACTCACAGTCTCTTAACTATGAGCCTCTATTGCATAAAAAAATAAGTTAATACTTCTAACATATAGGGACTAGAGAGATGGCTCAATGGCTATGAGCAGTGGCTTCTCTTTCAGAAACCAGTATAGAGTCCAAGGTTTCTCTTCAATGACACTAATCTCTTTAACAAATCACAGCTGCTTTTGAACCTTCCTCATCTGTAACTTTTTTATGTGTATGAGTATATTGCCTGGATGTATATAAGTGTACCAATATTGTGCAATGCCCAAAGAAATCAAAAGAGGGTATTGGATCCCCTAGAACTGGAGTTAACGATGGTTGTTAGCCACTTTGTGGGCGATAGATTTTGAACCTGGGTCCTCTGAAAGAACAGCCACTGAGCCACCTTTCCAGCCCCTCCTTGTCTGTAACTAAATTTGCTCGTACTCTTCCCTGCTAAAGTGCATACTTTTTATGTCTTTTCACTTTGTGCTCCCTCAATATAGATCTGTTTAATAGCAGTGAGCAGTAACGATAACACAGCCTGGGTGCTATCCTGTCTTGAGGTTTCTCTTGCCAAACAAATTAGTCCCTTACCTTTCAATTCAACCTCAATCAAGTTCACAGGACACAGGCAGAATGCAGTTAGCTTCTTTGTCAGAAGATCAAATGAGTGGCCTCTAGTACAGCTCAGGGGTCCACTGTAATCACAGGAGTGTTTTGTTTTGTTTTGTTTTGTTTCGTTTTGTTTTGTTTTGTTTATGGATCCTGGTCTTCCACGCTCCCCCATGATGGTCCATTGACTTCTATTTACAGTGTGTAGAGCTTTCCTATCCCAAAGTTCCAAACTCTTCCCCATTCTTTCCATAATCTAGTCCCAAAAGCCTAAGAACCACATGATTACATTCATCACAGTAATGACCCAACTTCTTAGAATCAATTTTCTCTTAGCTACTTTGAGTTCCTGGGACAAAACACCTAACAAAAACAACCTAAGGAAGGAAGGAAGGAAGGAAGGAAGGAAGGAAGGAAGGAAGGAAGGAAGGAAGGAAGGCTTTATTTAGCCCCACATTTCTGGCACAGTCCATCACAGAAGGAAAGTCATGATGACAGGAGTTGAGGTGGCCGGTCATGTTGACCCCACAGTCAGGAAGTAGAGACGGGACCGCTGCTGCTCAGCCAGCTTTGTTGTTTTCATTCAGTTCGGAAACCCAGCCCATGGAATGAGGTGGCTCTTTCTAACTTGGTTAATCTAATCTTGAAACTCCCACTCAGAAATACTCAGAGGTTTGTTTCCATGGTGATTCTAAATCCCACCTGGCTGACAATCACCATTAACCATCACACCCTACTTTCTGGAGAGCACTTGCTCTCATGGGAGCCTGGCTTCCCAGGCTCCCTTTTTGTCCCCATGGGTTCTCATGGCCACTGGCTTGGTCTTAGGTGGCACGATCCTTGCCACCCCTTTCTGGTCTCTCTTCCTCACAGCCACCAGCCTTCCCAAAACAAAAAAAGCCACCATTTGAGATGATCAAAGAAGGCCAAGCGTAGCATAAATTTAAATCCTGCCCTAAGTTCAAGGTATTTATCCTGCAACTAAGATGAAAGAACTAAGGACTGAAAGGTAAAAAGCATGGCGTTCAAGCAGGAGCTGAGGCCAGCAAGGAGCAAGAGAACTAGGGTCATAGACCATTAGTCGCTGTCACAGAATGCTTGAGATGGGATAACGTATAAAAAAAGAGATTTATTCTTGCTAATGGTTCTGGGGCTGTGAAGTCTAGGACCAGTGAGTATCATGTGAGGACCCTTCACCTGTATCAACTCATAATGCAAAGAGGAAGGACAAGTAGACATCCGAAAAAGCAAAAGGCCATGTGAATGCTCTTGACAGCTGGCCCATTCCTTTGAGAAAAGCATGAATCTGTTCAGGAGGGCTCTTCCTAGTGACCCAAATTCCTCCCAACAGGCCTTATCTCCCAACATTGAGGAATCAGGGTTCCAACACATGTATTTTAGGGGAATTTCATTCAACCCCAGCAAACTGCCATGGCCTCCAAAACTCATGTCCTATTCAACTCAGTTTCCCCAAAGTCTTAACTTAGTCCAAGATCAGCTCAAAATCCAGTCTCATCTGAGACTCAAGCAAGTTCCTTCAGGCTGCAATGCTATAAAATCAAAATATGTCTGTTTCTAATATACGGTGGTAAGGTGGGCACAGTAATAGCATTCTATTCCAAAAGGGTGAAACAGACCAAAAGAAAGGAGAAACCAGCTCTAAGCAAGTCTGAAAACTGGGAGGCAGCATTGGGTCTTAAAGTTGGGGATAATCATTCACTCCATCTTCAGTCTCCTGGACACACTGAAGAGCTGAGCCCCAAAATACCAGATAGCCCCACATTGTATGGCTTTGCTAGGCTCAGTTCACACTTCAGCTCTTTGGGGTTAGGGTTCCATGCTGCTCTCTGCCATGCTATCAGGCAGGTGTTGCATGTTTCTGGTGGTTCTACAGGTTCTACAGAGAACCTAAGGGTGGCCCCTTCCCATAGTTCCACTAGGCATTGTAGTAGAGGTTCTCTGGTAACCATTTTTATGGTAGATTTCTGCTTGGTGTCCCAGGCAACTGGCACATCCTTTGAATTCTACGTGAAGCTGGTGGCTGTGAGGTGGAGAATTTCCCATGGCCCCTGTGTTCTTCACAGCTCTACACATGGGGCTCTGGCGACACTCAAGCCTTATGTCCTTTGGAGGGAGCACAAGCCACACTGAGGGACAGTTGTACCTGCTTCAGTGGAAGAACACTGTACTAGGAGACAGAAGATTGCTGAGGTGTCCCTGTCCACTGAACCTGTGGTGGCATCTTAAGCTGGTCTTTCTAGAATATTCTGCCCTTTTATAACTCTGGGTCTTTGACGGGAAACGCAGCATTGAAGAGTTACAAAACGCCTTTGGGCCTTTGTCTCAGTTTTTTCTGGTGAACACTGACTCTAGTATTTGTATGTTTTAGTGGTCACTTGGCCACACTCACTAGTCTCTACCAACTTTTTGTGTGGCCAGGCTGAGAATTCTCCAAAGTTCTAGCTCTTCCTTTTTAATTATGAACTCCACCTTTCTGACATCCCTTTACTTTCATAGTTCAGCATAAGCAGTTAGAACAACCTGTGGCAACTAACCCATTCCTGAGGCCTCTACCACATAGAACCTACATAGTGCCCACTAAGCCCCACCTCTCAACACTGATATACTAAGGAACTGAGATTCCAATGTGTGAGACTCACTCAGTACACAGCCTATTAGATATAAACCTGGTTTTGAGAACCAAGTTCCTAATGCCTTAATTATCTCAGACCATATTGTTATTTCCAAAGTCATAAATGGAAGGGAAAAATTTATCCTGAAATACATAAGGCTAGATATTGTAGGATTGATAAGCTGATGTTCATAGGCACAATGCTTTTGCAGCAGAGAGCCCAGGGTGATTGTCATCACTTTATCCTTTGCAAATGAACTTGAAGCAAGGACAAAAGAACAGCGAGGTCACATTGCTAAAGAAGAACTTTGACAGGCATCCATGTACTTCTCATTGCTTCCTGATGTTACCATGGTATTAGGCCCTCCATATGGCACAATCTGCCATTTTAATGTTTGACCTTTACAGTGGTGACCACCTCCCACACTTATACCTCGGTGCCTTTCAAATGTTTCCTCTAAGCCTTGTTTGCTCTCATAATTTTCTACTATCCTTTGAGAATCAGATCAAATGTCATGTCTTTTGGAAAGGTCACTGAGTCACTTAAACAGCCTTTACTATGTTGAATTAATGTAACAGACTTGAATGTTTGTACCCCATTCAGAGCACCAATTCATACTTTGAAAACCTAGCCTTCAATATGATGTATTTAAAGATGAAGCCTTTGGGAAGTGGTTAGGTTAAGAGATAGAGGCCTGATGAATGGGATTAGTGCCTGTATAAAGAAGGATCTTAGAGAGCTCATTTACCATTTTCCAATGTGTAAAGATGTAACAAGAAAAAGAAAACACCATGCACAACCCATAAGCAGATGTTCAATAGAACTTGACCATGATGGTACTCTGATACCAGACTCTAGAACTAAGAGAAATGAATTTTGTTGTTTATAAGTCATCCACTCTGTAGTACTTTGTTATAACAGTCCAAACTATGACAGTCAGTCAGGCTACACATGCCCTGTCTTAGCCCAAACTATGACAATCAGGCTACACATGCCGTCTTCCCCACACTTTTTTTTCCAGGTACATGGAAAATGTTGGCTCTGTTTGGAGCAGCCTGCAATGAAAATTACCTGCCTCATGATTTACAAGGAGAGATCCTGAAAAGGCGGCACTGCAGATTTTTTTAGTCATTGCTTCTTCAAAGCCTGACAGAGAACAGTTATATCAATTTTCATGTAATTAATAATTCTTTAGGCAAAATTTGAGCTTATATTCTTACTCTGTTCTTTTGAAAGTTGAGCTTTGTTCCATTCCTATTTTATCTGGCTCACCTAGAGACTTACATAGAGCCATATTTCTAATAAGGAGAGAGATCATTTTAGATGGACAATAAATCTTGTTTTGACTTGAATACTCAATGAATCCACAAAGTAGGAATTAGTATTTGATCTAGTTTATACACAAACCAAAGGATATGGAGGTGGGGGGAACTAGGACTCTTCTATACCTATGCACCTTTTCTATTTAGATTATCTTGGATCTGAGGGGATAGGACAGAAAGGCTTGGTCCTGCAATAATGTAGGTAAGGAAGCCCAGTCTGTAAGAAATATATATGCTCCCCAGTCATAATGTGGCCCTACCAAGGTACAAGGTAAGTGACATTAGAACTGTCCCAGATATCCATTCCTGGCACAGAAAGCAAAGTAGGTCTCCCTACCTTTTTTTTTTTCCTTTTCCACTAAAAGTTTTACTTTATTTTCTGGAAATGTCTTTGTACATGTGATTCGATTAAGATTGTTTATGAGGAAATTATCCTGAATTATCTAGGTGTACCTTAATAGCAATCAACATGATGGTTTGTCCTAACAAAGAGAGGAATAGCTCCAAGACTATTCCTAGGCTAAGGTAACTTCTTACTAAGTGCAAATAGGTACCCTTATATTTACAAACAAATATCCCAGACACCACTCGGTAAAGAAGCTTCTTTTGCACCAGATGAAGATTATTACAGGGTGCCACAGACGTTGTCTGTGAATTGCCCAAGCCTAAGCCTGCATATCTACAATGCGACCTCCACACCTAAAGCTCATGCAACACAGAATAAGGGGCCAGGAAGACACTAATTAACCTCTTAACTCTCATTAAGGAAGCTCCCTCATGCAACATGGGGCCAGGAACTCAAAAAGTCATAAATGGTCACACCACGGAGATTAGGAATCTATAAAGTGTGGGTCCATGGACAGGTCTCCTATATTCAGCTTCACTCACCCAGGGTTCAGGGAACATTGCAGAAGAGAGGATGGAAAGATTGTAAGAGCCAGGGAGATGATGCAAAACCAAAACCACAATCCTACAAGTTCCTGGGACTCTGTTCATATGAACATACAGCACTGGTGTCAACATACACAAGATCCATGCAAGCTCAACCAGACTAAAAGGGAAAATGGGCAGCAGGACCCAGTCTTAGCAAAAGAAATATTGGCAGCTGACTACTGTTGAGTGAGGAAGAATTGGCCTTCTTTTTTGTCTTTTTGAGACTGGGTCTCCCTTTAGTCCCAGCTGGCCTGGAGCTCTCTATGTAGACCAGGCTGGTCTTGAACTCACAGAGATCCGCCTGCCTCTGCCTCCCAAGTGCTGGGATTAAAGGCATGTACCACTATGCCTGGCCAAGAATTGACCTTCTTAAAGCGAAGGATTCTGGATAGGCTGACTAGAATTCAGTGGATGAACTTGTACTGAGGAATGGATGGAGAGATTAATTTGACATGATAGGCCTTAACACAAATGACAGCATGTATGAATACCAATAGTGGGCTGTTGGAGGTGCCAATGAAGAAGGGAGTGAAAGGTGATTGAAACTGATCGAAAAATTATGTCTGGGGGGCTGGAGAGATGGCCTACTGGTTAAGAGCACTGACTGCTCTTGCAGAGGACTGGGGTTCGATCCCCAGCACCCACATGGTGGCTGAGAACAGTCTTTGACTCCAGTTCCACGGGAATCTGACACCCTCTTCTGACCTCCATGGCATTGCAGGACATGGGTGCACAAACCTACATGCAGACAGTACATTCATACATATACAAAAATATATTAAATTTTTTAAAGTTATGTATGAAATAAAGAAAAATTCAATAAAACATTTATGCAGAAAAAGAGAACAGGGAAACTCCCTAATCACACTAAGGGAAAGGTGGTATGAACATAGAGATGAGAAAGATTTGATGATGCTGGCCTTGAGGCATAGAGTGATACAGCTGAACATCACAGAATGCTGGCAGCCATCGGAAACTGTAAGAGGAAATGATCTCACCACTCCCTCCAGTCATCTGAGGGACCTTAGACCTGCTCACACCTTGACTTGGCCTTGGTGGTACAGATTGCAGGCTTCTGTCCTCAGAAGAGAGGAAATAGGTTTCCATTCTTCCTTGTCTTTTGAATTTTGCTAAGGTCTTACAGCACCCACAGGAAAAGAATACGGGGGATGGAAATGCCAGGAGTCATGAGGGACGAAGATCATGACTCACAACTGATTGTCTACTGAACATACTGCACCATAGATGGAGAAGCCCCATCCAAATTCCTTATTTCCTTTTCAGAAAGGCTGAGCTTCTTCTGTTACTCAACTTACAATACAAAATGGGTTTGTTTGAAAAGTCTATTATGAACCTGGTCTGTTGCATGGGTAAGCCTGTACTTTTTAAAACAGCTTTTTGGTACAAAATGATAGAGAAGGGTCTAGGCCAGATTACTAAATTACGCGAGAACTCATCTATGAGTCAGAATTTTGTAATGGACCACATATTTTAACCCATTAATAAAGTTATTAAGTAGTTGGGAAAAGTACCATTCTTTAAAATAGGACCCTAAATTTCCAGGCACATATTTTGTATGATAAAGAGAGTTATTTCAGAGACAGAAAAAAATGAGGATAAGTTCAGAGAGGTATTTCTTTTGGATATTCTGGGGCATAATTGGGCAAATGATTCTCTTCATACTATTCATCAATTGTGAGCTCTGAAATAGAACTAGGGACTTTTTATCCTAAGAAGAAAAAGTCAACAAAATACAAAACCAGCCCCTTCCCAAATGATGATGAGTTCCCTGCATTCTGATGGCTTTTAGGCATAGCAAATGTTACCTGTTTGTTTTAAACAAAACAGAAAAAATAGCCAACTTTCATGACCCTCTTTCAAAAGTATACTAAATCTGGCTCTGGGAAAATCCACAAGAAATCTCAGTAACAAGGATGACATCATCCTAACCTTACAATGTTACTATAGATCAGAAGACATAGGAGGCATTCTATGTTTCTGCTAAGAATGTTTCCTGATGAATTCTGATTTTAAAATTCCACATTTGAATTTTATTATAAGATTTTTTAAATTTAAAATTTTTAATTGACACAGTAATTGTCCACATTTTTGTAGAACACTGTGATACTCCAATACATGTACTCAGTGTGCAAAGACCAGGTCAGGGTAATTGGCTTGCCCCTCATTTGATTGATTGATTGACTTATCGATTGATTGAATGATTGAATCCCTCCCTCCCGCTCTCCAACCCTCCCTTTTTTCTTCTATTTCATCAAAGCCACGGCCTCATTTACTGTCCCCAGCCCAGTGGAAAGCCTTCCTTGACAATCCTGAGTTCGTCTGCCCAAAAGGCCCAGTGGGGCAGCCATGGCACAAGCAGGGATGGGGAATAGCCATGGAGTTGGAGATTAGGGGAAGAGCCACAATCCCAGTCCCGATGGGGCCCTGAGGGTCCCGGGCAGTGGTCCCTTCTGGCTTCCATGTCGCTCCCTTGGTCAGGTTGGGGTGGTGAGGGGAAGTGAGGCTGCCTCAGGCTGGGGTAATGTACCCTAGGGGCTGCACAGGCACCTGTGGAGCTCTGGGTAACCTGGAGACAATGGTATCTCCTGTCCTTCCCACAATGCTCCTAGAAAGTCATTTCCCCGGGCTGGAGAGATGGCCTAGCGGTTAAGAGCGCTGACCGCTCTTGCAGAGGACCCGGGTTCCATCCCCAGCACCCACATGGCGGCCGAGAGCCGTCTGAAACTCCAATTCCAGGAGAACTCCAGTTCCAGGGGAGTCCGATACCCTCTTCTGACCTCCGCGGCATTGCACGACACGGGTGCACAGACCTGCATGCAGACAATACATTCATACACATACGGAAATAAATAAATAAAAAAAATTTAAAAAAGAAAGTCATTTCCCACCTCAGCCGCATCTCAGATTCCCTGTCTCAAACACAGCCTCCTTACTGCTGCAACGAAGCCTTCTCGGTGGGGCCCTCCGTGCTGGACAGGAGCTGGTGCTGCCTCTCTTTCCTGTGGCTTTTGCAGCCCAAGAAAGCAGCATTGTCCCCATGGTAAGAGGCTGCAACAAGAACACCCAAACCCGACCGGTGGGAAACAGGGACCTATCCCTTGGTTCCATGTCATTTCTTTACGTCTGAAACATTCCAAATCTCTACGATTTTGTCATCGTCACCCTAGTGTACTTACACACAGAAGATCACAAAATGTTCCTCCTTTCCCAGCTTTTTGTTTTGATTTATTTTTTTAATATTTTATTTATTTATGTGTATGAATGTACTGTCTGCATGTAGGTCTGTGCACCCGTGTCATGCAATGCCGCGGAGGTCAGAAGAGGGTCTTGGATTTCTCTGGAACTGGAGTTCTCCTGGAATTGGAGTTACAGACGGTTCTCAGCCACCATGTGGGTGCTGGGGATCTAACCCGGGTCCTCTGTAAGAGCAGTCGGTGCTCTTAACCGCTAAGCCATCTCTCCAGCCCCTGTTTTGATTTATTTTTATTTTATTTGTGTGAATATTGTCTGCATGTAAGTGTACCATGTGTGCAATTTCCAGAGAGGCCAGAAGAGAGCCTGGAGCTGGAGTTAACAGTTGTTAGGCACCATGTGGATGCTGGGAATCAAACCCAGATCCTCTGCAAGAACTGCAGTGCTCTTAACGGATGAACTATCCTCCCCACTATTTAACCATGATTCTACTCTTGCCAATATGACATCAATATTTTTTAGCTTCCACATAAAAATGAGCCTATAATGTATTTGTCTTGCTGTGTCTGACTTACTTCACTTCAACAAAATGTTTTCCAATTCTAGGTAGGTTGCAGCAGATGACATAATTTCATTCTTTTTGTAACACACAAACACAAAAACACAGAGGGTTTTTTTTAATGTGTATGAGTGTATTGCCTGCATATATGCATAAGTAAATGCACCTGAATTGTGCAATGCCTGTGAAGGTCAGAAGAGGGTGGTAGATCCCCTGGAACTGGAGTTACAGACAGTTGTTAGCCACCATATGGTCGCTGGGAACCAAACTCAGGTCTCCTGCAAGAACAGCTAGTGCTCTTAACCACCGAACTAGTTCTCCAGCCCCAGTTTTTGATGTTGTTGTGTTGCTATTTTTGAGAAGAGTCTCACTACGGAGTCTTGGCTGGCCTGGAACTCACTATGTAGACCACCCCAGGCCAGCCCTGATCTCACGAGATCTGCCTACCTTTCTCTCCTGAGTGCTAGGATTAAAGGTGTGCACCACCATGCCTGGTTTTAACATTTTCTGTTGTGTGTGTGTGTGTGTGTGTGTGTGTGCATATTTTATATATATATATATATATATATATATATATTTCATATATTTATGTATCACTTTCTTTACCCATTCATCTGTCGATGGACACCTAAACTGTGCCCACATCTTAGCTATTGTGAAGAGTGTTGCACTGAACATGAAGGTGTAGATGTCCCTGAGATACTGACTTCATTTCCACAAGTTGACTGCCAGATCATACAATTGTTCTATCCTAGTTTTTGATTCTAAGATAATGGTTATATAATTTATAATTCTAATAAAAAACTTATGACAGTTCCTCTTTTTTCACATCCTTGCCAGGACTTCTTTTCCTTTTTTTAACTTCTAAAAATAAAAATCTGTTATGGTGCAGAGTTAAACGTCCCCCTGAAGCTTCATGCATTGTCTGCATGGTTCCCAATGTAGTAACGTGCAGAGGTTGAACTTTGGGGAAGTGATTGGCTCATCACTGTTCAATTTATACACTGGTTTATGGTATAATAGTCTATTAGCAGCTGATGGAAATCTAGGAGGTGGACCTAGTTGAAGGGAGTAGGTCTCTTGGGGTATGCCATGGGGACTACATCTTGTCCCAGCCTATTGCTCTCTTTCTGCCTGCTGATCTTGATGAGGTAACCAGCATCCACCACTTACTTCTGCTGCAATGAGACAGAATAGTCTGCCTCAAATCAGGCCCAAAGCAATGAAGCCATGGGCTAAAGTCAAGGCACTGAAACCACTAAAACTGTGAGCTAAAATAAACCCTTCCTCATTTGAGTTTCTTGAGTGTTTTCAAAGTGAAAGCTAACACAAAACTATTCTAACTAGAATATGTGAATATCACATTATGGACTTAATTTGCATGTTTCTGATGAAGTGATTTTGAACTTTTTTATTTATTTTTTCTATTATTTCTTTATTTTTTTCATTTTTTAACAATAAGTAATAATTTATGAGTACAAGCATCCTTCATGTAAAACCAATTTGCAAGCAGTTGTGCCCAAACCCACACAGCCCAACGGTCCCACCATCCAGCTGGGGGGGCTTGTATATACAATCAAGTTGATCAAATAAGTGTCCAGTCTATATTGCTGTAGTTTCACCATTCACCCCAATGCCAGCCCTTACATTCTACCATGCCCCCTCTTCCGCAGATTGTTCCCTAGGCTTAGAAAAGGGGCACAGGTGGATGAGAAGCAAAACAGTCTATTTCTCTGGAGCTGTCATTTTGGACTCTGGTCAATTCTGGCTGTTTCCTTTCATGGGCTGACAGTTTGTCCAGGAATAACATTTCAATCCTACTAATGAAGTACAAGCAATTAGATATATAGGTATTTAAACAGTACTAATCATTATGGTAGTGGTAGATTACTTTGGTATAGGCACAGATGTTTGGATGGTATGTTAATCCATGAATTACATTTTTTTCTGTAAAATATGACAGGGTCTTACTGTGGCTTATATCATCTGCTAACCACTAGAGGATGTAAGCTTGTGGCATTAGCCGTGGGTTATTCCTCCAAGGAGAGAGCTAATAGCCAATTAGATTTGGGATATAGAGACATATGGCTGCCACTGCTGCACAGTATTTCCAGACAGGTGAGGTGTAGCTGGTGCTGACGGAGGAGTCTTGCTTGACTCAAGGAGACCTATATTTGCTTTATTGGTTTAGTGGACTTTGGTAACACTCTCTGGTATTCCAGAGACCAACTGTACACTTGCAAGTGTGGTCTCAATACATCTTTCTCATGCTTACATCAGGTCTTCGACAGCAGGGCCTTATCACCTCTCTTCTTGCAAGTATCCCAGTTTACAGGCAAGAAGCCTTTACCTTTTGGGGGGGGGGTTGGCTCCCCTTGCCAACATCTCCTTGGTAGAATAATCCATTGCTGATATCAGATCTCTCCTGTATTAATATATTTTGCTTAAGTGCACAGCTTAAGGAGACTTTAGTATTATATTTGGTTTTGAATAGAGAATAATCCTTTTCGCAGTTCCTATGTCTATTAATCAATTAAAGAAGGCAGTTTTACTGGTTTTATAAAAGATTATCTCTATAACAGTTGGCTCCAATTTACAGTTAGAAAACAACCTCATCATCATCATATTCCTCCTTTTTC
The DNA here is from genome assembly GCA_009823505.1 of Rhizomys pruinosus. Taxonomy (NCBI): domain Eukaryota; kingdom Metazoa; phylum Chordata; class Mammalia; order Rodentia; family Spalacidae; genus Rhizomys; species Rhizomys pruinosus. The sequence goes on along the minus strand of VZQC01014358.1, from coordinate 845,057 downwards.
TTTTTTAAACTTTTTTTAAAATTTTTATTTATTTCTGTATGTGTATGAATGTACTGTCTGCATGCAAGTTTGTGCACCGTATTCCTCCTTTTTCTATGAAGGGGAGGTAAGAAAGTCTCTCATATTAAAACTTTGTGGCACCTAGAAGGTAAGTTTCATTAGGACTCATTATAAACAGTTGTTACAAGTAGGATACACAGAGGGGTTTGATGCCTGTAGCAGTCTGAGGTTTTTCTTCTTTTCAATGTTCAGATGGGCCAACCTTTCTGCTGGCACTTCCTGGTACATCCTACAAAATGCAAAGCTGTATCTTTTCTTTCTCAGCCATTAAGTTGGTGACATTTTGACCTGTGGGAACATACAAATCTTTTCCTGTAGTTAGTTTTAAGATTTAAATTGCAAAGTTTTTGACAAAAAGGTTTCATATATATCTGTATCCCCCCTTTTTATTTTAGGTTTTTGTTTTTTGTCCCATGAGTCTCAAAAAGGTAGTTGTAGTACACATACCTATAGGCAGGAATCAAGGGGCAGATTTCATCAAATTCACCCAAGCTGTTTTGGGTGACTGTATGTCATTAACTTGGGAAGCAAACTTGATTTCTTAAGTTAAATCATCCTACAGGTAAAAGAGAATGCCACAAGATGATACTGTATAACATAAAAATTATAGAGAACACTTGTATGTGCCAATCCCAAAGTTATTGTTATACAGATTTTAAGTAAAACAAATGTGGACAACAACAATTTATATTTCTAATTAACTCAGATGCATTACTGTTGTTTTGTTTTGTTTTGTTTTGTTTTGTTTTGTTTTGTTTTGTTTTGACAGGGTCTCCCTGTAGCTCTGGCTGTACTGGAACTCACTCTGTAGACCAGGCTGGCCTCAAACTCACAGAGATCCACGTGCCTCTGCCTCCCAAATGCTAGGATTAAAGGAGTGCGCCACCACGCCCAGCATTTATTTATTTCTGTATGTGTATCAATGTACTGTCTGCATGCAAGTTTGTGCACCTGTGTCGTGCAATGCTGGGGAGGTCAGAAGAGGGTGTCGGATTCCCCTGGAACTGGAGTTCTCCTGGAATTGGAGTTTCAGACGGTTCTCGGCTGCCATGTGGGTGCTGGGGATCGAACCCGGGTCCTCTGTAAGAGTTGTCGGCGTTCTTATCCACTAGGCAATCTCTCCAGCCCCGCATTACCGTTTTTATCAAAACCTTTAAACCGATGTTGTTTAGTATACACATATTTACTTTTACTAAGTCCTAAAACACCATGTAACCTGTAGACAGAGTCTGGGCAAAACTAGATACTTGTTGAACTCACGTCAATTAAATAAACATTAATCGAATATACGCCCGTGTCCCTCTCCCGCCCCTCCCACCCCTCCCAATTCACCATTTCAGTCAGTTTTCTGATGCAGTCTTTCTGTTGTTGTTCTTTTAATATGCATCCTTCTCCACAAGATATTACTAACTGGGTTATTGGCGCTAGCATCCACAGATAGGGATTACCATTCGTCGTTTGGTTTTCTGGACTGTTACTTACTTAATATTCTTCTAGCTCCGTCCATTTGCCTGCAACGTTCATGATGTTGTCTTTCTTTACTGCTGCATAGAACTCCATGTGTACATGTACCACATTTTCTCTATCCACTCGTCACGTTGAGGGGCATTTGGGTTGGTTCCAGCTTTTTGCTATTGTGAACAGAGCTGCAATAAATATAGCTGTGCATGTATTTCTGCATAGTAAGATGTCTTGTGGGTATATACCAGGAGTGGTATGACTGGGTCAAAAGGCAAGCTCATTTTGAGTCTTCCAAGGGTTCGCCACACTGTTTTCCATAGTGGCTGTACAAGTTTACATTCCCACCAGCAATGGATGAGTGTTCCCTTTCCCCAAACCTCTCCAGCACTTGATATGGTTTGTTTTCTTGATCCTGGCCAGTCTTATCAGAGTGAGATGATATCTTTAAAGTGGTCTTAATTTGCATTTCCCTATATTAGTGATGTTGAACAGTTTTAAGATGTTTTTCAGCCATCTCTAATTTCTCCTCTGTGAAGTTCTTATTCAGTTTCTTTGCTCCATCTTTTGAGTGATTCATTTGTTCCTTTCTTCCTTTGTTTTTTGAGTAGCTTGTATACTCTGGAAATTAATGCTTTGTCAGGATGTGAAGTTTCCTCTCACTCTGGTGTTTCTCTTCACTTCCTTTATTGTTTTCTTTTTTTTTTTTTTTTTTTTGGTCTTTTAAGACAGGTCTCCCTGTAGCCCCAGCTGTCCTGGAACTCACTCTGTAGACCAGGCTGGCCTTGAACTCACGAAGATTGCCTGCCTCTGCCTCCCGGTGCTGGATTAAAGGCATGTGCCACCCTGCCCAGTCTTATTGTTTCTTTGATTTGTACAGAAGCTTTTGAGTTTAATGAGGTCCATTGTCAATTGTCGATCTTATTTCTTGTGCAGCTGCTGTCTGATTTAGGAAGTCTTTTCCTACACCTATTCTTGTATCTGTTGCCAAGTTTTTCTTCCTCACCGCCAGAGTTTTTGGTTAACTGAGGTCTTTGATCCATCTGGAATTGACTTTTGTTACAGGGCAAGAGGGAGGGGTTTAATTTCATTCTTCTACAGGTGTGATCCAGTTTTGCAAACACACTTCTAAAGATGCTGCTCTTCTCCATGTGTCTTCTTGGCCTCTTTCAAATTGGGTGGCTGAAAGTTGTATGTGCTCAGGTTTGGATCTTCAATTTTTTCAATGGTCAACTGGGTCTGTTTTTGTGCCATCCAAGCTGTTTTTATGACTATCCCTGTAGTATAGTTTGATGTTGGTATAGAGTCCCCCCTGTATTGCTCTTTTTGCCCAGGGTTGCTTTGGCTATTGGGTCTTTTATTTTTCCAAATGAAAATTGAGGATTTTTTTTTCCCAAGCTTGTGAAGAAGCTCTTGGGGATTTTGATTGGGATTGCATTAATCTGTATATGAGTTTGGGTAGAATGGACATTTTTACTTTATTTTCCCAATCCATGAGCATGGGAGTTTGTCCATCTCTGATTTCTTCCTCATTTCCTTCTTCAGAGGTTTACATTTTTGTTGTAGAGTCCTTGGTGTCTTTGGTTAGGTTTGTTCCTAGGTATTTTTTGTTTTGAGGCTATTGTAGTGAGAGAGTTCTCCTTGTATCCCTTTACAGGTTTCTGTTGTTGATGTAAAGAAGGGCTTCTTATTTTCTAGATTTTATTTTGTATCCTGCCTCATTTACTGAAGTATTTAATCGTTTATAGGAGTTTTTGGTGGAGTTCTTTAGCATCCTTATGGTAGACATCAATCATACTTCAGCAAAAAAGGCATAGCTTGACTTCCTCTTTTCCAATTAGAATCCTTTAAATTTCCTTTTCTTGCCTATTGTCCTAGCAAGGGTTTCAAAGCACTATATTGAAAAAGGAGTGGTGAAGGGGGCAGCCTTGCCAAAGTTCCTACCCTTTAAGGGAGAATGTTTTTTCGTTCCCCATTTGGTACATTCAAGCCCCTCCAGCTGATGGTAGGAGCCTTGGGCTGTGTAGCTGGGCAACAACTGTTTGCAAATTGGTTTTATATGAGGATGCTTGTGCTAAAAAAAAGGAGATAGATACTGACATTTGAATAACTGGAAATAAAATGCTAGTTGTTTTATTTTAGTTGTATTGGGTTGGTTCTATATTTTTATAATTATACAACATCACAGTGTAAACACTTTCTTTTATGTGTAGGACAATTTAAAGGAACAAACTTAAATTTACCTTCCCAAATAAGTAGAAGTCATAGTCCATCATAATAGCTTTAAAGTAAAGTGTTTATTGGGTAAAATTTATTTAGCAGGTTCTCAACTCTGCCCAAGCTTTATCCACAAAGTATAGTTATTTTAAAGCTTAGTGAATTGTTTAGATTAGTTAAATTAGGTTAGGTTTTTGGTTGGAAAATTGGTAATACAATTGAGCTAATTGGGAATTAAAAATGTTATAACTGTTTTTATTATAATTTTGTAATTGGGTTAAGGTGACACAATGGCAACTACTATTTTTCTGAATTAGTACAACACAACAGTTAACACTTTTTTATTCATAGGACAATTTAAAGGAACTAAGCTTAAATTCCTTCCCAAAATAAGTAGCATACAGTCATGAGAAACAGTTTGGGTAAAATTTAATGAAAGCTTTTGCCTTGGCCCCTGTTTTTATGGGGTTTGTGTAATACAACTTGGGCATCTATAGGTCGAAACATAAAAACCTTAAAAAGAAAGAGGGAGGTGGGAGGTGGGGTAGTTTCCTTTCTGGGATACAAATGGAAATTCTGGTGTTCCAATCCTTGATAAATTTTCAAATTTTTGAGATCTTAAAACAAACAATGGGAGGAGAATTTTTAATGGTTCCCACAGGTAAAAATACTAATCTAAATGCCTGAAACATACAAATTATGGCTATGCAGGATGGCTAGGGAATGCCAGCAGAAGAGGTTGACCCATCTGAACATTTAAGAAAGAGGAACCTCAGACTGCTGAGTCACGGACACTGAGCATCTCTCTGAATACTATTGGGGTTAACTGTTTATAAATGGGCCTAATGAAGTTTACCTCCAGATAGCTGAGAAACCACCTACCTCTCCCCTTTATAGAAAAAAAGAAACGTGTGGTAATGAAACCACTCCATAACTGTAATTAGAGCCAATGTGTTAAGTGGTAATTTCCTATAGAAACAGGTAAACTACACTTCTTTATTGTGAATAGGCATAGGATCTTTTTTTATGTGAAAGGATAAGTCTCTATTAGAGCCAAATTCAATAGTAAAGTGTTAATAACTGTGTAATTACAAAATATTTACGTAAACGGAAAGCGCTGAAATCAGCAATGAATTATTCTGCTTAGGAGATGTTGGCTAGGGAGATTCAAACCTGCCCCTCCAAATTATAAAGGCCTTTTTGCCTATAAG
>VZQC01014358.1:692337-835499 GCA_009823505.1 Rhizomys pruinosus | reverse complement strand
TAATTTAAGATGGATGTGTTTCTTTCACTTATTATCCATTTGGACTTTTAGGCTCTCTGATTCTACTCCTATTGTTATGTTTTATTAGTTTCTTTTCCTAGGTGTTTGAGGATTATTGCTCTCTCTTCTGCCTTTGAATTGCTTCAAGTATTTTATGAAGAGTTGGTTTTCCTGACATGTATTCTATCATCTTGTTTATGTCATGGAGATTTTTCTCTCTACTTCAACTATAATCGACATTTTTGCTGGGTAAAGTATTCTTGGTTGGCATCCATAGTCCTCAACACTGGAATGCTTTGCTCCATGTTCTTCTTGCTTTCAATGGTTGTGCCCAGAAGTCAGTTGTAATTCTGATGGGTTTCCCTTTGTATGTGACTTGTTTTTCTTTTGTAGCCTTCAGAATTTTGTTCTTTTTTTGGGCTCTAGCCTTTTAACTTGATATGGCGTGGGGTTTTCTTTTCTGATCTTGTCTATGGGGTCCATGTGCTTCTTGTATTTATACGGTTTGTCTATTTTTAGTTTGGGAAATTTTCATCTATTATCTGTTGAAGATCTGTTCAATACTATTCTCTTGAGATTCTTCCTTCCTCTATTTCTATGATTTGGAGGTTTGATCTTTCATAGTGTCCCATATTTCCTGGTTGTTCCACTTTTGTATTATTTTTAAATTTTCGTATTCTTTATTGAGCTTTTAGTTGCTCTGTGTTATCTTCAGATCTGATATTCTTGTTCTGCTTCCTCCATTCTACTTCTGAGCTTTTTTCCTTCCTTTCTTCTTGATTGGATGAGTGTTCTATTCCCCTTTTCATTTCATCCTGTGATTTCTTTAGTATTTCCATTTCCTTTTTGAGCTTTTCAATCTCTTCTTGGTACTCCTTTGTTGGTTGGCTTCCTTTTTCAGTGTTTCTAATTCCTTTCAGAGTTTGTTTTTTTTTCTCCCTCTAGTTCCTTCTGGAGTTTGTCAATCTGTTCCTTTAGTTCTTTCTGAATTTTGCCATTGTATCCCTCTAGGTCCTTTTTGAGTTTTTCATTCTCTCTCTTTAGTTCTCTGAAGTCTTCTTTATTTTCTTTAATTTCTCCGCACAGGTCTGCAATTATTCCTCTAAGCTCTGTTCCTTGGGTCTCCTCCAAGGGGATCCCATTGTAGCTATCTCCTCCAGGTTTGGTAGAGCCTGGTGTGGGATTATACTAGACCTTTCCCATGTTGTCCCTTCATCGTGACCCTGGCATGTGGGTTTCCCTTTTGTGATTCAAATCACAAATGACTTTTCACTATGTTAGTGGCTGGTTTTGCTTGCCTCCTTCCAATGTTTTTTTTTTTTTTTTCTTTCCTCCTCCTTGTTTATGGAGTATTGACTTGTCTAGGTTTCAGGCTTTCAATTTTGTTTATATATTGGATATTGGAAGTCTAAGACACTCTTCCCTTCCTGTTCTAAAGGTTCTCCAAAAAAAGCCCACTTGGATACTCTCTCATCAATTCCAGTTTGGGGGGTGCTGTCTGGAGCGACTCCTAGGCTCCTGTGCTTCAGGAGCTCGCCCGCACAAAGATACAAAGGCACCGAACCAAAGGCACAGGCCGCAGAGGCGAAGGGCGGCTCTGCCCAGACAGCCACCCCCCAGAAGGGTTCAGAGCTGAGACCCCTCTCCAGCAGCTCAGGAGTCAGTTCACCCCAAAATCCACCTGTCTGGAGCGACCTCAGGGATCCTGTGCCTCAGGAGCCTGCCCGCACAAAGACACCTGAACTTTTTTTATGTATACTTGGTCATTTGTATATCTTCTTTTGAGAAACATTTATTCAGATCATTAACTCATTTTGATTGGATTTGTTGAAAATTTTTTTTTTTTGGTTCTTTTGCTGTTGAGTTGTTCAAGTTCTTTATATATTCTGGTTATTAATCCTTTATTGGATGAATTGTTTGCAGATGTTTTCTTCCATTCTGTAGATTGTATTTTTTTTCTTTTGCACTGCAGAAGCTTTTTCATTTGAATGAAAAAAGTAAAAATTCTACTTTAAAAAACTGGGCAATTTTATATTTAGTTAGGAGTTGTAAACATTTTTATTAATAAATTCTGAAAATAAGTCTTTTTCAGAAATATTTATTGAAAATATTTTTGTATGGTCATTAGCTTGTTTTTTGATAAGGAGAAATATTCACCTTTATATTTTTTAAGACAGGGTCTCCCTGTAATCCCAACTGGCCTGAAACTCACTATGTAGATCAGGGTGGCTCTGACTTCTGAGTGCTGACATTAAAGGGATGTGGCACCACACCCAGACTGAGATCTTCAATTTTAATGGAGTATATTCAACCAATCCTTAAAAGTTATTGTAGCTTTTATTGGTAGGATTTTTGCCTACCAATATGTCACAAAGTATACATACATATGAAGATGACCTTAAACTTCTGACCCTCCTTATGAAACATTACATCTCAGGAGTGCACCAACATGCCTGGTTTTAGTTGGCATTGAGAATCCCAGAGTTTCATGCATGCTAGACAAGCATTCCAACTGAGGTACAAATACCTCAGTCCCATTCTCATATATATATATATTTTTTTTAATTTTTTATTTATTATTTCTTTATGTGGATGAGTGTACTGTCTGCATGTAGGTTGGTACACCCGTGTCATGCAATACTGTGGAGGTCAGAAGAGGGCGTTGAATTCCCCTGAAACTGGAGTTAAAGATGGTTCTTAGCCACCATGTGGGTGCTGGGAATCGAGCCTGGGTCCTCTGCAAGAGCAGTTGGTGCTTTTAACCACTGAGCCATCTCTCCAGCCCCGATTCTCATATATTTTAATATAACTTTAAAGTTTGTTTTCTACTCCTAGATCTATGACTCATCTGAAATTAACTTTTGCACATTTGTGGGAGAGTCAAGTTTCCCATCCCACCATAGATGTATATTCAGTTATTCTAGCACTATATTTTGAAAAGACTTTTCTGTCCCCTACGAGAATATTTTGTCAAAAATCAGCTGACTAAAATCAGGTAGTGCACCGCTTTAATGTCAGTGCTCAGGAGGCAGAGGCAGGCAGATCTCTGTGAGTTCAAGGCCAGCCTGTCTACATAGTGAGTTACAGGACAACTAGGGTGACATAGTGAGAATGTGTCTTAAAATTTTTCAGCTAACCATAAATTTAGGCTATATTTCTTTTTTTTTTTTTAAATTAGTTTTTATTGATGCTTTGTGCATTTCATACATTTGTTCCAATTCAGTTCAGGCTTATTTCCCTTTCCCTCCCCCCCAACCCCCACCCCATCCCAGATCATGCATTCTGCCATAACTGTCCTGCATCTTTCTCTCAGTTTTTTTTTCATTTTTAGCTATAAGTGATAATCCATGAGTACAAGCATCCTTCATCTTAACCACTGTGTTCTAATATTATATATATTTTATTAATATTATATATTATTAATATATAATGCCCTCTGCAGATGTCACAAATCCTTCATTACTGCACTTTTGTGTAAGTATGGAAATTCTCAGTTCTTTTCAAAATTGTTATGACTCTTCAATAGTTTACTCTTCCATATGAATTTTAGAATGAATTTGTAGATTTTTAGAAAATAGTGTTTTGGGACATTAAGATTCTAATTAATGAATATGTTATGGAGAAAATGGACATCCTAGTAACATAGTGAGTCTTCCAATCAGTGATCTTATGTATCTCTTAGGGCATTTACATTTTCTCTAAGCAATATTTTGTAGCCTGTGATGTAGATGTCCTAATTCCTAATTATCTCATTTTTGTGATAAATGTGATAAATTACATTGTATAAAATGTGTCTGACAATTATTTGATGCTGTGTATAGTAAAATTTTTAGTATTTGTATTCTGTGATCTCATTGCATTTAATGACTACTTTTAGTAGTTTGTATCCTTATGAATACATTAAAACGAAAAATACACTTAGATGGTTAGTGTTGTCAATTTGACAGAATCTAAAATTACTTGAGAGACAGGACTCTGGACATGCCTGTGGGGAGATGATTATCATGATTATGTTTAAGACCTGCTCATGGTAGTTGGCACCACTCCCTGGGATGGGATCCTGGACTGTATAAATGGACAAAGAGAACTGAGCAACAACATTCAGCCATCCCTCTATGCTTCCTGAATGCAAAGGCAGCGTGACCACTGCCTCTTGCTCCTGCTACCATGCCTTCCTGCCTACCCATGAACGTTAGCTCAGATAAACCTATTTTCCCTTAAGTTGCTTTTGTCAGGATATTTTGTCATAGCAATGAAACAAGTAACTAAGATATATGCCATTTGCAAATAGCAACCCCCCATCTTTGTTTTTATTTTACCAACTCCAGTGTAATATGAAAAATAAGTGAGAAGAGTATATAATTGCTCTCGGCTTAGGAAGAAAGCATTTAGCATTCACCAGCACATATGTGCAAACTAAGATGTTGTACGTATATTCCCCTTACTCTCTTGCTTGATGCAAGGTCTCATATTGTAGCTCATGCTGCCTTAGAACTTTCAGCGATCTTCCTGCTTCTACATCCCATATGCTGGAATTACAGGTGTTCACCCCTGTACTATGCATAGTTCAGAATATTGGTATATAATTTATAAACCCTTTAAAATAAACAGTTCTATGAATCTTGACAAATGCACATAGTTGTGTAATCAGTTTCAAAATTAAGAACTTTTTCATCAACTTCAAAAAGGTTTTGGAAGGCCCTAGGGGGTGAATTTCCCCTATAACCAATGGTATGTTTTCTGCATTTATAATTTTTCTTTATCTGTCACATAATGGAGTTTGACACAATGGCACCTTTTGCTCAGCATAGTACATCTGAGATTTATCATTTTTTGTGTTCAGGTCTTTTTTTGTTAATAGTCCACTTTATGGATGTGTCAGATTTTTCTATTAATGGATCAGTTGACAGAATATGCTCCTTCCAATTTATGGAAATTATTAATAAGAAGCCATAAATGTCTTCATTTAGGCCTTGGGGAAACATACATTTTCATTTATCATAAGTAAATACATAGGAGTGATATTGTGGGTTTGCTTAGTGTTTTCTAAAGTGACTGACCATTTTGCCCTCCTAACAGCAATATAAAGAATTATATTTGTGGGGCTGGAGAGTGGCTCAGCGGTTAAGAGCACTGACTGCTCTTGCAGAGGACCCAGGTTCGATTCCCAGCACCCACAAGGTGGCTAAGAACCATCTTTAACTCCAGTTCCAGGGGAAGCCGACACCCTCTTCTGACCTCAATGGCATTGCACGACATTGTGCACCAACCTACATGCAGACAGTACATTCATACACATAAAAAATAATAAAAAAAATAAAGAAAGAATTCTATTTGTTTACATTTGATACTGCCAGTGTTGGAATATTTTGATTTTAGCCATTTTGTTTTGTTTGTTTTGTTTTCCAGTTGTGGGGATCACACCGCACCTAGAGCCCTGTGCACACTTGGCGAGAGCGTTACCGTTGAAGTACATCCCAGCCATTGGTTTATTTTTGTCCGCTTTTGAGATGTGTGTTGAGATGGGTTTGTTTGAGACTGCCCTGGCCCATAGACACTGAGCTCTCAGATCCACTCCCAGTTTCCCACCACCTCTTCTTTTTTAAGCCCTTCAAGTCCAATTTGTGCTGCTCAAACACTCTTGGGTGTGGTCCCATCTCCTGGAGCATGGCTGACCTACCAGTGGTCACGTCCTTAAAGAAAATGGATTCTCCTTCTACCAGCAAGAAGTTTCAATTTTTTTAATTTATATTTTTTATGTGTATGAGTGTACTGTCTGCATGCAGGTTGGTGCATCCGTGTCGTGCAATGCTGCGGAGGTCAGAAGAGGGCGTCGGATTCCCCTAAAACTGGAGTTAAAGACAGTTCTCAGCTGCCATGTGGCTGCTGGGAATTGAACTCGGGTCCTCTGCAAGAGCAGTCGGTGCCCTTAACCACTGAGCCATCTCTCCAGCTCCAGAAGTTTTAATTTTTAATGAGAATCGATTTATCAATTTTTGTATGATTTGGGCTTTGGGGACAATTTAATATTTTTAAATTTCTATTTTATGTGTTCATTGGCATTTTAGCTAGGTATTACTTTAAAGTTTGCATTCAAGATAATATATCATTTAATACACATAAATATAAATATTTATATTAAATCTTTTGGAATTAGCTAAAGTTAATGAAAATACTAATTACTACGTGAAAGAGAATAAAACAATGCAAGTCCCTGTACTTATCGCCCAGTGCCAGTAACTACAACACAGCCAATTTTGTTAAAGATATGATTAGTTTTTTAATTGTAATTAGCTTTGTTTTGGGGGATGGGAGGTATGGGGTCTCCCTGTATCTCCAGCTGGCCTGGAACTTGGTATGTAGCCCAGCTTGGCCTCAAGCTCACAGAGATCCACCTGTCTCTGCCTCCCGAGTACTGGGAATAAAGGTGTGCTCCACCACACCCAGTGTAATTTTTTAAATTAATTAATTTATTTATTATTTTTTATGTGTATGAGTGTACTGTCTGCATGCAGGTTGGTGCACCCATGTTGTGCAATGCTGTGGAGGTCAGAAGAGGATGTCGGATTCCCCTAGAACTGGAGTTAAAGATGGTTCTTAGCCGCCATGTGCATGTTGGGAATCGAACTCCGGTCCTCTGCAAGAGCAGTCGGCACTCCCAACTGCTGAGCCATCTCTCTAGCCCCAAATTTTTTAACTAGGGATTTTGGACTATCTTTGGCCATTATCATGATATTTCACTCAAACAATGTTTAATATCAAATGAATGAATGAATAAATAAAAAATAAATAGGTCAGAGAGATGCTCAGTGGGTAAAGGCATTTGCACAGCCTGGTGACCTGAGTTTAATCCCCATAACTTCCATAAACATAGACGGAGAAAACCAACTTGACAAAGTTGCCCTCTGACTCCTATACACACATACACTAGGACACATGGGTCTCCTCACATCACAGACACACACACACACACACACACACACACACACACTAAGTTAAATAAATAAATAAATATTAAAGATACTTAACAAACTTCTAATAAAATATATGTCAGTTTGGGAACACAAAGAGGTTCACAGCAATGGATAAAGGTTCTTCCTTGCTAAGGGAAATCTATTTGGAGACATAGCATAATGTGGTGGAAAGAGTCATAGAACCAAATTTGCCTAAATTGGGCTGCCATGCAGCAATGTTTCTATAGTACTTGTGGAGAAGAACAGAGTGTGGAGGGCTGGGAAGGGAGCATCTCCCATTTTTGAGAACCTACTATGTCAGACACATGTGGTAAGATTAATCCTCACCCAAAGACTTTGAATTAGACATTACTAGCTCTCATCTGTGGATGAGGACACACACGCAGAGGCTAAATGAACTACACTGACTCAGCTACTTAGATAACCAAGCCAGCAAATCTGTCTGGCCTGGTGAGTCATCTACAGGGAACATAATATTAAAGTCACTGAGTTGGATGAGATCTCTAAAAAGTATAGAAAAAACAAAAGGAAAGCTCTGGGTAGAACATTGGAAGGCCAAAGAAATAATGAGTATGGTCAGAAGAGATTTTGGTGGATAATATGAAATCAACTATTATTATATACTATAAGTCTTCAGTTGAAGAACTGTTTTTCTCAGATAATCACAGATAATCTGGTTTGGACTCTACTTTAGGAAAATTGCACAATTTTCTTTTTGCCTACTTCCTTTCTTCTAAAATTTTTAAATCTTTAAAAATTTTTTTTCAAAAATAAAATGAGCAGCTGAGTGTGTCGGCATGAATTCTGGTACAACAGGTACTCAAATGTCTGCTCAAGGGAAAAGTACAGCAGAAAGGAAGACATTACACACACCACAGTGTAGTCCAGAAGATTTTTTAAAAAACAATTTAGACTTTTTATGATTTATTTCCTTTTCCTCAAAGATGATGTACTGACTAAGGGTATCTGTTATGGGCATTTAATACTGACCGTGCTTACTTGCTGTTACAGCATTTCAGAGTCTGACTGGAACTTATTTCTGATTTTTCTCCTTTCCCTTTCCTCTCTGCTTTCCTTTGCAACAGGGTCTCCCTTGGTGACCCACGGTGGCCTTCCACTCTCACGTCCCTCTCCACCTCAGGGATCACCTCACCGAGTTAATTTCTTTAGAGAGGAAAACTCACTCTCCACTCCTCTTGTGTTTACACTATCTAGGAGCTTGGGGATAATACGTCTTAAATAAGCTATTGGCTGGCAGCATTGTAAGATTTAAACTGTGTTCATGATCTCTACACACCATGGAATCAAGCATGGTCCCAGGTCAAATGTAACACAAACAGGTTTTCACAAAGACTTGACATACTACAGCATTACAAGAACTTCCCGAGGGCAGTCTATCACTTTCATGTCCACCTCCCCTACTCAGTAGATCACAAATGAGGTCATGACAGTGTCATCCTACTTGATGAAGACTGTCAAATCATTTGTCTACTCGAGATAGAGAGGCAGACTTTCTGTACCTTGTGAAAACTACTGAGGAAACAGAACTTCCTAGGTATAATGTTTCCACATGGCTTGGCTTCCTGAGCAAAGGAACCCAAAAGCTACAAAGACAATGTCACCTTCTCCCAGAACTAAATCTTTAACGTTCATCTTCCTCTGAGGCATGTTTCCTTTGGAAGGTAGAACCCAGAGTCACCTGTTTATATTCCAAAGCATTGTACTGTGGGTGCTCTGCTTCCTCGGGAGGTGAAGGCGGAAGTGCCACTTCTACAAACAGCTACATTCATGGTTTTCAGTTCCTCTCCTGTTGCCCCAAGGAGAAAACTCCCTCTGCACATTCGGGGTCTGTCTGGCTCTCCTTATGTGCCATCGAGGGAGAAAACTAACGTGGGAGGAACCTCATTTTTGCTTTTAAGATAACTAAATTCATATGTCTCATCTGCACAAAAATTAATTTAAAATATATCAAAGGCCTTAATTTAAAACCTGAACCACTGAAACCATTAGAGGAAAACATAGAGAAATCACTTCAGGACAGAATTACAGAGGGGCTGGTGAGATGGTTCAGCAGTTAAGAACACTTGCAGTTCTTCCAGAGGACTAAGGACCCAGGTTTGATTCCCAGCAAACACATGGCAGCTAACAGCAGTTCTTAGGCTATCTGATGCCCTCTTCTGATCTCCACAGGCATTGTACAACACAGGTGCATTTACATAAATGCAGGCAAAACACTCATGCACACTAAACAACTACAACAAAAAAAGAGTTACAGGCAATAACTTTTTGAACCCCAGTAGCACAGGAAATAGCCCCAAGGACTGGTAAATGGGATTACATTAAAGTAAAAGGCTTCTGTACAACAAAGGGCATTACTAGCACAGTGAATAGATGGGCTGCAGGATAAGAGAAAGTGTCACTATACTTCCAACAGGATGCTAATATCTAGAATATGTAAAGAAGTGCAAAAATCAAACAGAAAAAACAAAACTGGCAGTCAATAAATGGGCCAATGAACTAAGCAGAGTTCTCAAAAGAAATGCAAATGGCCAATAAATATTTTTAAAAGTGTTTGACATCCTTGGCTAAGAGAGACTTAAATTAAAACTAATTTATGATTCTCTGTAAGTCTAGTTGGAATAGCTAACATGAAGAAAACAAATGACAAATGCTGGTCAAAATGCAAGGAAAGGGGACACTTATTCACTGTTGGTGGGAGTATAATGTTCTGCACACACACACACACAAGCTAAATATGGCTGATGATGGATATATAATTAGCTTGGGTAATCATTCATAATGTGTATATGTATCTGTGTATGTGTGAAAATATCTCTCTCTCTCTCTCTCTCTCTCTCTCTCTCTCTCTCTCTCTCTCTCGATCCAGGCCAGGGCCTTTAAAGTATACTAGGCAAGGGCTCCACCACTGAGCTATATCCCCAGTCCTCAAAATGGATTTTTATTTGCATCTCAACAAAACTGGGAAAATATAGACTACCTCAAAAAGAATAAGTGTACAAAGTGGTGCGTACTAGACAACATATTGGGACATAGGAGACAACACTAAATTTCATGTTTATAGCCTAACAAATGGCACTACTAACATTTTACACATGGATGGACATGAATGACCTTACACATTCATCTGCATCACAGTTGGTAGACAGGGCATGGCATGGGACTCTGGGAGGACAGGAAATTCTAGAGTGTGTAAAAAGCTGCAGGAGACTCTACTACTTCCTTTCTTTGCTTATTCACTTTAAGCATGTAAGCACTGTGGCATTTATGTGAGCCTGTGAAGGCATGCATGGATACAGTATTAAATATGTTATACTTTGAGGTAACATGACTATCATAGTTTGAAACAGCTTCAAAGCACTCCTTCTAAGAAGCCAGTTGTGACAAGTGGTAATGCCAGCACAAGCCCAAAATAGAAAACCCCCAACTACTCCTTTATTAGCTGTGTTAGTACTGAAAAGACTATGTAAGCAGATAGTATCATCTCTTACCATTGAAAACTATCAACATTTGTGGCAGAATACATGAGCTCTGGTGGGGTGGGGGGATGGGGGGGACACGGGTCTAGATTTGTTAAAAAAATTAAAAATAAATTTATGTCAAAAATAAAAGTGAATATCATGATTGGTCTTGAGATATGACAGCATGGGGGAATTACAAACTAGAAAAATAAGCTTAAAGTGTTATATCTATCATGACCTTCTAGAGTCTTTGTATTTATTATAGTACTAGTGCTTACCAGGAGAAATTCACTTAAAAAAATGAGTGTGTAAAAAGGCTTAGAATAGCTGGGCGTGGTGGTGCACGCCTTTAATCCTAGCACTTGGGAGGCCGAGGCAGGCGGATCTTTGTGAGTTCAAGGCCAGCCTGGTCTACAGAGTGAGTTCCAGGACAGCTGGGGCTACAGGGAGACCCTGTCTCGAAAAGACCAAAAAAAAAAAAAAATGCTTAGAATGTACCAAACAATTTAGGGATCATTGTCAAAAACAACCAGATTTCTCTTTATGATACTTTATGGATCTGTAATTTACAACTAAATTAAAAATTCAGTATCACAGAGACAGAAAGTAAAGTGTTGGTTACCAGGGCCTGGGGAGAATGAGGAATTGGGAATTTTTGTTTAAGAAGTATAATTCAAATTTTTGTTTTTGTCATTTTGCTAGGGAAAAATCCCTTGGCCTCTAGCATGCGAGGCAAGGGCTTTGCCACTGAGCTCCTCACCCAACCCAGTTTTTAAAAAATATTTTTTATGGGTGTGTTTTGCCTGCATGTTTGTAAGTGCACTACATGCATGCAATGCCTGCAGAGGCCAGAAGAGGCTGGCAGATTCCCTGAAACTAGACTTCAGACAGTTATTAGCTGCCACGTGGGTGATGGAACTGAACCCAGGTCCTCTACAAGAGCAGCCAGTGCTCTTAACCACTGAACCATCTCTCCAGCCCCCAAAGCCCACTTTTTAATTTTTTTTTTGCATTTTCGAGACAGGGTCTCCCTGTAGCCCCAGCTGTCCTGGAACTCACTATGTAGACCAGGCTGGCCTTGAACTCACAAAGATCCGTCTGCCTCTGCCTCCCAAGTGCTAGGATTAAAGGCGTGTGCCACCACACCTGGCTCAAAGCCCACTTTTAAAGATGAGAATTATGCATATAGATGGTGGTGATAGTTGTGCAATATGAACACATTTAACACCATTGAACTATATATCTAAAAATGATTTTGATGGTGAATTTTACCATGTGTATTTAAAACAAAATACTTGGGGGGAAAACTATTTGGAGCAAAGTTTTAAAGATAGTCAGTGTCCTATAATCCCAGTTAAAATGTAACTAAATTCTTCGAAAAAGGGTATGCCAGGGCTGCTGAGATGGCTCAGTGCATAAATGGGCTTGCTGCCAAGTCTGATGACTTGAATTCAATCCCCAAAACCCACATGGTGGATGGAAGTAGAGAACTGACTCCTGCAAATTGTCCTCTGACCTCCCCAAGTGCACCATGACACAGGCACTCACACATACAAAATGAAAAACTGTAAAACTAAAGGCAAATCAGTGCCTTTACTTACATTTCTTTTTTTTTCATTTGGTTAAAATCTTTTATAAGAAAACCCCTTCCTTCTCTCTTCTGTCCCAATCCTCCATCATTTTCTTACAGCAACAATCTGAAAAAAAAGTTAGCACTCCTAGTCCCTCAACACCAAGTATAGCAAATGCTTCAAATGACTTAATAAGGGGAACTGGTCCACTCTTCCTTAACTTCAGGCCATATCCAAATTCTGGATGTTCAAAACAAACAGGACAAAATATCAATCTCTAGTTGATCACATGCAAAAATCTTAGGGACCCTTCAAATTCAATTGATGCACCGAGCAGCTTTTCTTCCATTAATTTTTATAGTTAACTCACTAGCTCTCTGAGTTAAAACTACAGAATATTATTATTATTATTATTATTATTATTATTATTATTTGTCTTTTTAAGGCAGGGTCTCCCTGTAGCCCCAGCTGTCCTGGAACTCACTCTGTAGACCAGGCTAGCCTTGAACCCACAAAGATCCGCCTGCCTCTCCCTCCCAAATGCTAGGATTAAGGGCATGCATCGCCATGCCTGGATAAAACTACAGAATATTATTAAGTACAGCAAAATTATACAAATCTGTGGTACACAGACTTCTAAACTGGCCATCTGTCTCATTCTCTAGTGTCCATATCTGTGTAATCAATTTCCTCTCCTGCAATCGTTATAAATGATGGGACTATGATTATTACCTTACATGGCAATTTTGCAGATATAATTAAGGCCAGCTTTGAGTTAGTCTGAAGGGGAAATTGTTTTAATGGATTTAAGCTATTCAAGCCCTGTAAACTTGGATCTACATATAGGGGCACTAGTTGTAAAGGGGATTGCAAGGCATGGCACTGGGGATCGTGTTAACTAACAGTCCTCAAAAAGCCAAAACCTAGCCAGGTGTGGTGGGGCATGCCTTTAATCCTAGCACTTGGGAGGCAGAGGCAGGCGGATCTTTGTGAGTTCAAGGCCACCCTGGTCTATAGAGTGAATTCCAAGAAGGCTGGAGCTACAGGGAGACCCTGTCTCAAAAAGCCAAAAACAAAAAAACAAAAACAAAAAAAGCCAAAACCCCAACCCTGTGACCACAAGGAAGCAATTCAGCCAACTTGAAAAACCTCATAGGAGTTAGCGGCACTATGCAACTGACTTCAGAATGGCTGAGCAGGAAAACAACTGGGTTGTGCTTGAATATCTTCAGAACTTTAGACTAATTTGTAATTCACTGAGCAATAATTTATACAGGAATTAATATACATGTATAAGGGGAAGAAAGTGAAAATACGGGACTGAAAAAAAGGGAGACAAACTAGTGGAAAAAGTTCAGATTTTCATGTTGTCTACTTGTTTCAAAATTGGGTTAGCTTCAAGAGAATCCTTGACGTAGCTGAAGAAAATATCAAGTTCCACTTCCATCTTTCTCTTTGCTCTGAAATGTTCCCTAAAGTCTCATGTACGGAAGGCTTGATCTTCAAAGCAGCCATATTCAGTAGGGGGCTCTGGGAACGTGGCCGGATTCTGAGGGCCTTGATGTCTCTGATGGATTAGCCCATTGATGGGCTCCCATTTCTATCAGGAGGCAATGGAGCCTCAAAAGCAGGACTTGGGGAATACTTGAGGCAGGTCCTTGGGGACTGTACCTTGTGCCAGCTACTTCCTCCCCTGTTTCTGGGCTGACATAAAATGAGCATCATCTTCTGCCACATAATCCTACAATGCTGTTCTGCCTCATCACGGCCCAGAAACAGTGGCGAACAATGTCCGTGGGGGCACCAGTGTTAGGTTAAAGGACTTTTGTCAGTTGATTCTCTCCTTCATCTTGTGGGTTGAAGGAGTCAAACTGGGCTTTTCAGGCTTGCTGACAAGAGCCTTTATTCACTGAGCCACTTGGCAGGTCCTAATTTTGAAAAACTATTAAATTATGCATGCAATGCCAAGGGAGGTCAGAAGAGGGCATCAGATCCTCTGGAACTGGAGTTATGGGTGGTTATTAGCTGTCATGGGGCGGGGCTGGTAATTGAACCTGGGTCCTCTGCCAGAGCTGTCACTGCTCTTAACATTGAGCCATCTCTCCAGCCTCCAAAATATATTTTGATTCTTTTAGAATTTCATATGTAGATTCTATGTAATTTGATCATATCCCCTCCTCACTCCTCCCTGGGCCTCCCCTACCCATCTCCCATCTTCATCTTTAAAAAATAATAAAAATAACCCGCTGAGTCCAATTCGTGCTGTCCATATATTCATGGTGGTAGCTTCTCCACAGGGGCATGGTCAACCTCCAGGGGCTACACCCCTAAAGAAAACTGACCCCCTTCCCTCCCAAGCAACACACACACACACACACACACACACACACACACACACACACACACGTATGTATGTTTAGGAAGCTTATAAAAATAGGTCTCCATGGGGTTGGAGAGATGGCCTAGCGGTTAAGAGCACGACCGCTCTTGCAGAGGACCCGGGTTCGATCCCCAGCACCCACATGGCGGCCGAGAACCATCTGAAACTCCAATTCCAGAACTCCGGTTCCAGGGGAATCCGACACCCTCTTCTGACCACTGCGGTGTTGCACGACACGGGTGCACAGACTTGCATGCAGACAGTACATTCATACACATACAGAAATAAATAAAATAAAAAAAAAATAGGTCTCCATATGGCTTTTTTGAAAATCCTTAGTGTAAGTTATCCCTCCATCACCTCTGCCCTACCCTCCCATCCCTCTCTCTGCTTAAACCTCCCTCCCCCTCTCCCTACTTCAGGTCCCCGGTGTTCTATTATCCTCCCTCCTTAAGATCCTTCTTCCCCCTCCCCTCCCAATGCCCTCCCTTTCTAAATTCCTGGCTTCTACAGGTTCTCCAAGTTAATACAGATCTAAAGACTCAACACCAGGAGCCACATGAATAAGAACATGCTTGTCTTTATTGGTCTGGATTACCTCACTCAGTATGTTTTCCAGTTCTGTTCACTGACGTGCAAATTTCATAATTTCACTTCTTTATAGTTGAATAAAATTCCAGTGTGTGAATACATACCACATATTCATTAAAATTCTGTTTGAGACAGAATTCACTATAGAGCTCAAGTTGGCCTGGAAGTCACTATGTAGCCCAGGCCGGACTTGAACTCATAGCAGTCCACCAGGGCCAGTCTCCTGAGTGCTAGGATTATGAGTGTAAGCATCATGTCTGGCTCTAACTCTGTGTATGTGTGCACACACATGGACATGCAGGCACACCTACGATATCAGTGTTGTCCTCAATTGCTCTCCATGTTATTTTCATTTCATTATACAATTAAAACATTCATTTTGTTTGTGTAGGTCAGAGGACAGCTCGTGGGGGACAGTTCCCTCCTTCTACCATGTGGATTCCAGGGACTGACATCAGGTTGTCAAACCTGGTGTCTGGCACCTTTACCTCCATACTGAGCCATCTCGATGGCACGCCACATTATTTTTGAGACAGGACCCCTCAGGGCACCTCGAATTCGTCACCAATTCAGCTATGCAGGCTGGCCAATGAGCCTCAGGGATCCTCCTGTCTTCATCCCCCGTCCCCTAGCACTAGAGTTATGTGTATTGCCACATAGGGCTTTTCCTGGGTGCTGAGATCTGAATGCAGATAGATCTTCATGGTTGTGAAGGCACTCTACCAGATGAGTATGCTCCTTACCAGCAACCCCTCCCCCCAGCTTTCATCCTTAAAACGACATTTTTGGGGGCCTATGTAATATACATAATGTTTACATAGATAATTCAAATATTCATACATTTACAGATGCTGGTTAAAATTCAAGAAACTTGTCCCTTAAGAAATATCCTATCTCATTTTACACCTATCTAATTCAACCACAAAGTATGAATCTGTTAGATGCTCAAATTATTGTTATTTGGCAACTTGTAGCCCTAAAAGTTATTCTAGCTGCTTCTAGGAGTCCTGGGAAGTGAGATTTACTGACCAAGGCAATGTCCATCCACTAACCTTAAGAATGATTTTGGGGGCTAGAGAGATGGCCTAGCGGTTAAGAGCACCGTTCGCTCTTGCAGAGGACCCGGGTTCGATCCCCAGCACCCACATGGCGGCTGAGAACCGTCTTTAAATCCAGTTCCAGGGGAATCCGACGCCCTCTTCTGACCTCCGCAGCATTGCACGACACGGGTGCACAAACCTACATGCAGACAGTGCATGCATACACATACAAAAATAAATAAAAATTTAAAAAAAGAATGATTTTGGGCACTAGTTAAACCAGAATCCCAGTCTTTTCTTCTAAAGATCCAAGTCAGTAGCTCTGGGTGACCTGTAAGTCTGCCTACAATGTCTAAATCATTCTCATTCTTATTAAATTGAAAAACTGGGCACATAGTAATACAAGTTAGTATATGGAAAGTTATGGACCCTGGGAGAAATGTACGGACTCCAACCCATGAAGTGTCCATAGAAACTATAACATACAAAGTTGTAAAGTATCGGGTTTTTGCTTTCCTTATTGTGCTTCCAGCATTTAACTGTGATGTATTACACCCTCATGGTTAATGAGTGCTCTAATTTCTAGAATGTTGGACATGTTGTAAAGAAGCCATTTTTAGTTTTCAGAGATAACATTGCCAAGAGTATGGAAATTATAAGTAATCATTGGGCCAACTGTACTTATTCACCAAATTTATTTTTGAACATTCAGAACACCAGATTAGGACAAACTAAAAACAAAGCACCAAAATGGCTACACGTTAATACCTGAGCGGAGACTGAAGGCAAGTATTCACCTATTAAACCTACACCAGAGTGCTGAAACGCAGGTAAAAACATTTACCACATTCTACAAAGTACAATAAGAAGCACTTTTTCCAAATTACAACCAGTTAAATGTAACAATGGTAATTATACCATACCGAAAATACACAGAGTTACGCATAAATGTATTTAGTACACCATACACTGTACAAAGCACTGGAGATCATGCATGTTCAAAATGAAAGGTCTGCAAGGTCACCATCATTTTTCAGTACACACTTCAGGACAGGGTCCTTTGCACTGTAAAGTGTTGTTACTATGCACTAATATTTGATGAGATGAAAATCAGTTTGTAAATATATGATTACTGAGTCTATCTCAACATTAACACATAGTTTGTCCTCTATAAATTTTTAACTACAAGTTAAAAGTGATGGTGGTTGAGAGCCTCTTATTTTATGATATATTCTTGCCTAAACAACATTTTTTTAATTTTACCAGGTTTTTTTTTTTTTTAAATCTTTGAGCAGGGATTAGAAGTGAAATAGGGGGGAAAGAAACATATTGAGTTTACATTAAAAATTGACATGATAAAATACACAACAAATTTGAGCACACAGAAATGTGGGTATCGTTTGGCAAAGAACATGATTATCCTATAAATGGAGCAATTTAGACTTTAATGGAAATTATATTCATTATTTTAAATAAGCACAGTAAAAATGCAAGGCTTTACATTAAATAAAACCCAGAAGAGCCAATTCTTCTTGATACTTTAAAAATAATTAGGTAGGAAAAAGAAAAAAGTGAAACAGGGGGAAATAATGTTTAAAAAAAACAACAACAATGGTACAACAACCTTGCTTTCAGCTACCAGAAAAAATCATTACTGGGTAAATAAACCTTATCAGATAATATAAATGCAAGTCTAAACCTGCCAGACCAGGGGCACAAGTCTTGGATGGAATTCACATCTTTGATAGGCTATTCATTAATAAGACAAAAACACATTTTTAAAAATTTTTATTTATTATTTTTTATGTGTACGAGTGTCCTGTCTGCGTGTAGGTAGGTGTGCCCATGTCCTGCAATGCTGCGGAGATCAGAAGAGGGCATCAGATTCCCCTGGAACTGGAGTTAAAGATGGTTCTTAGCTGCCATATGGGTGCTGGTAATCAAACTTGGGTCCTCTGCAAGAACAGTCGGTGCTCTTAACTGCTGAGCCATCTCTCCAGCCCCGACAAAAACATATTTTGAAGGTTAATTTTTCATGTGTAGTAAATTTAGAATAGAAGTTCCATGACTGTCTCCTAAAACGTTTTCCCCTAGAAACTTTAGCCAAACCTAATTTTCTACATGTATGCAGTCTATGCCAATTTTAACTCAGAACTCTGGAAATTAAGGGAGGCCTTAGGAACATGGCTGTGTGTATGCTGAGGGAAGAATGGGGCAGCTTGCACTTAAAACTTTAAAGGAAAGGATTTCAGATTAATTTTGAGAAGGCCACCCATAATAAAATGCACAGTTACAAAGCTGCAGGGCACTGCTTTATCATTTTAAGGCACAGTCTGCTTTATCTCAAATATGATCAAGGTCACAGTGAGGACACTATTCAGTTTTGGTCTGGTTTCTCTTGGGCATGTTGCTACATTTACAGTTCATCCTAAATCTAAGAACCTGTAGCACAATCATGTCAAAGCAACAGCTCCCTTTAGCTAGTTAGATAAACTGCTGCTAAAGCAAGGCCAAGTACTTCAATAGTTGGCTTTCTGTGCTGCCTCTTCACTTCCAATGCTACTTATGCAAAACACACCAACATAACCATGCTGGGAGAGAAACAGTAAAGTATTTAAATGACAGGAAAAATCTATAAAATGAAATACTGAAATTTCCACATTCCTATGAGGATAAATTAAAGGAGTTCAAGCAGATAAATTAGTTTCTGAGCCCATTATATCCCTAGTTTTCTTTTACAACTATAACACCATCTTGTGGTTAATGTTTTTTGCATACACATTTTTGTTTCATAACATTTTCCTATAAGATGTGCATTTTAAAAGGTTTACTTTGTTATACTATGTTAGTCTCTAATAGAAAATTTTCCCTTGTGAAAGAAACATGTGTCTAAATAGAGGGACCAAACAGAAACAGAAAAACTTCACAGGGCAAACTTTCAATTACACAAATAACACACCTGTGCCCCAAATGGACTGTACAACACATACTAATGCTCTGTGCCACCAAACAAACCCACAGCCAAATTATTTCAAATGATTATTTCAATTAACTGCTGAAAGATTATTAGTGAATAAACTGATCTTTTACCCAACAAAGTCAGGAAACCAGACACAGCAGAATACACCATGCTCTAATTTTGAACATTTTCAAACAAAACTACAGTATGGAATATAAGTTTTCACCATATATACATTTATTACAAGTTTTAGATGAAAAATACTGAAAAGATTACTTTTGTTTTAATCCCAATATACTAAGAAAAGTTAACTGGCACAAATCTCCAGAGGTATTTTACAGTTTCATTCAGCTTTGGTGGCAAAGAATGTTTTGCTAACCATGAGAATACTTACATAGTTTCCAATGCAGATTATGCTAAAAAGAATTCAAATGTGTCCTTTTTTTCATAAAAAAAGGGGATGTAAAAAGTCCAATATGAAACAGAAAAAGTTGTACATGAATACAAAATGTGCCCATCACGTAGGCTTAGGAGAATTCAGTGGCTCTACACTTCGTCTATAAACATTTTCACTCATAAGATTACTACTATATAAATACTAAAAATCAAAATAAGATTAAAATAGCATATGAACTTTACAAAAATGTCTACATTTAGACTTCCTAAACGAAGATTAGAATCACTTACACTAACTAACCAAAACACAACAGATACAATCTCTCACTAATGTTAAAACTCACAATGTACAGAATGATTACAGATTGATTCTGACTTGGATATCAGGTCTCATATAAAATCATCAGAAATTAACTGGCTTCTTAGTAGTGTTTCTGATGTTTTGAGAAAAAATTGTTCTTGATTTAAAATTTTCTACTCACAAACTCTTCAATCAAGTTGTAGTTCAGAATACTGGCTAACTTTTGAAAAACATTATCAGTTTAGATGTAGTGTTGTATTTATATTATTAAAGGAGCAACAGGGTATCTATTTCTGCCATTTCCAAATTTTATTCTGTTCTCAAACTAAGTTATTGGCATATAAAATTCGGTTTTCTTTATTCATAATATAATTTATTTTTTTTTAATTTTATTTATTTCTGTATGTGTATGAATGTACTGTCTGCATGCAAGTCTGTGCACCCGTGTCGTGCAATGCCGCGGAGGTCAGAAGAGAGTCTCAGATTCCCCTGGAACTGGAGTTCTCCTGGAATTGGAGTTTCAGACGGTTCTCGGCCGCCATATGGGTGCTGGGGATCGAACCCGGGTCCTCTATAAGAGCGGTCGGCGCTCTTAACCGCTAGGCCATCTCTCCAGCCCAATATAATTTATTTTTAAAAGATGAAAAATCGTAAGCATTTATAGTTCATATATGTAGATTACCTATATGACTTTTCTTTCCTATAATCCTTATGAAAAATAAGGAATGCGAGGAGTCCCGCAGCATTCTTATTTCCTCACGTATCAGTAAGCCTTACTGTGAAAGAATTTGTTGGTAATTCTAGTATAAATAAAACTTTACTACCAAATTCAAAATGTCTTTTGTTCAAAAAGACTAGAATAAAACCTCAGTACACAATCTTACAATTTTGAAGTGGTGTGTTCTTTATTTACACCAACATGGTAAGGAAGCCTAATGTCACAAAACATAGAGACTTATTTCTCCTTTTATTCTGGAAAGTGTCATACTCAGTTGATGTTGACCCTTAATAAATATTACAAGGTATCTTATTTCCTATGATACACAAATCCTGCACACTGATAAAAAAAACAATCAACAAATGCCTAGCTAATTACTGTCCCCAACACATTTTTAGATTTTCCTCAAATGACTTTAAAGACCCAGTTCCTAAAATTTCAAAAGCAACCATATGAGGTTTTGCAGCAAACCAAATGACACCCCAAGGCAATGCGCCAATTGAGACCTAACACCTAAGGTAAAATACAAGCCACCTGATTTATCTGGGGATTCTGGAATCAACAGCCCTAGTTTACCTCATGGTATCTGTGCCCCCCCATACACACTTAAAAAGTTTATGTGCATGCATGTGTGCATGTATGTGCACATGGGTGTAGAAGTACGCACACGTGTGTACAGGTACGCACGCAGGGGCATGGAAGGCTAGAGGTCAATGTTGGGTATCTTCCTCCATCATTCTCCATCTTATCAAGGTCTTTTTTTCTGAACCCGGATCTTGCCAATTTAGTTAGGTTGGCTAGTCACCAAGTCCCAGAGAGATGCATGTGTCCCCACCTCCCCAGTGCTGGGACTGTCGGTACAGGCTGCATGCCCAGTTTCTTTATGCAAGTGCCCAGAATCCTAAATCAGGTCCTCATGCTTGCACGGCAAGCACTTAACCAGCTGAACCACCTCTCCAGGCCCCAGACCCCCAATTTTTCCTGCCATTTTCAGAACTAAATTGAAAACTATATTTTACTTCCCTTTATTTCTCTGGATCACATTCCATAAGAGGTACTAATAAATTGCAAGGGGAAATGAATGCATTATGTTATAAGTGAGGAAGAGTAAAGGAAGGCAGGGGACCTTAGGCATGAGCTGGATGAAAAATCTGCCTCATACAAATCCGTGCAAGTTGTGGAAATGTGTGATGCCTAATGAGTGGCAATGTAACGAACAGCAAACGTTCAGTAGGCCCCCTCCTCAAGTGATTCCTGTCTTATTCTGTACTGTATAATTCTATGGAGATTATTAGTGTTCACTCAATAAAAGGTATTCCTTTAGAGTCAGCTGAAATCTGACTAGATTATAAAAATTAAAGGATTAATCAATACATAATCACTACATGTTGGACTCAAAAAGTAGTATTAATTAAGCAAAAATGGCTTCTTTAGAACCACAGCCTTAAACATTTTCATTATGGTAATAACCCAGAAAAGGGTAGAATTTGTTTGATTTTGGCATGGAATTAATATAGAAAAAAGAAAGTGTAAATAGGGCTAGGTGTGCACAGCTTGGTGGTAAAGAACACACTTGGCACACATGAGGCCCTGGATTCAATCCCTGGCACATGCAGGAATACACATACACACACACACATGCACACACACACACACGCACACACACACAAACGAGAGGGGGGCAATAGCACAGCTTAAATTATAATAGTAGTAACCCTATGAGAGGGTTTTAGAAGTACTGGACACTCGGTGCTTTTACTTATCTAATATATGCCCAGTCTAGTTATCAACAAGAGTCTAAGAATTTTTTGTAAGCATAAAACTCACTTAAAACCTCAATTTCTTAAGGGGGAGGGTCATAATAGTGGATCTCAGAAATTTGCTCTTAATCTTTAACTTAATTGCCAATTATAGTAGTGTTGCTAACAGAATTGTGCTATTATCAGCCAATAATAAAAGTTGTAAACACGATAGAAAGTATGCAATTCTGAGGTAAAGGAGTTTCCTTCTTAAAGGGATAGAAATTTTGATCCTGCTAATCTACAAATAGAGCCTACCTGGCTACTTGTGTCTAAATTGCCTGACGAAGACTGCATCGAAACGGCTCCATCTCTATACATGTGTGTTTGTATCTGTGTTCCTCAAATGGCTCAAGACTCGAACTACTATTATTTGAAGTATTTCCCCTGGTATAAATAAAACTTTAGGACTTGGCAGTAAGTACACTTCTACAAATGTTTTGGTGAGAATCAGTGTGCCTGATCTACTGCTTTAAAAACCAATGTACTGCTCATGAGTGAGAGACCCAAGCTTGCTTTGTTTTACTCACCAGCAGTATTTACTAAATCAGGAGACTGGAGAGCTTGTAAATATGATTATGGCTGTCAATAAAAGGTCTAAATTAATGAGTTTTCTAAAGTTATTTCTGTATATGGATATAAATTCTAATTCAGAAAGAGTTAAAGCATTCATTTAACTTAAAACTTGATATATAATTTAATGTAAGTGGTAGTATAAAAGCATGTGTATAAAGTTGTGGTACAAGTGTAACAAAGCAGGTATGTCCCTTTTAAGTATATATATATATATATATATATATATATATATATATGTCATGTGCCATGAGAAAAGTGCACAATCTAACGAAGTCTCCTACAGGCACTGAACAAACAGTGCTGTGTGGTTTATGCCTTTTTTGATACTTTTCCCAAACAAGAACCTGGAATGTTGGCCATTATGAAGATAATCACCTCTCTTCAATAGTCTTAGTAAGTGAAAATAGGAATACTTAACAACAAGCATGAAGCCAGCAAGGAATACAATGGAATCGTACAAACTTGCTAACCTCAACAGTGACAACCCGACCATATTCACATGATGCTGAACAGGAAGGGCTGAGGAAGAACTAACAGGGGAAATGAGGCAGCTTAGTAAAGGAGTGGGAAGGACCCTGTGGCAGGCAGCGGTCGCTGAGAGGCTGCAATGGCAGGTACAACAGCAGAGAAAATGAAACTGATGCTTAGGACTTTGCTGGGTACTAGTAAGGACATAAGTTCACAAGCAACTGTGAAATCACTGAAACTTAAGGACTTAACTCGAGAGCTTTGGCTATTTACAGCATATACACCTAAGTGAAGCCCTCTGTAAGCCAGGTCTGTTTCAGGCCAAGTTATTCCAACCGAATACCAACAGTAACTATACTCTTCTGTGCTCCATGGCATTTTCCTTATTTTTTTTTTTTTGTATCTAAGAATTAACTGAAATTTGAAATGAAATAAACTATAACCCTTACTGGTTGATGTAATACTAACCCTAGAAGTCACGTGGGCATCACTATGACATCACTTCCTAAAGGCCACTTCTTTAGGATTCCTTTCTACAAATGCACTGAAATTGAAATCGACTGTTAAACCTGTGTGTCAAGTGTAGTGTTATGATTTATGGTATTACTGGATTAGCAGTTGCTCACTGTCATTCTGCAATCATTCATATAGTTTTATATATCAAATGTAATACTATACTTATGTTCACTCCCTGCCCCCATCAGCAGGCAAAACCAGTACAAACCTAGAGTTGCTCGCGACTACTGGAATTGAGTCATTTTAGTAGTCTAGTACTATCAGAGGCACTTTTGGCAACCATGGAGCGTGGAATTAAATTAGATAGCAGAAACTGAACAAATCAATTGCTCCAATGCAGGAAGCATCTGTGAGAGTATTCTTTTGATAACAGAGCTCTTTAATGGTCTTCTAATATTCACCAAGAATACATATGATTCATATATGAAAGGAACAAGGAAATCTCATTATTGTAAATTTGAATCATTTCCATTAATCAGTCTTGCACTGGTTAACAACAACAACAAACATCTTCCTATAACTCCACAGGGTTCTTGTTTCATATATGTAGGAAGATAGACTGAACTCTGTTCACCATGGCTGCCAAAAACTGACCAAAGACTCCTTCACAGCTATTTTACTTCTGAGAAACAGTTGTGAATTTCAACAATCTTTTAAGACTTATTTCGCCTATGCAAACAATAGCAAATATAAAACCCATTTTTTAAAGAAAATTTGATAAAGTGAGCAGAAGCTTCACATGAGATCACTAACAATGCCACATCTACAGAGGATCTAGAAGATTCCTGGTATAGCATATGAAGTGGACTAGTCAGTATGCACAGGAGTCCTCAAAGACAGTGGCTACCACATCCCGTCACTGAGTTTTCGGACATGGCTAGTACACAGATGCTACATCACACAATGAAACCATGCTTCAACTACTTTCCTCAAGCATTACAAAACTAATTTCCTATTTTCAATACTGTAAAAATAGACTTGTCTTCTCCAAAGGGCCTCACTGTTCACATCGGTGCATCTGTGTGTTCACTACATCACTGGTCCTAAAGGCATACAACATTTTTACATTCTTTCAGTCCAGTCTTACATAAAGTTGCATAACGCATGGAATACAAGAGGGATGAAAACAAAGCACGGAACCCTGTATAAGTGTGAAGAGCCAAAGGCAATCACACCAACAGCCAGAGGAAGTGGGAACTGGGAGGCAGTCTTCAATAATTTACTGTAAAGAGACAGAGAAATACGCATTATTATATGAACTATATTGTGAGCCAAAACAAATATATTAATCTTTTACACAGTTTTGGAAAGATAATGTTCTAAATGATTTGTTTGTGTTTATTGAATTTAATTTATTTTTGGTTTCTGAGATAGGGTTTTGTGATATAGCTCAAGCTGGCCTTGAACTCGGGATCCTCCTCCCTTCTGAATGCTTGGATTGCAGGAGTGTGCCACTCTACCTGGCTTCTAAGTGACTTTAAATAATGTGATTTTTTTTTTTAATGAACTAAAAACACACCTGTTCGTAGTTTTATAAAGCTCAATACCTGTCATATTTTGTCCACAAAAGAAAAAACATTTCTCATTTCTATTCAGAAAACACCCATATTTTAGTCTCTCAGACATTAACAACAGAAAATTACCAGTTGGATTTTTATTCGGCCATCCTACCTTTAAAAACGTAACTCTAACAATGTTCTCTAAGACACTGCTACAGAAATGTTTATTTTAATCCTACTTACAATGGCAAAAGAAATGAAAACAAAAAAAAAGCAAGCAGACAAAGGAGGAAACCTCTCTATTTCCCAAGAAAATGAGCACATAAGCTAAAACACTATAAAATTTTAAAAGAAAACTACTTTCAGGGCAAAACTGAGAAGAGGAGTTCAGCCTAGGGACAGCTATTAAATGGCAAGTCAAAATTTATTTTTATTTTTATTTGAGACAGGGTCTCATATAGCCCAGGCTGGCCACCACCTCTATGTACCTGCGTATAACCTTGACTCCTGATGCCCCTGCTCTGTCTCATCGCAGGCACACTGCACCACCTCTATGTAGCTGAGTACAACCTTGACTCCTGATGCCCCTGCTCTGTCTCATCGCAGGCACACTGCACCACCTCTATGTAGCTGAGTACAACCTTGACTCCTGATGCCCCTGCTCTGTCTCATCGCAGGCACACTGCACCACCTCTATGTAGCTGAGTACAACCTTGACTCCTGATGCCCCTGCTCTGTCTCATCGCAGGCACACTGCACCACCTCTATGTAGCTGAGTACAACCTTGACTCCTGATGCCCCTGCTCTGTCTCATCGCAGGCACACTGCACCACCTCTATGTAGCTGAGTACAACCTTGACTCCTGATGCCCCTGCTCTGTCTCATCGCAGGCACACTGCACCACCTCTATGTAGCTGAGTACAACCTTGACTCCTGATGCCCCTGCTCTGTCTCATCGCAGGCACACTGCACCACCTCTATGTAGCTGAGTACAACCTTGACTCCTGATGCCCCTGCTCTGTCTCATCGCAGGCACACTGCACCACCTCTATGTAGCTGAGTACAACCTTGACTCCTGATGCCCCTGCTCTGTCTCATCACAGGCACACTGCACCACCTCTATGTAGCTGAGTACAACCTTGACTCCTGATGCCCCTGCTCTGTCTCATCGCAGGCACACTGCACCACTTTTGGCTTCTAAGTTAGGATTTAGATCTTAGATGTGCTTGATTCTAGAATCCTTGCAAGTATCTCTCAAAGGCAACTGAAGAGGTCTCTCAGAGCAAATGCCCAGGGAACAAAAATCAAGTATTATTATGAAATATGTCACACACATACCAAAAAATAATGTACTAACAGTACATCAAGCCTCAGGCGCCAGTCACTGAGCTTCCAAAAGGGTTGAATCACAGCCAGTCTTATTTTATATACAGCCCCATCTACTTTGATTACTCCATATTTATTTGAAGTAAATCTTAGATATATCATGTAAGGGTTAAGTTTTAGAAGAAAAAACTCATATCTGAACAGAAAAAAACCTTATAATTAAGAAAACAAGCATATTTGCATGTAAGTTATTTGCATATAGACCACATTCACTTTATGGCTTATTTTTAGGAGAAGTCAAATTAAATAAGAAAGAGCATGTTTCAAAAAATAAACAGTGATAAAGCCATTAGCAAATGTAAGAAAAGATTAAGTTATCATACCTTGATTTTACTGAAACAGTGTGAGTATTTCCAAGAATCGCCATAGTCGGGACAAGGATAAATGCCAAGGGTTTACATGGGTCAGGACTGAGTTTAAAATAATACCTAAAATATGAAGAAAAATGAAAACATGTTATCAACAAAGGAGAATGGAGTATTTTAAATTATTGAATCAATCAAATTAAATAATTTTCAAAAAGTTGCAATAGAATACAGTTATGACATCTTTAAACAGCTTATGAAATCTCTAATAAGGATCCCTGATCTAAATCATCTGGGTAGTCAAGATTCCATATTAAAAATTATGTTCAGAAACTATTAACAGCAATAAAAACACCCACAGTGGAAGGTGTGCCCTACAAACAACTAAAAGTATCATATATAGCTTTTTTTTTTGTCTTTTTGAGACAGGGTCTCCCTGTAGCTCCGGCTGTCCTGGAACTCACTCTGTAGAGCAGGCTGGCCTTGAACTCACAAAGATCCTCCTGCCTCTGCCTCCCAAGTGCTAGGATTAAAGGCGTGCGCCACCATGCCTGGCTACATATAGCTCTTATAAAACAAATTATCAGGGCTGGAGAGAAGGCTCCCCAGTTAAAAGTCAGACTGCTGTTAGAGAGGACTGGGGTTCAATTCCCAGCACATATATGGTGGCTAACAACCATCTAATAATTCCAGTTCCAGGGCATCTGACACCTTCTTCTGACCTTCATGGGCATTGCATGATATGGGTGCACTTATACACATGCAGGCAATACACTCAGGCACATAAAATAAAAATAATAAATAAAATGTTTAAAAATATTTTAAAAAAACAAATTACTTAAAATTCCTAACCACTGGCCATTTGTGATAGCCTAATATGGAAACAGATCAAATGAACGTTTCTACAAAGTTCTCATGATCTTTCAAAACCTTGTCCCTTGTTACTGACAGCCAGAGGCCCAAAGCCCTTGAGAATCCTATTTGTGTTTCTCAGTTTTGACTAAATTTGAACAAAAATCTGGATCTTGACTAAAATGAGGAATAAAAGGTTATTCATATCAGGTAGCCTTTGCTTTAATTTACTCAACTCATTTTGGTTCTGCCAACTTAAAAATCCTTTCAATATTTAGGAAATATCAAAGGTTTATACCCTTTGTTATGAGTAGTGTTTCAACCATGGTAGCCTTTTATCTGGCAATGTACTTAAAATAAAATTATAGGAAACCATCAGGGTAACAAAAGAGACTATATTCTGAAAAAATAGAGAAGAGGGGCATGAGGAATCACAACAGGTGACAGGACAGCTGAAAAGCATGGAGTAAGGTGACGTGAGGCTAGAAAGCAGGCCCCAGCTCCCTGGGACGAGAGGAACCAGAAGCTCCAACCACAGGTGAGCCAGGCAGCCCCGGTGACAACATGGTGGCAGTAGACTGGCAGCCCTAGCCACAAGAGAAGGCCACAGTTCTTAGAAGTCTTTGCTGTACTGAGGATCTGCTGTGACAGTGATGGCACTGTAGAATGCAAGTCTTTGCTCTCTCTGGTGGGGGTGGGGGCCTATAAGATGATGCCTTCTTCAGAGTCTGTAGTTCAAGATTGAGACACCAGGGACTTGAAAACAAGGAATAAAAGCCGGGAAGCCTGGAGATACCTTGCCATAGCACTGAGTGGAGCACCACCACGAGAAGCAGCTGTGAAGAGGGTGGGGTAAGGTAAGAGGCAGTGAGGTGAGGTGTCCAGGAGTTGACAGACCCACTATCTGTGCTGAGATCAAGTCTGATGGCCCGTGAATGTCTGTAGATACTGAGACCGCCAAGTCTGCCACAGCGGAGCCTCTGGAGCTCTGTCCTTGCCAGATGTGGCTTGCTAATGGGCAGGTTTGAGAGATCTAGGCTCAGGTCCAGTGGATTCTTTGATTTCCCCAGTCCCCTCCCTCCTAAGGAGGTCTACTGCTGGATGGGGTCTGAAAGCACTACGATCAGTAGGCAGAGTCCTGGGTTCTGTGGATTGTGTGCTATAATTTCAATGAATAGAGTGTCTGTCTTTTGTGTGCTTGTCCAGTATAAAAGCAGCAGGACTGTTTGTTTCTCCAACTCTCCAATGCATTTGGAGGATTCCTCTTAACTTGGATGTTTGCTGCCCCTAGGTGCACAGCTGAGGAAGGACCTCTGAAGTGAGTGGCAACCTTACTGGGCCAGCAGAGGTTCTCAGAAAGCAAAGGAGAAAAGCTTAAGCATATGCCAGCCACCTTGACACTGACCACATACCCTTACCCACCGAGCCCTCAGCTGCATAAAGCACCCCATACAGTGGGACAGCAAGGAGCCAAAACAGATCACAGATGCTATTGGCTACAAGCCTATCTCAGACATGGCAGGTGCCAATGTAGAACACCTGGAAAGAAGCTTCTTTAATTCTTTAGGTTTTTTTTGTTTGTTCATTTTGCTTTAGATTTTTTATTGCATTTTAATGTCATTTTTAAGATTTGTTTTCATTATTTTTAATTGTGTGTACGTGTGTGTGTGTGTATGTGTGTGTGTGTGTGTGTGTGTGTGTGTGTGTATACCTGTGTATGTCTATGTGCCCATAAGTTACAGGTAGCTGTAAGCCCCCAACATGGGTGCTAAGAACCAAACTTGGGGTGCTGGAAAGATTTTCAGAGGGCAAGAACATTTCTGCTCTTGCAGAAGACCTGGGTTCAGTTCCCAGCACCCACATGGTGGCTACCAACTATCTGGAACTCCAGTTCCAGGAGTTCCAAGGCCTGCACAGGAATGCACACATATGGTGCACTTACACACATTCAGGCGAACATTCATACACATAAAATAAAAATAAATTAAAATTTTATTCCTTTTATCTTTATCTAACTGTATTTAACGGTTAAGTTTGTAATCGGGTATTTTTGTTACTATTGCCTCGCATTCTTTCTCTTCTCTCCCACTTCACCTTGCTCTTTCTGCCCCCTCCATTATTTCACTCTCTTGCCATTACTTTTGCTTTAATTAATTTTAAGTCAGTTACATATAATTTTACCACTTTCTTCTCTATGGCTTTTAGTGATATACATCAATTGTCTTGAATTGAGTTTTCCTGTACTTCTGATTCTGGTTTGTGCTGCTGTTTTGGCAGTGCTTCTCTTCTCTGCACAGCACTGAGGATTAAGCTCTCCAGAGAAGGCTTCTGGCCAATAAGACCTGCCAGCACCATAATGCTGGACGAGACACCCATCCCAACATAAGAACACATCACAACAGGAAACATGAGCCCCCTGAAAGTTTCTAACTTCTTAGCAGCTGAATGAAAAGATACTGAAATGACTGAAATGGCAAAGAACTCAAAAGTCTAGGTGGTTTTGTTTTATTTTTTGAGACAGGGTTTCATTATGCAGCCCTGGCTGGCTTGTAACTGGCTATATAAACTAGGATGGCCTCAAACTCACAGAGATCTCCCTGTCTGCTCTGCCTCCTGAGTACTGGGATTACAGCATGCATAACCATGCCCAGCCTCAAAAGTCAAGTGACTTCAAAGAAGATTCCAACAAGCAGATAACTGAAGGAAAGAACTCAACTCAAGACCTGGATGAGAAATTCAACAACTTGAATAAGAAACTCAGCAAAGACACATGGTTTCTGAAAAATGACAAGTGGAGATCTTAGGAATAAAATAACTCAATAAATCATTTTAAGTTGTAAAATTATAGTATTCAGATAGATAGGAAAGAAGGAAAAGGGAAGGAGGGAAGAAAAATATAGAAAAAAATATCAGGACTACAATATCCAGGACTGCTCAGAAGAGACTAAACCTTTTAACAGTAATCTGTGGTGTGTCTGAAGGAACTGGAAGAGAGACTAAAAGCACACAAAAAATAATTAATGATATTATAGCAGAAAATTGTCCCATATATAGGGAAAGCCATAAACATATAAGACAAGAGGCATTTAGAAACTCACATAGACATGGCCAGAACATTTCTCTGTCATACTAGAGTTAAAAATAACACATTGAGAAAAAAGAAATAATATTAAAAGCTGAAATAGGAATCAAGTTACATATGAAGGAAAACCTATCAACAGCATATGTCTCAGCAGAAACCCTCAAGGCAAAGAGCACAAAGTGATGTGGTTTTCTGTTGGTAGCCTGCACGAGTGTGCTGTGTCGCTCGCAACCACACCTTAAAGATGGCGCCGACTTCCTGAGTCACTACAAGCCATTTCCCGCCGTTGCCTTTGCATTGGAGAAACTGCGCATGACTACTAGTCCCTAAGCTCCCGCCTTTAACATGCAAATGAGGCATCGGGACAGTGCACCTATCCAGAGCATACACGAACCCTCTAGACTGCTATATAAGCAGTGCTTCTGCCCCATTTCGGGGTCCTTCTCACAAAAGAGCTGTGCACAATAAATATTACCACAGAAGAATCCTGTTGTCCGCGTGAAGTTCTTGCCGGCGAGACTGCTGCGCGTGACAAGTGGTGCCGAAGACCCGGGAACCTGACATCGTCGCTGGCGCCGAGAGGACCCTTCGACTTCCGAAGAGGGTTCAGAACTGTGGCCAGGTAAGTTTTTCTTTAAGTTAAGTTCTGAGAGATATGCTTTTCTCTGACGATCTAGAGGGATTGGAAGCTTGCCTAATTATTTTATTGGCTGTTGTAATTGATCAAAACTGTAAAAAAGAAATTAGGGAAGGACAACAAGCCCTTGCGGACCTTCAGGAAAGCATGTCAGAAACAGAACGGAGTGAAAGGTTAGATGCGCATTCAAAGAAAAAAGAGGATGCTAGCGAGATTATTAATAAAGGTACCTTATACCCATTTAGAGACCTACAAGCCCTGACATTAAATGATTCAGATTCTAATGAAAAATTACCGCTATCTGAGGAGGAGGAATTAGAGGAGGAAGCAGCCCGGTACAAAAATGAACATTTTCACCCCGCTCGGCGGAAGGACAGGTTAAAACTGAAAGTAAACGGGCCTCATAACTCTCCCGCTTCCCTGCCTTCCGCCCCGCCGCCTTATGTGCCTAAAAAATGTTCTACTTCCTTTTGCTCGCCAGAGGTGCGACATGCCATGAGGCAAATGTTCCCAGTCATAGAAAACGCTGATGGTGAGCGCGGTCATCAGCCCGTAGAACATAAGCAAGTTAAAGAATTAGCAGAGTCAGTCCGCGCCTATGGAGTTAATGCTAATTTCACTGTGTCTCAAGTAGAGCGATTAGCCAGCACTGCCATGACACCCACAGACTGGCAATATGTTGCTAAGGCTTCCCTCCTCACCATGAGACAATATCTAAAATGGAAGGCGCTTTGGCATGATGCCTGTCAAGCGCAAGCCCGCTCTAACGCTACAACTGGAGGCGAGGCAGCCCGATGGACATTCGACATGCTTACTGGTCAGGGAGAACATGCTGCTGATCAGACCGGTTTCCCGCTTGCAGTCTATGGTCAAATATCAACTGCAGCCCTAAGAGCGTGGAAGGCGTTAACAAATAAAGGGGAAGTCTCAGACAATTTAACAAAGATAGTCCAGGGCCCGAGTGAGCCCTTCTCTGATTTTGTTGCTAGGCTCCTAGAAGCTGCAGGGAAAATTTTTGGGGACCAGGAACAGACATTTAGTAAATCAATCCAACATTTGGTGACTCTGAGTACAAAAGTGTTTTAATGGAGTTAACTAAAAAATGTCATATGTCTATGCTAGCTGTCTGTGTGTTAACTGTTCTCTCATATGTCTGATTTTTGCCATGTGTGTTCCTTTGTGTTGGTTTCTGTTAAAAGTGGCCACTTCAAAATTCTTTCATTCTATATTGTGCACATAAATTAAACTTACTTTCGACATGCCTCTTAAACTTTTTCAAAGGCCTAATTTGAACCCGGGTTCCTAAGTTCCTACAAAAACTTCTAAACTGGTTTTCTAAAGGTTTTATTTGTTATCTGTTAAGACTAAATGGAGCCGGGCGTGGTGGCGCACGCCTTTAATCCTAGCCCTTGGGAGGCAAAGACAGGCTGATCTTTGTAAAAGCCAAACTGGTCTACAGAGCAAGCTCCAGGACAGCCCAAGGCAATGTTGTGTTTTAAAAGTGCAGCTTTGATTCCAATCCTCTGGAGACAGACTGTGGACCTCCACCCTAATTTTGGTTTAATTTAAATAAGAAATTCTTTAAATAAAACTGTTTTATGTTTCTTTAGGCCCATCTTCAAGCTGTGTGTATGTGTGAGTGAATGGGAGTTCCTGCTTTCAATTTATTATAGTCCTACAGGTTTAAATCTATTTAACTAACTATAAACAAAAATAAATTTGATTCATAAAAAATGTTTGCTTTATACCCCTTAGTGTTAACAATTTTTAATTGGGTCTATAATATGCATATTATTCAGTTTAATGATAGATTGTTGTTAATTATTATTAGTAATTATTATTAATAGTTGTAGTTATTGTTATTAAATATAATTATTGATAATTGATAAAAATTCAGTCTAATGGTAAATTGTTCATTGTTGGCTGCTATTTTTAAACATTATTATTCATAATAATTGTTGTGACTAATAATGGTTAATGGTATTATTGATAATTAATAATTAATAATGGTTATAGTTGTTGTGATTATAAATAATTATTATTCTTCCAAAGTCCTTAGTAGCAAGACAAGATGGATCATGTCAAGACTACAAGCAACTTTGGCCTGTTTACTTTTGAAAATCCTCAATCTTTAGATTTATAAATAATACAGGGTCAGTTAGGCTTAGCAGAGGGACAACTTAGGAGTAATTGACCAAAGGGACATGATAGGAAAAAAATAGTAAACTTTAGGTATAGTTCATTAAAGACAAGTGTTACAAATGGGCCTAAGAGGTGGCATATGGATTTCAGCTGTTTTGTGAGTTACTAGGACATTTATTCTAATTATGTAAAAATAACCCTATAACAAATTATAAAAATTTCAGGTTTCTCATTGGACATCAAACGATATGGCTTTCTTCTCTTACAGGTCAACCTAACAAATCTTTCTTATGTATGTGTGTATGTATGTATGTGTGCGCGCACATGTGTGTATAGATGAGTGTACCTTTTGTGTTCTAAGTATATTATGTTAATAGACATGATAATATAAGAACATTGCCTCTAAGCTGGAACTGGCCCTTCCATCTTAAGATGCAAATTTATATTAAACAGCCAAAACATGGTTCGATTTCAACAAAAGTTATGGATATATGGATATCAAAAAATTTAAAATAATAAATCTACACTGGTTACACTCTTTCAACATCTAAAACAAAGATGCAACATCTAAATTGTTTCTGAGTTTCTCACAACAGGTGATAGTTGTTTGTGGAAATCAGCCTCAGAGCTGACTGTTTAAAGATCCCATTTTGGTTTGTGTTTGCTTTCAACAAGAGTAACTTGCTTGCTTTGAAATTATCTAGCTTTTGTTTTGGGTGGGGCAGTTTTGTTGACCCTTGGGACCAGGTGTGGCGGCACACACCTTTAATCCCAGTACTGGGGAGGCAGAGGCAGACAATCCTTTGTGAACTCCAGGCCAGCTGATAATTCAAGCATATTGGAACCAGTAAAAAAAAAAAAAAAAAAAAAAAAATGGGCAAGATGAATGTGTGTCTGAGAGGCTGGGGGATAGCGCAGCCGTTAAAGGCTGAGGCTGAGAACCACAAAAAAAAGAAGTTCGATCCCCAGCACCCACAAGGACAAGGCATCGTGGAACGCGCACATCACACCCTTAAAGCCTACATTACTAAACAAAAAGGGGGATTGGAAAATGTACCCCTTGCACCAAAAACAATTATCTCAGTAACCCTATTTACTCTAAATTTTTTAAATTTGGACGACCAAGGCCGCTCCGCAGCTGAGCGTCACAATTCCTGGCCAACAACACAAAAAGAAGTAGTAAAATGGAAAGATGTAATATCTGAAAAATGGAAAGGCCCGGATCCTATTTTAATAAGATCCAGGGGAGCTATTTGTGTTTTTTCCACAGGAAGAAGAGAATCCAATTTGGGTACCTGAACGGCTGACACAAAAAGTGTTGGAGAAAAAGGATGGAGGTGCCCCTGCTACTGTCACTCCTGATCCTGACGGAGATGATGGGGGCAGAAGGGGAACCGCGCTGGGGAATCTTATCAGCATTCCCGAGACCGATGCCAGTTCACCATAATAGTAAAGTATTCCCCCACCTCTTCACTACTAATTCCTCCCTAGAGTTACCTTATCTGCCAATGGATAAAGAGATTGCTAGTATTACTGAGAATAGAAGCCTTCTGCTCAGTGGCAGTCTATGTTTTTTCATTCCAGCATTCCTTAATCTCTCAAAATATAACATTAGTCAATCAGAATGTATTATCCTAGGCAAACAAACTGCAGTCTGGACAATTACCCCAGACCTATCTGATAATCCCTCTTCCTATTATGTTGGTATGTCCATGATTAATGGGTGGTGGCCATTCAAATATATTGGCAATAGACCACCTACCCAACCAAGGTATTCTCCACATTGCATGGGCGCCAGGCCGGAAGGCCTGTGGCCGTGGACAGGATGCCAGTCACAAACTAGCACATGGGCAAATAAGAACTTATCCTTTGCCTTTTCCCCTGGAATCTCCCAGGAACTTGGAGATGGTAATGCCTCCATTCTCTCCCTGACCTCGAACTCCTCCAAAATGTACAAACAGCCCAATCACTCAACAATTTATCCTCCTCTGTAGCACAAGCCCTGGATTTACAAACCCAGGCTAATGCCCAGCTAAAGGGCGGACTTATGGTAGTAAACCAAAGGATAGACCTAGTCCAAGAACAAATAGATGTATTGTGGCAGCTGGCCCAGCTTGGCTACGAGTGGAAATACCCTGGCCTGTGTGTAACCAGCATCCAATATTATAATTTCACAAAAGTAGCAAATTTGTCTAAACAATTGTCCAGTTATCTTTTAGGAAATTGGACTGGAGAATTTGACAGCTTGATGAATCAACTCCGCATGGCGATTGTCACCGTAAATTCGACCAGAGTGGATGTCTCCCTTGCTGAAGGACTGTCTTCCTGGATCGCCGCCGCCGCCTCACATTTTAAAGAATGGGCGGGGGTAGCAGGGTTTGGCCTTTTGCTTTGTGGAGGGATTGTAGTTATGCTCTGGATTATGTGCCGGTTCCGCACCCAACATCAGCGGGATAAAGTAGTCATTGCACAGGCTCTTGCAGCATTAGAGGTAGGCTCATCCCCTAACATATGGCTTTCCATGCTGGAGAAGTAGTCAATGACGGGTAAAGCCTACTGCAAGTATTACCAACCTAAGACAGGGAGCAAACCGGCACCCGCACTAGCAGAGGCTCGTGGGACGCTGCGAAACTCTGTTGGTTGGGCTCGTGGGACGCCGCGAGAAATCACCAATTAATAAGCTGTTTGCTGTCCCCATGACGGGTAAGGAATACCTCTACAGTGGCAACCTAAGACAGACATTCTCCCAGCCATATAATAGATAAGGGGGAAGTGTTGGTAGCCTGCACGAGTGTGCTGTGTCGCTCGCAACCACACCTTAAAGATGGCGCCGACTTCCTGAGTCACTACAAGCCGTTTCCCGCCGTTGCCTTTGCATTGGAGAAACTGCGCATGACTACTAGTCTCTAAGCTCCCGCTTTTAACATGCAAATGAGGCATGGGACAGTGCACCTATCCAGAACATACACAAACCCTCTAGACTGGTATTTAAGCAGTGCCTTTTCCCCATTTCGGGGTCCTTCTCACAAGAGAGCTGTGTACACAATAAATACTGCTGCAGAAGAATCCTGTTGTCCGCGTGAAGTTCTTGCCGGCGAGACAGCGCGCGTGACAAAGTTTTCTTTGGTTTGCTTTGGTTTTTTGACACAAGAATCTTGCTATGTAGCCCAGAGGGGTCTGGAGCTTGCTATGTACCTCAGGCTGACCTTGAATTCTCCCATGTGCTAGGATTACTAGTATGTGCCAAGACAACACATGGCTTGAACTGATGTATCATAATCCCTGAAATAAAATAACTGCTAAGATTACTATACTCAGCAAATTATCCATTTAATTATGCAAAAGTAAATACTTTCTCGACAAGAATTAGCTAAAGTATTTTTGGACTATTATAGCAGCACTGCAGAACATACTTAAAAGACTATCACATAACTGAGGAGGAAATAAAAAAAAAAAAAGAGGAGGAAATATATGCAGAAGCCTTGAAGTCTCTGGGACAACCCCCTAGAAAACTAAGTAAATGAGACTTAGGAAAGAATTAAATATTAGTAATTCAGTAAATCATCAAATGTTTAAGACAAAAAAAAAAAAAAGAAATTAGTGCATCCCTTTCAATAATCACACTAAATGTAAATGGCCGGGTGTGGTGGCACACACCTTTAATCCTAGCACTTGGGAGGCAGAGGCAGGCGGATCTCTGTGAGTTCAAGGCCAGCCTGGTCTACAGAGTGAATTCCAGGACAGCCAGAGTTCCAGGGAGACCCTGTCTCAAAAAGACCAATAAATAAATAAATAAATAAATAAATAAATAAATAAATAAGAAAGAAAGAAAGAAAGAATTTCACTTCAATGACAAAGACATAACTAACTAGACTAAAAGTGAAAGGAAAGGATAGAAGATGGAGATTTCAGTCTAAGAATAAGTAGAACCAGCTTCAATTTGTACCAAAATTAGAAGAAATGAAGAGGGAACTATACATTAATAAGGGACAGTCCATTAAGAAGACTGAACAACTAATCCCAGCACTCAGGAGGTAGAGGCAGGCGGATCTCTGTGAGTTCAAGGCCAGCCTGGTCTACAAAGTGAGTTCCAAGACAGCTGGAGCTACAGGGAGACCCTGTCTCAAAAAGACGCCGCTGAAATCTAGACAGTCCTAGGGAAGATTCTAAAAACATATTCCAATAAATTAGAAAAATCCAGAAGAAGCCGGGCGTGGTGGCACACCAACACACCTCTAATTCTAGCACTTGGGAGGCAGAGGCGGGTGGATCTCTGTGAGTTCAAGGCCAGCCTCATCTACATAGTTCCAGGACGGCTGGGGCACAGGGAGACCTTGTCTGGAAAAGCCAAAAAAAAAGAAAAGAAAAATCCAGAAGAAATGGACACATTTCTAGACACATTATGACCTCCCAAAATTGATCCAAGAGGAAATAAACAATGTAAACAGACTACAATAGGCAGTGAAATTACAGCAGTAAAAGGACGCCCCCCAAAAGCCCAAGAGTGGATGAATTCACTGTTGAATTCTACCAAATATTTAAATAACACATACCAACTCTCAATTTATTTCATAAAGTAGAAAGAGAAAGATTATCAAGAAGTCTATAAAACAGTATTGATCTGAACCTAGACAGGCAGTGGACACAAAAAAGGAAACTATGGATCAATCTCTGATGAACTAGCACAAATATCCTCAATAGAACACTTGCGAACTGAACTTAGCACATTCAAAGGATCAAACATCATGTTTGTTCATTCGAGGAATATGAGGATGGCATACATGCACAAACCAGAAACTATAATATGGTGCGTGAATAAAATCAAGAACAAAACCATCCCAGATGAGATGACACACACCTTTAATGCTAGTAGTAGGGAAGCAGAGGCAGGCAGATTTCTGTGAGATTGAGACCAACTTGGTCTATGCAGTAAATTCCAGGTCAGCTGGTGCTATGGGGGCCCCGTCTCAAAAAACAAAAACAAAACCAGACTCAGTTTATTACTTGGAATTCTGCAAAATGTTGACTATGTAGCTGCAAAGTNAAAAAAAAAAAAAAAAAAAAAAGCCTTCGATAAGTTTAGTATCCCATCACTAAAAAAGCATTTATAATTCCAAGAGCAGAAGGATAAGACCTCAACCCAGGAAAGACATACATGAGGAACCCATGGCTGGCACACCAAATGGGAGAAAAACTGAAAGCATTTCTTCTAAAACCAGGAAGAAGGCAAGGGTGTTCACTCTCCCCACTCCTTTGTAAAATTTATTCTTTATTTTTATTTCATGTGTATGAGTGTTTTGCCTATATGGATGTAAGTGCACCTGTGTCATGCAATGCCCAA
This sequence comes from Rhizomys pruinosus, assembly GCA_009823505.1. Classification (NCBI taxonomy): domain Eukaryota; kingdom Metazoa; phylum Chordata; class Mammalia; order Rodentia; family Spalacidae; genus Rhizomys; species Rhizomys pruinosus. Next base: position 796,487 of record VZQC01014358.1, on the reverse strand, counting down.
GGAGGTCAAAAGAGGGCGTCGGATTCACTGGAACTGGAGTTATAGATGGTTGTTAGCCTTCATGTAAGTGCTGGGAACTGAACCCAGGTCCTCTGAAAGAGCAGCCAGTGCTCTTAACTGCTGAGCTATCTCTCCTCCCCTTCTCTCTCTCTCTCTCTCTCTCTCTCTCTCTCTCTCTCTCTCTCTCATTCAATGTAGTTCTAGAGTAATATGCAAGAGAAAGAAATAAAAGGGTGGGCTGGAGAGACAGCCTAGTGGTTGAGAGCTCCAACTGCTCTTGTGGAGGACCTGGGTTTGATCCGCAGCACCCACATGGCGACTGGGAACTGTCTTTGACTCCAGTTCCAGGGGAGTCTGAGATCCTCTTCTGACCTCCATGGCATTGCACAACATGGGTGCACAGACCTACATGCAGACGGTACATTCATACACATAAAAAAGGTGAATAAAATAAAAAAATCTTGAAAAAAAATAAATAAAAGGGCTGCAGAGAGATGGGGTGAATCGTGAGACTACAGGAATATAGTCTGGACTCCTAACTGATCAACATGCCTGTGCATACAAGCTTCTCCAACTGGACTATGGGAACCTTGGGTTGTTCAAAATTTGGATATAGATACTTGCAAAATGCACCAATTACCCAATTGTATGACATACTGAGTAACATCAATGTTATCTGCAAACAACTGTGTCATTATATTGTAGAATCCCTTAAAAATAAAAAAAAATAAAAAATAAAAATAAATAAATAAATAAAAGAAATAAAAGGGCTACAAGTAGGAAAGGGAAAGTCAAACTATCCCTATTAAAAGATCCTGAAAATTTCATTCAGAAACTCTTAGATCTGATAAATATTTTCAGCAAATAGCAGGACACCAAATCAGCAGGTTTCTGTATACCAATAGTGAACATCCTGAGAAAGAATCCAGGAAAACAATACTATTTACAGTAACCTGTAAAAAAATCCAATAAAATAAACCTAACCAAGGAGGCTGAAGATCTCTACAGTGAAACCTAGAAAACAATGAAGAAAGTGAGGAACACACTAGATCAAAATACCCTCTAGGTTCATGGATCAGGAAAATTAATATTGTAATGATGCCCTTATTATGGAATGCAATCTACAGATTCAATGTAATTCCCATCAAAATCTCAATGGTCTTCTTCAGAGAACCCTTATTTAAAAAACTTATTTAGAAACATGAAGGATTACAAACAAAAGCAATTCTGAACAAGGGTACTACATACAAGAGACACCTGCAAGTATTTATTGCAGCAGGATTCACAGTAGCTAAATGTAATGGGAAGGACCTAAATGCTCATCAACATGAATGAAGAAAACGTAGCATGTCTGCACACTGGTGTACTACTCAGCCATAGAGAAGAAAAGCATATCGTCTGCAATAAAATGGGTGAAACCAGGTATAACATGTTAAGTGAAATGAGCCAGACTCAGGAAAACAAATATGGAATGTCTTCTTTCATGTGTGAATTAAAACAAAAAGATATGAAAATACAAGAGGACTATTTGGAAAGAGGGACCATGGCTGCTAAAGTAAGGACAAGAGAAGGTGACCTCAACATAGTAAAGAATGTATGTAACATCAACATGCCTTACATATCTGTACAAAAACATCATAATGAATCCATTATTTTGTATAATTAATATATACCAATAAATGTTTATATATCACAATTTTTATAAAAAAAATTGCTTTCGGGGCTGGAGGGATGGCCTAGCAGTTAAGAGTGCTGACCGCTCTTGCAGAGGACCCGGGTTCAATCCCCAGCACCCACATGGCGGCTGAGAACCGTCTGTAACTCCAATTCCAGGAGAACTCCAGTTCCAGGGGCATCCGAGACCCTCTTCTGAACTCCGCGGCATTGCATGACACAGGTGCACAGACCTACATGCAGACAGTACATTCATACACATAGAGAAATAAATAATAAAATAAAAAAATTTTTAAAAAGAAGTATTTTTTAAAAATTGCTTTCTTTGGCTGATTTTTTGAGACTTTCATATTCCCAGAGCTCATTTGCTGGTGGGAAATGGGGAAATGTGACTAGACTGAGGACTCATTTCAGGCAATATGCACCTTCCTTTTCTTGAACAATTTCCATGGACCATTGGGTATCTAGCAAGACTCTCCTTGAGAGATTTAGTGTCTGAACCACATAAATAATAGTTACACAAACAAAACACACCTAAGATTCTTTAACCAATAAATTAAAGATGGCATGCTGAGCAGTACAATCCATGCCAGTAAGTTAATCACGGTACTGTGCATGCGCAGAGTGTCTTCAGCGTCATTAGCAGATAAGCGGAGATGCTGTATTGAAGTCTCTTTATGGTGATTGGACTTTTTTTCACTTCTTCTAGAGTGTTTGGGATTCTAAAAAGCAATTAATTCAAATAAGTTTAAGATATTACTTATAATTATACTCAATTACTTAAACTAAATATATCTTCTCATTACAAAACTGAAATAAAATACAGAAATTACTTGTTAAAAGTACTTTAAAAATGATTGCTATAATAATTTCTTTCTTTCTTTCTTTCTTTCTTTCTTTCTTTCTTTCTTTCTTTCTTTCTTTTCTTTCTTTCTTTTCTTTTCTTTCTTTCTATTTTATTTTTTTGAGACAGGGTCTTCCTTTAGTCCCAGCTGGCCTGGAGCTCGCTATGCAGACCTGGCTGGCCTTGAACTCACAGAGATCCGCCTGCCTCTGCCTCTGGAGTGCTGGGATTAAAGGCGTGTGCCACCACACCTGGCCCCAGACAGTTCTTAGCTGCCATGTGGGTGCTAGGAATTGAACCCGGGTCCTCTGCAAGAGCAGTCAGTGCTTTTAACTGCTGAGCCATCTCTCCAGCCCCAAGACTTTTATTTTTATGTTTTTTCTGAAATGGGGTCCTATTGTACTACCCAGGCCAGGTCTCTAGCAATCCCACACTTCAGCCACCTCCCTGGGCACCTGGCATACTGCCATGTACAGCCAGGCCCTGCACATTCTTTTGACTTCCTATATTGATAGCTGAGAATATATCCTCTAATAAAATAAAATATAAACCACAGTTTTTAACAATAACAAAAGTGATATGGTCATCAACAGCCAAGATAAATTTAGAATGAGTCAAGCTTATTTTAATATTCCATAACTTCACTTAAAGATGTTAAAATTCATACATAATTCCTTTAAACAGTATAAAATTCCGACATTCCAAAAATAAAAGAAAAAAAAACATATTTTCTCATGTGCCTTCATATTAGTCATGTAGAATTTTGGAAATAAAACATACCACAGGTTGACTATTTTTAAACAGTGTTAGACTGGCTTGCAGGTGGACAACCTAGGAAGAGGAAAAGCTTACTTGTATTTGGAACAAAAATAACCAACTTCTAAAAATTAAAACTGAGAAGCACTATGATCTGGAATTTAAAAACATAAAGCTTCATTTAAATATTCTTTTATAAACAGTTATTTTATTTGTGTGTCTCTGTGTGTGTGTGTGTGTGTGTGTGTGTGTGTAAATATATGGCATGTGTGTGCAGGTGCCCAAGGAAGCCAGAAGGAGCATCAGATTTCCTAGAGCTGAAGTTATAGGTGTTTGAGAGCCACCCAACATAGGTACTGGGAAGGAAATCTGGCCCTCTTGGAGAACAGCAAGTACTCTTGAGCACTGAGCCATTTTTCTAGCCCCTTAAAAATATTATTTTAAGAAAGATAAATCATGACAAATGCTTACTCTTATAGAGTAAAATGCAAAATTACCAACTTTCAGATTATGCAGAGACCAGATTATATTGCTATTACCTTTTTTTTTTTTCCCAGTATCTTTGAGATAGGGTCTCCCGTTAGTCCCAGCTGGCCTGGAGCTCACTCTGTAGACCAGGCTGGCCTTGAACTCACAGAGATCCTCCTGCCTCTGCCTCCCAAGTGCTGGGATTAACTGGGATTAAAGGCATGCACTAAAACACCCGGCTTGCTATTACCTTTTAAATCCTGTAAATTCACAACTAATTAAATAATGCCTTGGTATAGTAATCTTACCTATCCTGTATATCCTGTAGCTTAAACATTTGATCATATTCAGCATGATATAATAGTAGTTCAATTCAATATAATGGTAAACTCATGGAGAGATCTGCCTGCTTCTGCCTCCCAAGTGCTGGGATTAAAGGCATGAGCTACCATGCCCAGCTATTAGAAATATCTAATCTTTTTTTTTTATTAATTTTTTTTATTTATTTATGTATGTGTATGAATGTACTGTCTGCATGCAAGTCTGTGCACCCGTGTCGTGCAATGCCGCGGAGGTCAGAAGAGGGTCTCGGATTCCCCTGGAACTGGAGTTCTCCTGGAATTGGAGTTTCAGANGATGCCAGCACCCACATGGCAGCTAACAACTATCTGCAACTCCAGTTCCAGGGGACCTGATATCCTCTTCTGGCCTCTGCAGGCACAGGTGCACTTACATACAAGTAAAATGTTCATATATATGAAATAAAAATAAATACACTTTTAATTAATAAAGTTTTTTTTAAAAAAGAAAGCCATTTGAAAGGTCTGATATTCTTAAAGCATTTCTTGAAAATTTCTCTATTAAAAAGTTACAGAAACTCCCCAAGATGTATCATTTTTCTTTTTTTCTTTTTTTTTTGGTCTTTTCAAGACAGGGTCTCCCTGTAGCCTCAGCTGTCCTAGAACTCACTCTGTAGGCCCGGCTGGCCTTGAACTCACAAAGATCCGCCTGCCTCTGCCTCCCAAGTGCTACTCTCTGTACACTTGAGGCAGCAAGTAGGCCACTACAGAGCTGCCTGGACTTTCCTGTTATGCTCTCCATTTACTCAAAGTTGTTTTTTTGTTGTTGTTGTTTTTTTAACTTCTTCAGTGAAATTACCAAACCAATTATTTTTATCACTGTCTTTGATTCTTCAGAAACACCTATTAATGTTTTGTTATCTCAGCATGACTGATAACTTGATCACAAGTAACAAAACTTCATTTTCTCTCACTCCTGTTCACAGAGGTATGAATAAATGTGTTCTAATACAATGTTTTAAAAAGTTACATGTGCAAGAGTAAGAAGCAAACTAGAACAGATACATCTTCTTCCCTGCCTTTGTTTTAACCCTAAACCCAACTCGGACCAATAATACAGTTCTACACTTAACTATATATAATTTAAATAACCAAGATGCTAAAAAACCATAGCTTTTTATTTAAACTTGTTATATAACACAGTTACATTTGGCAATAATTAAAAACTTGAATGACACCTGTAAGGCATTCCATCAATGTACCTAACACAAAGGCCAGGCCTTCTGGCTTGATTGACCTGACATACCTTAAACATATAGTAAAGATAAGACAGAAGTATGGCAAGTGCTCCACATGTTGTCCAACTAACTATGATCAAAACGATTGTCAAAAATGGTAAGTCTGGTGACATCACCTTGGTATCTTTAGGGAGTTCAGCTGGTCTGGGATACAAAGAATAAAGTTAAAAATACAGTAACATATTTTATATACTCACATGAAAAAAAGAAAACAATGGGTGGAGTGTCCCTAATCTGAAAATCTGAACTCTGAAATGCTGTAAAATTTTTTGATTGCCAACATGTTTTAAGTGGAAAATTCCAAACTTTGATCTCAGGTAGTGGGCCACAGCCACACTGCAGGCGCATGAAGAAAGCTGCGTAAAATTACTTTCAGGCTACAAATGCAAAGTAATGTGAAACACATGAATTAGGGGTTTGGATAGTGGTCCCATCCCCAAGATTTTTCATGATGCATATGCAAATTATTTCAAAATCCAAGAAGCCTGAAACTGGAAACACGTCTTGTCCCAAGCATTTCAGATACAGGACACTGAGGCTGCAGTGGCCCGCCAGCCTCTCTCCTGGTTATTAGTAAGTAACATAAACAATAAAATACTTTTAAATAAAGGTAAGAGATCACATATTGTAGATTTTAAGTCCTATAACACACTATGATGATTGTTTTGATTAGACACATTATGGTTCATACTTGTACTAAGGAAAAAATGTTGTGAAACATGACAATTATTTATAGATTTGGGGTCATGTATCTCCAATCTTGACAGAAGAACAAATTTCCATTTTTAAAAGCTTTGAGATCCTTCAGTCACTCAGTGGTCTTAGTAACAGAAACCTGGGAACAAATGCCTAACTGTGAAGGAAGAGGCACCACCCACACTTCCTCTGTGACAATAACCACATCACAAGTCTGCTATGGAGGAGTGATCAGGAAACGACATGTGGGTTTTAATTAGAAAAGCCACCAGTATCCTTAGATTCGAACAGTGCCTTTGGGCCTATAGTACAACTCCAGGTAACACGTCTAGCTCCTTTACTGACTCATTGAATCAGATGCTCAAGATCAGAACTGGACTCTCTTGCCTTCAGGTTTGATCACTGAAGTCAGAGTTCTTCCTTGCAAAGACACTGAAAATAATTTTAAGGTTCCCAATCAAAATGTCTCTACTTATTTTTTTCTTATTGTTATTCTTTTTCTCAGTTTGAGGATCAAACTCGGGTCCTAGCACATGCTAGATACACGCTGTACCACTGAGCCATGTATTCCGGTCCTACGTTTTTCTTGTGAATAGTACGAAAACCTTTACATGTAATTTTACCTTTTTAGAGCTAGCCACAATGAAGAAAGCAGCCTCACGGATGTAGAAGACAGTAGACCACTCCAGTAGGCAGTGCATGTTCCAAACAGAAATAGAATCAAGGAGACAAGGGGGAAACACATACTCTGACTAGTTAAAACGATGGCATCTAATTCCGGTAATGATACTGCATCCCATAACTCCTTAAACCATTTATACCTGTGGACAAATGAAACCATAAGATGAAATGAAAAACAAACAAAAAACTGTAACAACTGATGTTTCAGGGTTTATTATTTAAGGTGCTTGGCCATTACTAGAATCTTGGTCTCCTGTAGCTCAAGCTGGTTTTGAACCACTAAGCTTCCTGTTTCCACCTCCAGAATGTTGGAATTTCAAGTGTGTGTGGCCATTCTCAGCTTTTAATATTCTCATAGTCCCCCCCCCCACTCCCTCCCTTCCTCCCTCCCTCCCAACCCTGTCTGTTGTGTATGTACAAAGGCCGGGGATAATCAGGTGCCTTTCTCTGTAGCTCCGTGCCTTATTCCCTTACATCAGGGTTTCTCAGTGAACCAAAAACTTGCTCTTTCAGCTAGGCTGACTGGCCGGCAAGCTGTGGGGATCTGTCTGTCTTTGCCCCACCCTCACCCTCAATGCTAAGGTTACAGGCTTTGGTAGCCCCACCGACTTTTTCACAGGTTCTGGGGTATTCAAACTCAAGCATTTCTACCCACTGAGTGACCTTTCCAGACCTTGGCTCTTAATTCTTTTGAATGAAACAAGTCATTTCTCTTCCAAAGGAATCTACTAATCATCAGGTTTTTGAGTCCTGGGTCCCAACACAGCTTTATTCCTATTAATCCGTGAATGAGGTAATAATCGTCTTTCCCATCTTTTCTAAGTTACAAAGTCAACAGCTGGTTGTAATGGCAGAATAAAAGAGATCCTAAAACATGGTTCTTAAACCAAATGTGGATAGATTGATAACAGAATGTTAACTTGGACAAACAGGTCTAAAATATGCTCTATATGGGAAGAGAAAGTGATCACAGACACTGTGTTATCAATACCTTATAATCATTTGTCCTTGTCAATCTTGGATGCTCAAAGGTCACAGACTATACACATGAACACATAAAGTCCTGATTTATTTTCAGTTTAAGATTTTAGGTTTACCCAGGCGTGGTGGTGCATGTCTTTAATCCAGCACTTGGGAGGCAGAGGCAGGTGGATCTCTGTGAGTTCAAAGCCTGGTCTGCATAACAAGTTGTAGGACAGCTGGGGCTACAGGGAGACCTTGCCTCAAAAAGATTAAAAAAAAAAATTTAGATTTATAGATTATAAGTTTATAACTACCTTTGAAATTATTACACTATTAAAATAATTTTATAGATGTATTGGGACTTTCTCTAAAAGAACAATTTAATTTAAGTGATTATATCAACTGTCAGTTTTATAGGACAATTTATACTATGTTATGGAATCAAACATAATATTTTATATAATTAAAAAGTATCACAGGTAATAAGACTTACCCCATTAAAAATTTAGTCATGATTACAAATGGATCAACTTTGTATGGTTTGGCTTCTTTATCCAACATGGTAGCATATTCTAAGCAATAACCTGGTGGTTAGAAAAATATCCATATATATGCAATAGAATTCACAGTAATTCAACATGTCAGAAAATGCGAGGTCTTTAGTGCGATCACAGAAACTTTCTGAAAGGTTAGGTTAACTCTCATACGCTAGTCATTTATAAAGCCAATGTAGGGAGTCAAAGCTAGGGCTGCACAATGTGTATTTTCATAAATATCAATACGTGAATTTTTAAGAATAGCTCTGAGAGGTAATTCTCACCCTTTAAAATCCAGCCATTTAAAATATACAAAAGTCAATAGTTTTCAGTATACTCAGTAGTGCATCCATCATTACAGTCTTAGAACCTTTTCATCATCCTAAAGAAATCTGTTTGCTTTTCAGACTGTCTATTCTTAGGTGACCACTCATCTATTCTTCTGTTATTATAGATATTCCTATTCTGTTGGCAGCCTACCACACAAACAATGTGTGCTGTACCATGCCCTAAGATGGCGCCGACTTCCTGAGTCGCTAGAACAACAACAAGCCGCTTCCCGCCGTTGCCTTTGCATTGGACAAACTGCGCATGACTACTACTCTCCGAGCCCACGCTCTCTGAGACCGCACTCTCTGAGCCCGCGCCTTGGGCATGCTAATGAGGCATCAGGGCACTGCACCAATCCAGAGCATACACGAACCCTCTAGACTGCTATATAAACAGCACCCTTGCTCCATTGCAGGGTCCTTCTCCTAAAAGAGCTGTGCACAATAAATATTGCTGCAGAAGAATCCTGTTGTCCGCGTGAAGTTCTTGCCGGCGAGACTACTGCGCGCGACAAGTGGTGCCGAAACCCGGGACCGGGAACCTGACATCGCTGGCACCGAGAGGACCCTTCGACTTCCGAAGTGGATTCAGAACTGCGCTCAGGTTGTAATTTTAAAGTTAGTTCTGAGAGATATGCTTTTCTCTGATGATCTAGAGGGATTGGAAGCTTGCCTAATTATTTTATTGGCTGTTGTAATTGTCCTTGTACCATTGTTTACTCTCTCTTGCTGGGATGATCAAAACTGTAAAAAAGAAATTAGGGAAGGACAACAAGCCCTTGCGGACCTTCAGGAAAGCATGTCAGAAACAGAACGGAGTGAAAGGTTAGATGCGCATTCAAAGAAAAAAGAGGATGCTAGCGAGATTATTAATAAAGGTACCTTATACCCATTTAGAGACCTACAAGCCCTGACATTAAATGATTCAGATTCTAATGAAAAATTACCGCTATCTGAGGAGGAGGAATTAGAGGAGGAAGCAGCCCGGTACAAAAATGAACACTTTCGCCCCGCCCGGCGAAAGAAAAGGTTAAAACTGAAAGTAAACAGGTCCCATAGCTTTCCCGCTCCCCTGCCTTCGGCTCCTCCGCCTTATGCATCTGGGAAATGCTCCACCTCCTTTTGTTCCCCGGAGGCGCGACATGCCATGAGGCAAATGTTCCCAATCTGCATTTGTGTAGTTTGGTGCTTTGTTCAAAGTTAAGTGTTTTCAAAAAAGTATGTTTTGCATGTATTTTTTTACAGTCTTAAATTTTGACTGCTGAGAAGTTTCTATTGTACAAAACTTCATTTAAAAGGTTTTTCTACTGAATCCAGGGTATTCTGAAGATCGAAGCCTGTGTGTAAATGCTACCAAATGGCAAAAACCAACAATAAACCATTTGATTTTTACTTTTTTTCTAAATATCAATGCTTAACCAGAGCTATTTCAATTAATTTGTCAGTAGAGATTTAAAAACAGCTACCCATTTATTCCAGGAGTTAAAAACATAACCATATTCAATGAACCTGCAAGTTAAGTGTTAAAAATATGCTCTGTGACTCTGTACTACTAGTATTAGAACTAAAAAATCTTCCATGCAACAAATGCTTAATGCTTTCCATAAATGTGGATTTGTCTGCCTTTATGTAATCTGTATTATATAGAGAAGGGAAAAAGTGTTGCTGATGTTTGCCTTTAAAAGGCTGTTTGTTACAGCCCTTACAAGGGGATAATTGTAGCCGGGCATGGTGGCGCTTGCCTTTAATCCCAGCACTTGGGAGGCAGAGGCAGGCAAATCTCTGGGAGTCCCAGGACAGCTGGGGGATACTGTCGGTGTTCCCAAGGCCAATGCCAGTTCGTCATGATGCTAAACTCTTTCCCCGCCTCTTTAGTACTAATTCATCTTTAGATGTACCCTATTTGCCTTTAGATATAGAACTAGCTAACATTAATAAAAATAAAAGCTTCATATTAAGTGGCAGCTTGTGCTTCCATAAGGTAAGTAATATAAATGACAGCTCAGAATGTGTTCAAATGTATAATCAAACTGCTGCATGGTTTGATGCCCCTGATACGCCTGGGAGGGCCAATGATGATGGCCTATCTCTCAGCCAAAGGGTCCAGTTCAACCTAAATGGTCACCCTTCTGTACTGGCCGGAGGGAAACAGCTTTGCCCCCTTGGACAGGATGCCAGTCACGGGGAGTACGCTGGACAATTAATGGCCTTTTACCTTTTGGAATACTTCTACTACATTTGAACTATGGCAGCTAGCCCAGCTTGGCTGTGAGTGGAAATATTCTGGCCTATGTGTGACCAGCATCCAATATCAAAACTTCACAAGGGCAGCAAATTTGTCTAACCAATTGTCTAGATATCTTTTAGGTAATTGGACTGGAGAATTTGACAGCTTGATGAACCAACTTTGTATGGCTATTGTCACCGTGAACTCGACTAGAGTGGACGCCTCCCTTGCTGAAGGACTGGCCTCCTGGATTACTGCTGCCGTCTCACACTTCAAAGAATGGGCAGGGGTGGCAGGGTTTGGCCTATTTCTATGTGGAGGGATTATAATTATGCTCTGGATTATGTGTAGGCTCCGTGCCCAGCATCAGCGCGATAAAGTAGTCATTGCACAGGCCCTTGCGGCTTTGGAAGCAGGCTCCTCCCCAAACATTTGGCTTAGTATGCTGGAGAAGTAGTCAATGACGGGTAAGACCTGCTGCAAGTATTACCAACCTAAGACAGGGAACAGACCAAAAGCTGTCTGTCCACCCCATGACGGGTAAGGAATACCTCTGCAGAGGCAACCTAAGACAGACATTCTCCCAGCCAATTTTAATAGAGTCTCTGACAGGTCATGTCGCCATTGAACAGTCAGCTGCGGCCCAGAGACCTTGCTCTATTAAAACAGAAAGGGGGAACTGTTGGCAGCCTACCACACAAACAATGTGTGCTGTACCATGCCCTAAGATGGCGCCGACTTCCTGAGTCGCTAGAACAACAACAAGCCGCTTCCCGCCGTTGCCTTTGCATTGGACAAACTGCGCATGACTACTACTCTCCGAGCCCACGCTCTCTGAGCCCGCGCTCTCTGAGCCCGCGCCTTGGGCATGCTAATGAGGCATCAGGGCACTGCACCAATCCAGAGCATACATGAACCCTCTAGACTGCTATATAAACAGCACCCTTGCTCCATTGTGGGGTCCTTCTCCTAAAAGAGCTGTGCACAATAAATATTGCTGCAGAAGAATCCTGTTGTCCGCGTGAAGTTCTTGCCGGCAAGACTACTGCGCGCGACACTATTCTAATATTCCAGTGGAATCCTATAATGAATGGTACTTTGTGATTTGCTTCTTTCACTCAACATTTTTCAAGGTTCATCCCTATTTTAACATGTATAGGTCCTCTTTTCTGAGGTACGAGGGATCAAACCCAGAGAGATCTCATATATGCCAGGCAAGTGATCTACCTCTAAACTACATCCTCAGCCTATTTTTTTATTGCTGAATATTTCATTATATGGGTATACTGCATTTTATTTATTTGATTAGTAACTGATGGGCATGTTCCATTTTGGCTATTATGAATAGTACTGCTATAACATTAATGTATAGTGTTATATTTATATTTTTATGTGGATTTAAGCTTTCATTTCTCTTTGGTGTATTCCTAGGAAAAGTGATGCTGAGTTATATAGTAATTCAGTTTATTTATTTGAGAAACTATCAGACTTTTTAAAATTTTATTTATTCTTGTATGTGTACGAATGTACTGTCTGCATGTAGGTTTGTGCACCCGTGTCATGCAATGCCATGGAGGTCAGAAGAGGGTGTCAGATTCCCCTGGAATTGGAGTTAAAGACGGTTCTCAGCTGCCATGTGGGTGCTGGGGATCGAACCTGGGTCTTCTGAAAGAGTAGTCAGTTCTCTTAACCGCTAGGCCATCTCTCCAGCCCCCAGACTGTTTTATACAATTGTGTATAATTCAATTTCTTCATATCTTTTTTTTTCAATTTCTCCATATCTTTATCAACACTTTTTTTCATGTTTACTATTCTCATTCTAGTGGATATTATCCATGAGTGACTTCTGCATGCATTCTCAGTTTGAGACCTACTTTGGAATTTAAATCCTCTAGAACAGGTAGTTTCACATATCCCTGAAGTCTGCAGTTAGTCCAGCAAATTCTATATGATTCAGAATCAATTACTAGGTCTGTTGGAAAAAAGAAGTCTCTCTTTTCAAAACATAACAAACATATTCAAGTCCGGTTGATGTTATATTGCCAGAATATCCTCTTAAAAGGCTGGAACTGAGCTGGGCGTGGTGGCGCATGCCTTTAATCCTAGCACTCAGGAGGCAGAGGCAGGTGGATCTTTATGAGTTCAAGGCCAGCCTGGTCTACAGAGCAAGTTCCAGGACAGCTGGGGCTACAGGGAAACCCTGTCTCGAAAATACCAAAAAAAAAGGCTGGAACTGAAACGACAGTCACATGTTTTCCCTCACATGGATCTTAGTTTGCTCTCTTTCTTTCTCTGTGTGTGTGTGTAAACATATATATGTATGGGCATAAGTGCCTATAAACATGAGTAAAGCCTAGAACACTAGAAAGGAGATCAAGAGAAGGCAAAAAGAGGTGCCAAGGAGGTGGGGAAGAGTATGTGTGAAAGGAACTGTGACAAGATGGAGGGACACGGGGCAGGGGAGATGACTGGGGCGGAAAACCAACTGCTTATAATGCCATTATGATATGTAATACTTTGTATGTTTGTTTTTTTTAAGGCTGATTCTGGAGCAGATACATTGAACACTTTTTTCTTCTCCTTGGGGAATATAGTTTAACAAATGAAAATGAATGATAAGTTCCTAAAAGCTATTAAAGGGACTGAAGTTTTGTGAGTCATTAAAAGAACTGAGTAGCTAGAGAAAGATCTGGCAGGATTCAAACGGTGAGGGATTCATGGCTTTCTGTAGCTTGCCCTCACTTTTTCTTCCATCTTCTACCTCCTTTGATTATTACTGCCTCACAAAGTTTAGTCTCCTGACAAGGAACTGCTTTATGAATGAAGCTCTGGTCACTTCACATATTGTATATCTACTTCCTCAGAACCGTTCTCCGTCCTTCACTTTGCTGACTGCGAGGCCTTTTTTTTTGGTCTTTTCGAGACAGGGTCTCCCTGTAGCCCCAGCTGTCCTGGAACTCACTCTGTAGACCAGCCTGGCCTTGAACTCACAAAGATCCGCCAAGGATGAATTTTATGGACAAGCTTCTTTAGGTTCAATAAATGGGCATTAATAGTAGATAGCAAAGTACGAAGAAACAGGTTAGGAGATGCATTCCTCCTGCTGCCCTGCTGAGCCAGAGGCTGGTGGTGGCTGCAGAATACCAATGATCAAGCCTCAGCTCTAGTAATGTTGCCCATTTCCACAGCTCTCTAGGCTTGCCCGAGATCTCAGAGTGTCAGATGCTCTGATGTTAGTCTAGCACTTTATCGCTGCTTGTTGCTTTCCCTTAACCTTGCAAAGATATTTCAAACTGTCCCTTTGATAAAATCTCAGTAATTTCATGCAGTGTACTAGAACTTAACTGACACAGCTGATAGACTAGTAAACTGAATGCCTTTTTGTGTGCTTAGTAGCACCACTGGGCATGAAACAGCATGTAGGACAAGGTGCCCTGGAAGCTGTAAGGTCATAAGCCCACCGAAGTTGGGGATTTTCCAGGAAGCCAACTGTGCTGGTTTGAATGAGAATGTCCTCCATAGGCTTCAAGTATTCAGACATTTTGTCCCCAGTTGGTGGCACTGTTTTGGGAGATCTTAGAAGGTGTGGCCATGCTGGAGGAAGTAGGTCACTGCGAGGTGCTCAAAGGAATGTGGTGCTCAAAAGCCCATAAGCCCAGGAAGGCTTATCCAAACACATGCAGACAAATAATACCAGCCAGACACTGGACCAATTAAATAACTCTTTTGCCAGAAACCTGACTCCCTTTGTCTAAAAACTAGAAAATCCTGACTGCACCTTTGTTTGGGGCCCACTCTCCTGGACCACTGTATCGGAACACAAGGGACACAGGTGCCTACTTCCTCCAGAAGCTGTCAATCTTCTGACCCCTTCCCCTGTACCTGAGGTCCCGCCCCATGGGCATAAATGGGTGGACCCCAGCTGTCATTTCTCTCTCTCTCTCTGCCTCTCTGCCCCCTCTCTCTATCTTGCTCCTCTTTCTGCCCCTGCCCCTTGCCATGCTGTCTGGTTCCACCACGTGTCTGCAGGCAGCTCAAGCTGGCAGTCTCCCATGGAAGTAAAGCATGTTCCTGGAGTGACCTAAGCCTCATGTGCCTTTTCATCTGGGGGCTGCGGATGCACATCCCTTTTATAACCTAATAGCGAATCCAGGCTTGAGCTTGGATAAAGCGATCCTTTTGTACTTGCATCGGAATCAGCTCCTTGGTAGTCTCTGGAGGACCTGAATTTGGGGCAAAACACACTAGGGGGGCGCTTCGGGAGTTTAACAAGCCTTGCAGTCTCCAGTCTCTCTCTTTTGGCTTCCCGTGCTCATTGGCGATAAGAACCTCAGCTCTCTGCTCCAGCCCTGGCCACCATGCCTCCCCGCCACATTGGACTCTTTTTTTTTTTTTAAGATTAACTCTTTTCTTTCTTTTTTTTTTTTTTGTTAATTTTATTTATTTCTGTATGTGTATGAATGTAGGTCTGTGCACCCGTGTCGTGCAATGCTGTGGAGGTCAGAAGAGGGTGTCGGATTCCCCTGGAACTGGAGTTCTCCTGGAATTGGAGTTTCAGACAGTTCTCGGCCGCCATGTGGGTGCTGGGGATCGATTCTAGGTCCTCTGTAAGAGCAGTCGGCACTCTTAACCACTAGGCCATCTCTCCAGCCCCACATTGGACTCTTAATTCCCTGGAGCCATCAAACGTAAGCTCAACTAAACTCTTCCTTTTATAAGTTCCCTTGGTCATGGTGGTTTTGTCACAGCAACAGAAAAGTGACTAACACACCAACTGAGGTAGAAGTTCTGAGAAAGTTGCTCCAATCAGACTCCTACTGATATGGGTCATAAGCCTCAGTTTATCTCGAGATGCTTCTACTGATACCAGCCACAGATCCACCTATGCCCATTCCTCATCTTCCCACACCCATTTCATTGTAAGCCCACTTTCTTGTGTGCTTGGGTATAAAAACTGCCACTTTGGGACATTCTGGTCGTGTCATCCTAATCCTGACACAGGCAGGCCAGCAGCCATGCCTGAAATAAACCTCACTCCTTCTCATCTGAGTCCTGGCTCTCTCTCCCATTGTGCCAAGTCTCTCCTCAAAATGAACATAACAGAAGCACCTTAAGAGGTCCCCAAAACAGAGAAGCAACTTGAGGCACCAAGTTATAAAAGAGGGAAATGAGATATTTAAGAGAGGGTCTTAAAATTCAGAGGATTCCAACTCTTTAAGCATTTAGGAGACATGTGTCATGAATCCACTGTCTTCTTTAGCCATGTGTAAGATTAAAAAAGTATTAATGAGGGATTGGTCCACAGAAATAAGGAGGAAAAGGAAAAAGACTAGGGAGGGAAGGGGGGAGAGAAGCGGGGAGGAAATGAAGAGAAGGAATGGAGGTCAGAGGAGAGAAGAGAGGAAGGAGAGGGCTGGGAGGACAGCCAGAGGAGAGGAACAAATAAATGACGAGTAAGTTGGGGGAGGACAGCCCTACTACAGAACTTCTTATTCAACACTAAAACATCTTTGCTCCTTCTGCAGTAGCAGGGGCAGAGGCCGCGGGAGGGCGGGGCCACTAGGAAGAGGAGGAGCTGAAGTTCACAACTCTGATTGCCTATTTAAATGTAAAAAATAGAAGAGACAATACGGTTGTCACCAGCCAGGGCTACACCTGGAGAAACACGAAAGAACGAAATACATTCGGTAAATTACAAGGTGGGGGGGGGCAGACAGTGTAGAAATCCTGAAGGAACTTACTGTAAACCTAAAGCTGAAAGGCAAGGTGTGGACCTTATCTGGAAAGTCTGAAATACTTTCAAAGCCCTTCACAACGTGAGGCGCTCAGCCTGGTCTTCTCTCCGCCTCCTTCCCCTTCCTTGCACTCCTTCCTCTCCTACCTCCTTTCCTGTCTTCTGCTTTCTCCCCTCCCTTGCTTTCCTCTTCTTTTCCTCATCATTTTTATGAGCCAAATTTTTGTTTGGTTCCTATACACGTTTTTTAAATGTTAATTTCTTTAAAGTGAAAATAAAGCTATCTTTTCCACTAAAAATGGTACTGCTACAGAAAGAAGGGCTTAGAGAATGTTAGTGATTTATACCTCACAGGGCATGAGCTAGAGGTCCCTGGTCTAGGTGTCCTAGACTCCTAATAGCGAGTGAAAACATACAAAGACCACTGGTCACAAAACCACAAGCTACTTTACAGTTTGCAGTGACAGTAGTAGGGGCTTTTTTTTTTTTTTTTAGTACTAAGAACTTTTGTTATCATGTCATCTAATTCAGCATAATTTAACTAATATGCACACGGGAGTTTGTAGCTCAATGACAGTGTCTGGAATGGATAAAACTCTAGGTTTGATCCCAGTACTGGAAAAACAAAAACACAAAAAACCAGAATAATCAAGAAGAGTAAATGCACTCAAGGAATTAAAAGTCATTCTACTTAAAAATACAAAAATAACCTTAAAAGTGAAAAAACAAAAAACCAACTTTACCTGTTGAGAAAAGAGAGTATAATTGTCCTCCGTAGGCAAGAAGGATACTGGATACAACGTAAGCCGGAAGCGCACCACCATGAAATCTAACCACCTAGAAAACAAGCAAATCACTGGTTAACTTCAACATACACGTGTTACATAAACAAATGTACTTTCACACAAAATTAAAGGGTTATTCTTCACTTTGCAGTTTTTGTGACATGGCCACAAACACATTTTTAAGAACGAGCATCAAAATTTAAGTAAAAGAGATTAACAGTGTACAGCAAAATAGAAACATCTGAGTTTTCATCAGGGGCATGACTGTGCTACAAAGTCTTTTTTCAAAGCACGCTTACTGAATATTGCAATCAAGACAGTGCACATCATATATGCATTATCTTATGCTCTCTCAAAAGAAAAATCCTTTGAGTTACATCTTATCCTATTTTAAGGGCAAAAGAATTCTGGTTGGGAGGAATGATAGCTTGCAGGATTGCAACTTACTTCACTTCTATGTGCTTATTAGTAAAATGGGGACATTAACAATAATCACAGGTAGTTATAAAGGTTAAGACACTCATTGACAAAGCATTTAGGAAGTTAATTCACATGACAATGACAAGCCATCAGAAATTCTTAGCTGTCATTACTAACTTATGTCCTTCACTAAATCAAAATTCTATGAAACTGAACTTAAACTCAGCCTAAGTTCATAACCATTATGTTATAGTGCCTTAAGTCATTCTGCCAATTGACTTGACCTGTACAAAACAGTCTGTATTAAAAGCAATGTTAAGCGGTTTTTTTGAGACTGAGTCTCCCTGTAGCCCAACCTGGCCTAGAGCGTGGTATAAAGATCAGGCTGCCTTGATCTCACCAAGATCCACCTGTCTCTGCCTCTCAAGTGCTGGGATTAAAGGTGTGCCTGGGTGTAAATTTTTTTGCACTGGCAAATAATACTTATACAAAATAATGGGCTTTTGTAGGTAAATGGCTGGAGCTGGAAGATATCATGATGAGTGAAGTAACACAGTCCCAGAAAAACAGACAGAATGGTATCAGTCATCTGTGGATGCTAGCACCAATTACCTAATTGTATGGCAAACTGAGCAACGTCAATGTTATCTGAAAACAACTGTGCTCTTATATTGTGAATCCCTTAAAAAAATAAAATAAAATAAAATAAACAGAAAGAGCACTGACTTAACATTGCAACTCAGGATACTTGAAAGACAACAACAAATGAATCCCAAATCCAACAGACAAGAAGAAATAACAAAAATCAGATCAGAGATTAATGAAATAGAAACAAAGAAAAGGAAAAAAAATAATGGGCTTAATCGTGACCTGTTTTTGGTCTTTTTTGAGACAGGGTCACCCTTTAGTCCCAGCTAGCCTGAAGCTCGCTATATAGACCAGGCTGGCCTCGAACTCACAGAAACCTGCTGTCTCTGCCTCCCAAATGCTGGAATAAAGACGTGTGCCACCATGCCTAGCAGTTGTGACATTTTTATATGTGCATGTTAAGTACTTCTTTTGCTCTTAAATTTTAAAATTAAATGTACCTTAAAGTTCTTCTCCATTTCAGAGAGCATTATTAGAACATATAACTCCCTGGTAAGTTAAAGCTTACACAAAACACTATGTAAAACTTCAAAGAGTTTAGCATCTTCCTAAACTTCCTCTGGCATTTTTCAAAGCATGCATACTGAGCATTTAGTGTTTCAAAAGCAATACTACGCATTTTATATGTGTTATCTCCTGCCCTGTTCTCCCCCAAATTCTCTGAGGTAGTTCTCATCCATATTTTATAAGCACAAAAAATTCAGGTAAAGAGACCAAGTACCATCCTCAATCATAAATGTTAATAATTAAGTTACTTTCAGGTTAAAAATAATTTTTAAAGTTAAAATGTTAAAAATTAATTTATAGCTTTAAGCAGAAAGAGGGAAAGTTGAATAAGACAGAGAAGACCAGTTCAGCCAGTTAACCTAAATGATATACTCACTGCTTGCTAATGTCATACTAGCTAGTACTTGGGAGGCAGAGGCAGGTGGATCATGGTGAGTTCAAGGCCAGCCTGGTCTACAGAGTGAATTCCAGGACAGCTGGGGCTACAGGGAGACCCTGTCTCGAAAAGACCAAAAAAAAAAAAAAGAAAAAAAANCAGCTGGGGCTACAGGGAGACCCTGTCTCAAAAAAAAAAAAAAAAAAAATCCTTTAGTTACATAGAGTGGAAGGAACACATGACATGGTGGCTACTACAAGACTGCAGTAGTAAAATCACTTGAGCCCAAAAGTTAGGAGATGAGCTTAAGGAGCAAGTTAAGCAGTAAAGTTGAGCATGTTCAGAGGGAGATTCAGCTTTACTTCTTATTAGCCCTGTGTCCATGCACAAGGTGCGCCTCTATCTGCACACCCTCACCAGTAAAATGAGCTAAACAGCGCTCACCTCACAGGGGTATAAGGGTTAACTGGGTTTACATTGTGTTACTATTTTATGTATTTTGTTTTATTTTAATTTTTTTTTTATTTATTTCTGTATGTGTATGATGCACTGTCTCCATGCAAGTCTGTGCACCCATGTCGTGCAATGCCGCGGAGGTCAGAAGAGGGTTTCGGATACCCCTGGAACTGGAGTTCTCCAGGAATTGGAGTCTCAGAAGGTTCTCGGCCGCCATGGGGGTGCTGGGGATCGAACCCGGGTCCTCTGTAAGAGCGGTCGGTGCTCTTAACCACTAGGCCATCTCTCCAGCTATTTGAAATGGTAACTGACACACAGCACAGGAAGGGATTCAAACCCTGTTATTAATCATTAACATGCTTAACTGCTTTTAGAATCTTGTAAAAGATCAAACACTATATTCTGAACATAAGGTTTCTTTTATCAAGAGCCACTGTTAGAAGCATTGAATGTTATTCTGGGCTATGAACTACAAACTCAGTAATCAGAAACTGGCCTGCAATCAGAGCTAAACTGCAGACAGGCTTTAGCTGGCTTAGTATGTGGCATAGTGTTTGCTTAAAATTTGAATTTGATGTTAACATTGAAAAAAAAATTAAAATATATTTCACCTATAAACCCAGATTTTAGTTTCTCTTAAAATCTAAAACTCGAGTAACATGCTTTTTTTGGTCCTCTTTTTCATGAAAATAGTCTAGAAAAAATTAAGTTATGAAAAAATTATCTAATCAAAGGCTAAAAATTCTCCCAAATGGTTACTCTTAATCCATCTTAACCAAACTTTCTCTCATTGTTTTCAGAAACATAAAAAAAAAAGCCATTTTTTTAAAGCGAGGAAGGGGATATTTGTGGAGGCACCTTAACAGGGGTTGGGGGAACAGTAGAATACAGGTAAAAGGAGAGCAGAGAGGGGGAACACTGGGGGTAGAAAAGTTGAAGCAGGGGAATTGGGGGGGGGTCAGGGAGACGAGGGACTGGAAGGAGAGTATTAACTAAAATGAAGATTACATGAAAATAATCAGACAGAAAGTTACTATCTTATAACCAATTAAAATAGTAAACTGCATGGAAAATTTTAAAGGAGACTGAGAAAAAGATAAAAAACATGTTTGGGAGAATACATGAGCTCTGGTGGGGGGGCAAGGAACAGGGAACAGGTCTAGACATGATTGGATATTTTGTATGAAATGCACAAAGCTTCAAAAAAATTGGCTTAAAAAATTAAAAATACGAGAGAGAGAGAGAGAGATCAAAGAAACACCTTGCCTAGCTAGACAATGGCGCTCCTAGAAGCGATGGGCTAACTAAAAATCCCCAGTGTCAGGTCAAGGAGACAGAGGCCCCCAAATAATCCAGGCTCTTGTCAATCATCTTGGTTGCCCATCAGAACTAAAGGATAAAATGCTAGTGTTAAGGATACCACACACCTTGGTTTGCAAGATAGAGAGAAAAGCAAGTGAGAACTGAGTTGGAAGCCTCCTTCTCTTTGGGTAAGTTTCAATGAAGGTATGATGCAGGAAGCCGGGATGCACAGCAGCAGGCTATAAACCCTATGAACTACGAAACGGACCTGCCAGGTGAATGTGGCCATCCCTGCTGCGATGGCCTGACTGTTAGGGGAGCAGACAGCAAAGTGAGAAAGTGACGGCGGAGCTGGGAGCAATCAGTGTGCAGATGTACGAAACTGTCCAGGAACCAACTTAATTAATTTTTTAACTTAATTAATTTTTAAAAATTAAAAGGAGTTAGCTTGTAATGGGGGCATTGTCCCAACTGACACCACAGGCTAACAAAACAGAACCCCAGTGCCAGGAACGGACTCCCTCTCTTGAAGCTGTCGACCAGGGGTCCCACAAACTCTCAAACAATACTGGCCACTGCCCCAGCTCCTGGTTATCCACCAGAACTTGACAGTAAGACCCAACTGCTGAAGATACTACATACATAAACTGTAGAACAAGTAAGAAGAAATCAAGTGATATTGACTTCAAAGATTCATCTCTACAGGCGGCTTTCATAGTGCTGGAGGTGCTACTCATTCTACTGGAAGAGAAAAGTCATCATCAGCTTCACCCAGCTGTGACTCCTATGACCTATAACAACTGGCCTGACAAAATATGGCCTCTGGTAAAATAGTGGCACGGAGATTAAAGGAGTAACCAGCTACTTTCTAATTGGATTTTAAGGTTCACTTCCCAAGATAGAGCTCATACCTGACATCGATATCAGGCCTAGAAATCAGACAGGTCATGGCCCATAGGGGGAGACAAACACTATTATTCTGCTAACTGATATAGTATTAAACTGTTTCCTAATGATTTATTCTTATACCTATAGATTACTGCATCTCTCAACTCTCACCAGAGAATCTTCCTTATTCAGCAGATGATGGAGAATACAGACTGTGTAGGGAGTCTAAATTCATTCAAAATATATTGTGTGTAATTGACAAAAATTCAATTATAAAAAGACAAAGAAATATTGTTTAGTAAGATAATTTTACAACTTAAATTTATTCTTGAATCCACAAACTATTTTTTAAGCCAATGTTTTATTGAAGCTCTGTGCATTTCATACAAGAATCCACAAACTATTAAACAAGGATGAAGGCAGAACATGTATTCTTTAATTTGGTAATTTTAGAGCTTAATGAACCTAAGATCTTGAGATTTTAAAAACTACATACCTCTAATCCTGTGATATCAATACAATCTTACCTTTTAGAAATATTTCTACATATAAACCAAAATATTACTTTGTCCTCTTTTGGTGTATAATTGTGTTTTATTATTGTGTACCAAGGTAATTTTAATTTTCTTGTCTCTAATCTGAATTATGGGCCAAGAGATGATATGGACAATAGATGTTTATCTCCACTCTAAACCATACAGTGTGTCTTTGGACACACTAAAAACACAGTATCTTTTGTATTATAAAAGATAATTTTTCTTAATTGGTCCCTTAATGTTTTAGAACATTTTAAGTACTCATAATGCTATTTTACACAAAATGTTTATATATTAACTCATAATTGTGTTTATGAATTCTACAATTAACAATCTAATTCCCAAGTTACTCAAAAGGTAAAATGAGATAATGCATATAAAATATTTCTAATTCAATTTTTATTTGAATTATAATGACAAACTGTAAAATTATTATCAATATAAATTTAATACACTATGACTAAAGGTAAAAAAACATTACTCCTGAGTTACAAAATACAACAGATCAAAAAATCAAAGCAAATTGGGCATGGTGGCATGTGCCTTTAATCCAAGGACTGGGAGGCAGGAGGATCTTTGTAAGATGGAGGACAACATGGTCTACATATCTTCAGGCCAGTTAGGGATACAGGGAGACTGTGTCTCAAAAAAATTAAAATAACAGGGGCAGGAGAGTTGGCCTAGTGGGGTTAAGAGCGCCAACTGCTCTTGCAGAGGACCCAGGTTCGATTCCCAGCACCCACATGGCGGCTAAGAACCGTCTTTAACTCCACTTCCGGGGGAATCTGATGCCCTCTTCTGACCTCTGCGGCATTGCACGACACAGGTGCACCAACCTACATGCAGACAATACACTAAAAAATAATAAATAAAAAATATTAGGGCTGGAAAGATAGCCTAGCGGTTAAGAGCGCCGACTGCTCTTGCAGAGGATCCGGGTTCGATCCCCAGCACCCACATGGCGGCTGAGAACTGTCTGTAACTCCAGTTCCTGGAGAACTCCAGTTCCAGGGGAATCCGACGCCCTCTTCTGACCTCCGCGGCATTGCACGACATGGGTGCACAAACCTGCATGCAGACAGTACATTCATACACAAAGAAAATAAATAAATAAAAATTTTAAAAAATATATTTAAAAAATTAAAGCAACAATAAAAATTGTTGAATTTTAAAGCTAAGTAATTTCTCTGACTAATCAATATTATTTATGTGTATATTGTACAAGTTCTGTAAATTCTAATAATAATATCTGTACTTCTACTTAATAAAATGACTGATTTACAGGAAAAGATTATAACCATTTCTCTGTATCTATTTACAAGGCAACGAATAATCAACCAATCATAAATCTCTCTTACCTGTCCAAGTATTTGTGGAAAGGAAGTCTTAACTGTCACCTATTTTAAAGCAATTGTTTAAAAAAGAGATTATTTTTCCTAAATTCCTTTATTTCATATTTTATCAAACTTAGTATTTCTGTATATCTCTAAGTATGGTAATTTTATAAGGATTAAACAAAATACACAAGAAAATTCTTAAAGAATCTTCCAAACCATCATTTAAATTGTATAAAGTACAGTTACTATTTGTATATTTTCCAATATACCTCTCCAACAACTGGATGATTACTATGGTATGTGGAAACCATTTACTAATGGGAATATTAATTAATCATAATATGTTATGAAGAAATCATTTTCTCTAAACTAATTTAGACCTAAGTAATATTTTTTTTTTTTTCCAGGAGAACTCCAGTTCCAGGGGAATCCGACACCTCCAATGACCTCCGCGGCATTGCATGACACGGGTGCACAAACTTGCATGCAGACAGTTCATTCATACACATACAGAAATAAAATTTAAAAAATACAAAAGGATAAAAATATTTTAAAATTATGTGTATGAGTGTTTTGCCTACATGCAAGGACTATGGAGGTTTGAAGTGGACTTCTCTGGGACTGGAATTACAGATGGTTGTTAAGTGCCACATCTTTTTAAATGAAACTTATCCTTAATTATCTCTACCATATAAGTGTTACTAAGCATATGGGAAAAGGAAATAAATCTTTCTTCAGGAAGTTACATCATGACTATGTCTTGTTAAAACAGAGTATATTCTTGAAAATATACAATACTGGTAAAACCATGAGCATTTTGAGAGCATGTAGTATTTGGAACCAAACTGACAACATAATTCTTATCATCACTTTAATATAGGAAATACAAAGTTGCAAATTAAAAAAAAAAAAAAGAGTAGACCTATAAAACCCATTATTGCTAGAAACAGACTGTAAAATATTAGAACATTCATGAATTCCATGAAATATAATTTGATCCATTGTATAAGTCCAACTGAAACTTGGTTGTAGGAACAGATTCTCTTAATTTGACATCAGTCCTAGTTTACCCTCAGGAAGTTAGTTCTATTAAAGGATTCACAGGACTTGAGAGATGGCTCAGTGGTGGTTAAGGACCCTGGCTGCTCTTGCGGAGGACCAGAGTTTGGTTCCCAGCACCTACACAGTGGCTAACAAGCATCTGTAACTCCAGTTCCAGGGTCCACTGAATGCCCTCATCTGATCTGTGAGGGCACTGTGTGACATGGGTGCAATATCACACATGCAGGCAATACAGTCATATACTTAAAATAATAAATAAAATACTTTTTAAAAAAGAATCCAAATACTTAAAAGTTTAATTTAAGCTGCTCTAGTAATAAAATATTTCACATTAAATAGAATGCTATAATGTCATACCACTGAAATATATATGAGCTTAAATATCTGATGAAAGGAGAGATTTGTAAACTAGCACAGCTGAAATAAAACCCCAAATGCACCATATCAATCACTATAGTAAAGCCATGCCAGATAACTTAATTTCATGACGGTCTTCAATTTATAAAAGATTTTCAACTCTGGGCTTCCAAAAAAATTCAGATGTTTAACCTACAGCCGCCACTTCTGTTTTATTTTCTCTTACTTACTAACATGCACACATGTTCAAATAGTCCATCTATGGAAATACCGAGGTAGTGTGAACAGGCAAAATGGGAGCTATTTAAAATGTTCATTTCTTATATTTATTGGCTTCTACATCATGGTATCTCTGCAGCTAATACAACCAATATTACCTTAGTCTATAACTAAATCAGACTCAAAGATTTTGCAAATGTCCAACATACCTCATAACGACAATCTGATGATGTGTACATTTTTAATAATGCCACATGGGTGTCATTGTCTGGTTGAGCAACATGAAGTTTCAGAGAAATTTCTGTTGAAGATGGAACCCTGAAAAGACCATTGAAATATCAATTCTCAAATACAAAATGCTGGTAAACGGTCATGGCTAAGTCAATTCTCAACACAACAGAATAAAGTGATGCAGCCAGAGGTAAATGCCAGGGCCACCATTCTGGGTAAATTCTCCCTCTCTACCACTTACGCACTGGTAGAGACAGGAAAGATGATCCTGTTTGAAGCACCAAGACTTTAGCACAGTATCATTCAGTTTGAATACTATAAATTATCTTAATTAACAGGCATGCTTCTAAAGGAGTCATTCATTTTACTAAAAGGCACTTTAATAATTCATATAATTTGAACAAATGAAAAATATTCAATTTAAAATATCAAAGTTTAAAGTAATTTCTTTCATAAACTTACTGTGCAATGGTTAGTGAATCTTCATAAGACCAAGGAATATGAAGCTTATAGATACTAGTTATTTCTTCTGTTGAAACATGGAAAGAAGCATTACTCAATGTGCTATCTTAACTCATATGACTTAACTAATTATACATTGCACATTTCACTGAAAAAATTCACAGTCTCCATAATAAAAACTACTGAAAATAAGACTTATGAAAGTATTAAAGCATATTAGTACTAAAAAAAACTAAAAAAACAGCAAGCAGCTAAATCTGAATTATTGGTATAAGGCATAAAGCTATCTAGTACTTTATAAAATAGTCTGTTGATGATTGTGTGTATGTGTACGTGTACGGAGGTCAGAGGACAACTTTGTCAACCTGGTTCTCTGGTTCTCTTCTTCTGCCTTTACATGAATTCTAAGGATCAAACTAAGGACTATCTGTTGTGCCATCTCATCTGTCCCAAGATACATGTTGTTTTGGAGTTTTATTTATTTTTGTATGTGTATGAATGTACTGTCTGCATGTAGGTCTGTGCATCTGTGTCATGCAATGCCTCAGAGGTCAGAAGAGGGTCTTGGATTCCTCTGGAACTGGAGTTCTCCTGGAATTGGAGTTACAGACGGTTCTTAGCTGCCATGTGGGTGCTGGGGATCGAACCCAGGTCCTCTGCAAGAGCAGTTGGTGCTCTTAATCGCTAGGCCATCTCTCCAGCCCCGGTTTTTTTTTTGTTTTTGTTTTTGTTTTTTGTCTTTTTGAGACAGGGTCTCTCTGTAGCCCCAGCTGGACTGGAACTTACTATTAGACCAGGCTGGCCTTGAACTCACAGAGATCCTCCTGCCTCTGCCTCCCAAGTGCTGGGATTAAAGGCGTGCGCCACCACGCCTGGCTGATAACATGGTATTTTTTTAAAGGTGTATACTTTCTAAAACAGATGAAGATACTTTATTCTTAAGAAAGGGCCTATGAGTCGGGCATGGTGGCACACATCTTTAATCCCAGCAGAAAAGCAAAAACACCTCCCCCCAAAAAAAGCAAGAATAAGCATTATAGAAAATTCAAATGCAGACCCACTGGTTGAAATGGTAATACTATCCTTATATTTTCAGAAAATACATTTACCTTTGACGCCAGAGCACTTGCTTACAACGTTGATTTTAAAACCTTGGTAAATCTAAAACAATTTGACAAAGACAAAGCACAAGTGTATTTGTTTAATGAAGTATCAAATTAAAATAAAAATTTTCCTTCTAATAGTTTTTTATCTATTTTTTATTTATTATTTATCCAATAGTTAATTTATCTATCTAATAGATAATTACCTGCCCAAAGTTCAAAAGCTCAATATTGTAGTAGAGTCCACTTGTATTTAGAATCACTTTCCTAGAAGATAGTCCTGTTGGATTAAAAGTACTGTATTATTTAGAATATCAAAAACAATTTTAAAAATGTATTGACTGACAGGACATATGGCACATGCCTTTAATGGACTATATGGAAATGAATCCTACAAGCTCCTGGGACCGCCCTGCTCACATGAACCTACAGCATTGGTATCAGCATACACAAGACCCATGCAAGCTCAACCAGTCAAAAACCCAGCATGGAACTGTAGAAATGGGTAACAGAACCCAATCTTAGCTGAAGAAATACTGGCAGCTGATTACAGTTGGGTGAGGAAGAACTGGTCTTCTTTAAGAGAAGGACTCTAGGTAGGCAGACGAGCTCAGAGTATGAACTGGCATTGAAGAATGGCCAGGAAGAGTAATTTGGCACAACAGATCCTAATACAAATGACCCAATGTAGCCGGGCGTGGTGGCGCACGCCTTTAATCCTAGCACTTGGGAGGCAGAGACAGGTAGATCTTTGTGAGTTCAAGGCCAGCCTGGTCTACAGAGTGAGTTCCAGGACAGCTGGGGCTACAGGGAGACCCTGTCTTGAAAAGGCCAAAAAACACAAAAAACCAAAAAAACAAATGACCCAATGTATGAACTTGGGAGAGAAGCTGTGGGAGGGTGTCAATGGTGAAGGGGGAATAAAGGCAATTAAGACTGATTGAGACGTTATATATTAAATACACAAAAATTCAATTAAAAAATTAGGAGAATCACACAAAAAAGTATTAACTGACAGGATATGATAGCACATTTCTTTAATCCCAGAAGAGGCAGAGGCTCTCTGTGAGGATCTCTGTGACATGGAAGCCAGCCTGATCTACACAGTGAGTTCTAGGCTAGCTGCAGCTACAAGGAAAATCTGTCTCAAAAGAAACAACAACAACAACAAACCCAAAAGGTACTGGTTGATTAATTAACATTAAAGCACTGCCTGCTGGGCGTGGTGGCGCACGCCTTTAATCCTAGCACTCAGGAGGCAGAGGCAGGCAGATCTTTGTGAGTTCAAGGCCAGCCTGGTCTACATAGTAAATTCTAGGAAGACCCTGTCAAAAAAAGACCAACCTCCCTCCCCCCGCCCCAAACCAAAAAAAAATACATACATACGTGTCCTGCTGCAATAAACTCTGGATAAAACATGGTATTTCTAATGACTTCTAGTTACATTCATTCACTCTGGTGGGACTGAGCAGTGTGGAGAACTCTCAAAAAAAATGAACCTATCGTATGATCCAGTAATACCACTCCTTGGCACATACCCAGAGGACTCATCCTACTACAGAGATACTTGTAATCCATGTTTGTTGCTACTTTTTTCATAGTAGCTAAGAAATGGAAGCAACCTAAGTGTCCCTCAACTGCTGAGTGTATAATGAAAATGTGGTCCATTTACACAATGGAGTTCTACTTGTTAGTGGCAAGGGAAGATGACACCATGAAATCTGCAGGTAAATGGACCGAACCAGAAACTGTTACACTAAGTGAAGTAACATAGATTCATTTGTGGGTCTTAGCACCAAAACCCTGTATGTAACATATCCTGACATAACTGCAGGAACCAGAAAAAGGGAAAGGAACCAGAGAGGTAAAGGGAAAGAAGGAGCCTAAGAGAAAGGAAGAGTAGGAAACAGGGGTTCTAAGTGGGAGATGGGTAAAATGGGAGTATTTAAGTGGGAGGGGAACAGAGATGGCTATACAAGGACCTACCATGGGGGGAAAGCAGGAAAAGGAGCTGAGAGGGAGGATCATAGGAGACAAGTATTGTCAAGGGTGAAATGGGGAAAATGGAGATCTGTTAACTAGGGAGGGTGGGGGGTTAGCTAGTCAGGGAGAGAAAGAGGGATAAATAATGCCTAGCTAGTGTGAAAAATAAGAAGGAATCATATTAGTCCAAAAACCTACTGAAAAATTACACATATAATATCTCTACAGGATTTCCATGTGCATATGTGAAGGCTATATAACAAGGAACAGTGCCAGATAGGAGAAACCTCTCTTGAAGCTGTTTGCCAGGGTAGTCCAAGACACTCCCCAAATTACACAGTCTATTACCACAGCCTGTGACTGCCTTCCAGAACATGAAGACCCTATTGCTGAAGAGAGGAAAGAGCTTGCACACAGGATTTGGAGCAATGGAGCTAGAGCTGACCTGGAAGCCATCTTCCCTGAAGGCTAGCTCTCATCATTTTGGAGGACACTAAGTAAGCTGCTAAGGGAGAACATCAATCAAAGGTTCAACCCCAGCTTTAAGGCCTAATAACCACATCAATGATCAGCACAGCAAACCCATTGAGGCAGGAGGTAATTATCTTGGGGTAATCACCAGCTACCTAGTTGGACTTAAAGCCCACTCAACGGGAAGGAACTCATGTGTGGTACTGTAAACCTAGCCAAATACACATAGCTGGAAAGGTCATAGATCTTAGAGAAAGCCCGAGGCTGTCAAATCCCTAGACAAATGTAATTTCTCACTGGATCCTTATATTTTCAGTCAAGTATACCAGTCACCACTCCTTTGCAACAGATGGAGACTATTACAGAATTCCACAACTGGTCACACACAGAGAATAACTATTTGTGAAATGGCCAACCCTAAGTGACACATCTACAATGGAACCTTTACACCTAGAGCTCATGAAGATAATGGAACAAGAGTTAGAGAGAATACTAATGAATCTCTCAACTCTCATCAACGAAGCTCCCTCATGTAATAGAGGGCAATGAGAACAAAAGGCCACAAATGGCCAAAGTGTAGAAATGAACAGGGCTCCTATAAACTCCACCCACCCAGGGCTTAGGGACCATTGTGGAAGATGAGGCAGAAAAATTGTTAAAAGCCAGGGGAGATGGTACATGACCATATAGAAACAGAGTACAGGCTCCTGGGACCTTGCTTATATGAACGTACAGTAATGGTGTCAGCACAAGACCTGTGTAAACTCAAGCAGTCAAAAACCCAGCACAGAACGGGGAAAATGGACAGCAGGCCCCAATCTTAGCTGAGGAACTACTTCCTGGCATCTGATTGCTGCTGGATGAGGGAAAGCTGATCTTCTTTAAGGGACTTACTCTAGATAGGCTGCCTGGACCCCCAGTGGATGAACTTGGAGGGAGGGACATTTGGGTATAGTAACTTGACTGAACAGGCCATAACATAAATGACAGAATACATGAAATCTGGTGTATGTGTGTGGGGTGCTATGGGAAGGTACTTAAGATGTTTTACATTAAATATATGAAAAGTCAATTAAAATTTTCTAATAAATTACTTCCAATTTTAGGAAGATAATGCTTTCTTAAGCATGTTACTTTAAATGATAGAGGGAACTCAGAGTTGTTATTTTTGTATTGTCCTGAACATTTTTTTTTTTCTTTTTGGTCTTTTTGAAACAGGGTCTCCCTATAGCTCTGGCTGTCCTGGAATTCACTCTGTAAACCAGGCTGGCCTTGAACTCACAGAGATCTGCCTGCCTCTGCCTCCCAAGTACTGGGATTAAAGGCATGCACCACCGCACCTGGCTGTCCAGAAAACTTTCTATACATTCTCCCTTCCCTCCACAAAAGTCTCAGGGTAGGGAAAAGGGGAGGCATAAAAACCTTAAAGGAGGGCTGGAGAGATGGCTTAGCAGTTAAGAGCACTGACTGCTCTTGCATGAGTTCAAGGCCAGCCTGGTCTACAGAGCAAGTTCTAGTACAGCTGGGGCTATAGGGAGACCCTGTCTTGAAAAGACAAAACAAAACAAACAAAAAAAAAAACAACAAACAAGGTGCTGGAGAGATGCTTCAGTGGTGGCCATGGCGGCTAACACCACCACTAACCCCTCTCGGCTTCTGCCTCTAGAGCTTGTGGGCAGTGTATAGGTTCGCAAATTCACATTGTGATGAAGAGTAATAAAGACATTGTTGGTACACTTCTAGGACTTGATGACTTTGTCAATATGGTGCTAGAGATGTCACAGAGTTTGAAATTACACCAGAAGGAAGAAGGATTACTAAATTAGATCAGATTTTGCTAAATAGAAATAACATAACAATACTGGTTCCTGGAGGAGAAGGGCCTGAAGACTGAGTGGATTTCCTTGATTCTGTTTCTTTTACCTTTAATGTTTAGATTCAGTAAAGCTAAATTTCTCCTTAAAGGGAAATACTCTGAAGATGTAAACCCATTTTTCTAAGCAAATCATGGTTACTCAAAAAAGAAGAGCTTAGTTTTTTTTTTTAAACCAAAAAAATAAAGATGTTTTTGGTTTAAAAAAAAAAAAGAGCGTCAACTGCTGTTACAGAGGACCCGGGTTCAAGTCCCAGCACCCACATGGTGGCTAAGAGCTGTCTTTAAGCCAGGCGTGGTGGCACACACCTTTAATCTTAGCACTCGGGAGGCAGAGGCAGGCGGATCTCTGTGAGTTCAAGGACAATCTTGTCTACATAGAGTCCAGGGCAACTGGGGCTATAGGGAGACCCTGTCTCAAAAAACAAACAAGCAAACAAACAAAAAAAACAGAAAATAAAGCACTATGTTTCTCTCATATTTACTGAACTGTGTTTATCTTACCTCTTACAGGTCAACATTAGGGAAAGACTGGTGAAGGGTATAAAAGAAGCCTGGACTCTTTTTAACTTTTCTGCAAGAGTAAAATTCTTTGAAAATAAATCTTATAAGGATATTTAATTATGAAAATTTGGTAAGGCAGATAATTTATGTGTGCTAAATGTGCCCATCCCAGGACCAAGTGTGCTTTTCTCACGGAGAAGCGGAACATCACTCAGAAAGTGTTGTAGGCACAAGAAATAAGAAACTCATTAAAACAACAAGAATTGAGGCTCGTTCTATGAAAACAATCAGAAGAGTCAGAAATCAGAAATGGTATAGATTTCACATAAGGAAACACCACAAACAACACACACACTTGATAACTGCAAGTATATGTAATTATGGAAAAATATCTTCTAAAACTCACTTCTCAGAAGCAGACTGATGGCCCTGTATTAAGTGAGACTCAAACCACTGAACTGACCATATAATTTTTCTAAGAAACAATGCTTGAAACATGCTAATATTTAATGCTGCAAGACTCTTCTTTATTATAAGTGACTGGCAAAATAAATTGGCACTGTTAAAAGCCATACAAAATACTTACCAAAGGAAAAAAGGTGGGTTACGGGAAGCTGTAAGGATCTTGTTTCTTTTTTAAAGAATTCACAATCTACGACAAACTGAAATATAAGACATTGACTTATTAGAAGAAACACAATGAAGCTTCATAATAGATCCTGAGGTTTGAGTGAAATAAAAGTCTACTAACTCCAGCTTTGGAGAAACTATTATTGATCAATGGTAACCAGGCAAGAATTCTTAAGAAGAGGCTACACTGAGAAAACTTGGTAAATAAGTTCATCAATCAATCAAGTTATTAGGTCATTTCTAGAACAATAAATTCATTGCAAAGTTTTTATTATAACTTTAGGTATTTTCAGAAGAAAGGTATTACCTTTAGATCAAAGCATTAGGAGCCAATGGTAATTCAAGATTAGGGATTCACATATGTCTCTGAGTACTTTCCTAGTCACAAGGGAAATGTAATTTTGTTACTGATCTTTTTTATTAAGTCCTATGTTTAAGTATTTATAGCCTAAGTAGATATAAAAGGCATTTAGAGACTTACTGCCATTCATCTATATATGACCAGTTTTATTTGTGTGTGATTTCAGATCAGCCAATTATCATAGAAATGGAAAAAATTTAATATTACATATGGAAAAATGCTTTTTACAAAAAAAGCCTATAATGAGACAATCCACTACAATTTTTAGACTGACAACATTTCTTTTTTAATAACATTTCTAGAACTGTATAAAAAACTTTGTTCTTGGCTATCTGCAAGAAGTTTTTGGAAAAGGTAAGAAGATTAAAATAATATCTGCCATACAATCATATCACTCCAGCCATTAAGGGTACGCTGGAAAATGACTCTAATCCTAACAAGAGGCGCCAAGTAGTCTGCTCTCTCCACAGTAGATGCCACCAGAGTCCACCCCAGGCTTTGCTGAAAACTCCACCTTGGTGTCTGCCCGTGGGGTGCATTTTCAATTTTTTTGTTGTTGTTTTGTTTTGTTTTTTGTCTTTTTGAGACAGGGTCTCCCTGTAGCCCCAGCTGTCCTGGAACTCACTCTGTAAACCAGGCTGGCCTTGAACTCACAAAGATCCGCCTGCCTCTGCCTCCCATGTGCTAGGATTAAAGGCATGCACCACCACGCCCAGCTTCAATTGTTTTCTAAAGTGAGAAACACATGAGGGAAACTATTAGCTGAGTTAGACATGCGCAGTAACAGAAAATGAAGAACCTGCTAAGTAAGTGGGTTTCTTTATTGTTGTTCCTTCCTCTCACAAGTTAGAGAACAGATATTTTCATTATAGAAAACAGCTATTCAAACAGCTAGAGAAATCATTTATTGGACAGGATTATTTGTTCCATTTCTACAAAGTGCTTCTGCATGAACTATGAGAAGTTTTTTAAGCAATTTCAATAATTTTGCCTAAAGATATTTAAAATCGAACTATTTTTATACCTTTAAAAATTTGGTTGTGCTATTAGCTTTGCATAATGGAATAAATGCTTAATCAAGAAAGAAAAAAATCCAAAGGCCTGTCTCTGAAACATCAAGGTATATATATTTCTAATGGGTTTATAGTTTGTTTTCCTATCACACACACACAAAAAAAATCCAGCTAATTCCACTGCTAATTTGCAGTTCCTAAAATGTTACGATATCTGTTGGCTCCCTTTTTACCCTGTGTATTCGAATATATGCAGCCTTCTGATGACAGGATTCAGCGCAGACGTGCGGCAATCAGGAAAGATTGCTACTATTCTAGTGGGATAGGGCTGTTACTTTCCACAGAGCACGAAGGCATATTGCAGGCTTATTAAGCTGCTACAGTTACCTATTTGCAGAAAGATTCATTAATTTCTTGGTAGAACCAGAAAAGGCATTTTCAAAGTTGGAAAAGATGTTAGATTCATTCAAAACCAGCTTACCTGACATAAAAACCCTTAAAGAGAGCTTTTAGTATTGAAGATGCTGAATTACCTCTCACTTGAGCTAAGCAAAACAAAACAAGGAATCCATTAAAGGTACTTGTGAGACTTAATCTTCAAGATGATTCCCAACTACATCCCCCTATCCTCGCCCTAATTTTATTTTAACTTTTCCTAATTATTTTAATTATTTTAGCTACAAATCTCAACTTTCTTTTCCAGTAGTTTGTTTTTGTTTTGTTTTGTTTTGTTTTGTTTTAGGCTCATGTGGCAGTCACTGAAACTGAGGAGCAAAGGGACTAAAACTTATCTGGTTGCTACTCTCAGGGTTCATAATGTGGCAGTGACAACGTGGATGCAATCAAGCAAATTAAAATATATTGCAACACATTTCTCAAAGAAGTTAATAACAAAGTTTCATGTGATTAAATAAAAGTTTACTGGAGAAGTCTGGAAGAGGAAAGGGTGGAGAGTAGTCTTTGGGGTTAGATAGGAGAAGGAGTGCAGAGGGCTTCTTGCCCTGCATTCCTTCCCAATGACTCTCAAGATCCCCCCCACTTCTCTAATATAATCTTTCAAAATCCTTTTTGGTGTTTACGCCACTTGTTTTGGATCTATCCTCTACCTCAAATAGGTAGATAATCCCAAGACTGCCTTGCCTTTCTCTACCTCAAGAATTGAGTTAGTCATGGCTTTGCAAGCACATGCCACGCTCTGCACCTCAGTCCTGTCCATTTGCAGTCATGTTACTAATGAGTTTCTAGAATGTGTCTAATACAAAGAAGGGACTGAAATTTGGATTTTATTTCATTTTAATTAACTTTCATTCTTGCATCTAAGTAGCCGCATGTGGTAGTAATTTTGAAACTGAAAGTACTGGTCTAGAATATTTATTCTTCTTTCTCACAAAAGTCCTTAACTGATCTTTTTTGTTTGTTTTTGAAACAGGGTCTCCCCTTAGCCCAAGCTGGCCTGGAACTCACTATGGAGAGGAGGCTGGCCTTGATTTCACAGGGATGCCTACCTCTGCCTCTGGAGTGCTGGGATCCAAAACATGTACCACCATGCTTGGCTTCCTTAACTATTCTTTAACGTCATGTTTTGTTTTGTTTTGTTTTTTGGTGTTTTCAAGACAGGGTCTCCCTGTAGCCCCAGCTGTCCTGGAACTCACTCTGTAAACCAGGCTGGCCTTGAACTCACAAAGATCCGCCTGCCTCTGCCTCCCAAGTGCCAAGATTAAAGGTGTGTACCACCATGCCTGGCTAAGATCATGTTTAATATTATCTCACTAAAAGGCCATACTTGATTCCATCAATCAGTAAGCATTTCTGTTCACAGCTTTCAGGTACTTGCTATATTCTAATTTGTATTAAATTTACTCAGTGATTTATTTTTTTCTTATTACCAGACATTACTTGCTTTTCTCCTTTTGAAAGTAGGTGACAAATTTTGTATATTTCCTATACTTCTTCATAATTATGCACATAAACAAGCACCAAATGAATGACAGATTTGGAAATAGTCAGTTCTCACTTGGAACAAAGGGACCTGGGTTTATTCTGCTTAGTTCAAGTTGAGTTAGACATTCTAATAACCAAACTGGCCATTGTTCTAAATAAGCCTTGTACCTATCAGAAATCATCAAAAATAAATGCGAAGTTTAGCATGAATCCCCTCAAAGTATTCTAACAAAAGCCTTCTCCCATCTATTACCTTGCTTCCATGGACAGACGGCACGAAAACAACAAGATGAGACAGAGACGGATAGTCTTGAAGTCTCAAGGTCAAAGACTAAAAAGCAAACAACAAAAAGATGAAGATAAAGAGTTGCTTTTATTTCTCAGGTAGAGATAAATATGTGTTAAAGGAAAGAGAAGTTATATATTTCTCAATTAATTATTTAAAAAAGCATTTCATTTAACACTTGCTTAGTATGTGGAACACCCTGGATTTAACTGTCAGCATAGTCCCTACCCTCCCAGAAACACACACACAAATTAAACTTGAGTCCATGTTTACATTTCTAGATCAAGAATCCTACAAAAAGTCCAACTCCTAATAACTACTGCTAAATATAAACTATGTAAAATATCCCTTGAAATATCTCTTCAGATAAAACAAATAGCATTTAAACTACAATTGATGATTTTGTATAACTATTTCTAATTTTAGCATTTTAGGCTAGTTATGCAGAGCATTACAGAATTATCTCTACATTTATTCTGGTCATATACAACAAAGACCATACAGAAGTTGCTAAGC
The DNA here is from genome assembly GCA_009823505.1 of Rhizomys pruinosus. NCBI lineage: Eukaryota > Metazoa > Chordata > Mammalia > Rodentia > Spalacidae > Rhizomys > Rhizomys pruinosus. The sequence goes on along the minus strand of VZQC01014358.1, from coordinate 759,715 downwards.
ATGATGAGAGACTTACTAAAATTTAATCTCAAATGATTCTGACTTGGCCCAGGTAGCAATGAGTTCACTAACTTTGTAAATAATCACCATCCAATGGAAGTGATTTAGCAGAGGACAAAGACAGACGGCTGATAATGGACCTCACCAAATGAGCAACTACGGTTTCTATCAATTGAGATCAGATCTTAAGGTTCATATTTGAGCAATGAACAGGTGACTGGTCTTAAAAAAAAAAAAAGCCAAGCCTCCACATACAGTTGTTAATCCAGTTTTATTTCTGGAAGTAGATATAAGATGAAAGTATATTTAATACGCTTACATGAAGAAATTTCTATAGACGCTTGTCTTCACTCTTTCCCAGAAACACCAATGTAGGTAAGTGGGAGGGACAGAGGTGCTGAAGCGAACAAGCTGTGAGAAAGCAGCCCTCTGATAACCCGATCAAAGCCCAACTGAACAAACTCTTATGTCATAAGTGGCACTGAAGTGTCGCACAAATTAGCTATTGGCAGCTAAAACCCATTGGAAAAGGACAGATAGCATGAAAGAGAAATCAGGAAGAACTTAGAACTACTTTGTGTAGCAATCAACTCCAATGAACAGCCTCTAGATATCTATTCTCAATAATGGCAGCATTGAATTTTTCAGTGTTTTATTGGAAGGCCCCACCTACTGACAGCGCAGTCTGCAGAGACGCCTCCATGTGATGGTTTACACACAGACCTTTGTAGAGATGACATCGATATGAATAAGACATATAAAATATTTTCACTTTAATCATTCCCATTTTTTGTAAACCTATGGGTATATGTGGGAAGATAGCTACTTCTCAGTTGCTGCCTGACTTTAATATATTGCACTGTCCTCATTAAGGACATGAAAGTAACATTTGACAATAATCTCTACATCTATAATGCGGTTGGCACAGTGGAAATGCACAGTAAGTAAACAGGGTCAGTATGCAGACCTTTCAGAACATTTCTATTGGGGGAGGGGGGAACCAACTTGCATCTATTTAAATACTTCTCAAGATCTTTGGTAAGTCTCAGGCAACACTCCTCCCTGTCCCTCTTTAAAAACTGCACATTTGCCTTGGTGATGGCCTAGACTAGATTAGTATTAAAACAAACAAACAACACACACACAAACAAGCCCTGCTCTATCAGCACCCCAGGACGGCCTTGAACTCACTATGTAGCCCATCTGCCCTCAGACTCCTGAGTGCTGGGAACAGGAGTGAGCTATGGTACAGTACCTGGCTTCATTCTTTCATTTTTTACATCCAAAAATCTTTGTGCTACTTATATAAAATCTTGTGGTTTTCAGTATAATGGAAAAGTTTATGTTTATTAAAATCTTAATCTTAAAAGATCTAATATTGTGAAATATTGTAATCCTTGTTTTTTGGTTTTGTTTTCAGATAGGGTCTCCCCCCTTAACCCCTGCAGGTCTGGAACTTCCTAGGTAAGTCAGGCTGGACCCAACCTCACAGAGATCCACCTGCCTCTGCCTCCCTCTGGAATGCTGGGAATAAAGGCAGAAGCCATCATGCCCAGCAGGAAATCCCTGTTATTCAACTTCTCATCCAGCAAGCACCATTAAAAACTAAACAGCTAAAATGTCTTACTGCTTTCAGGTTCTTAAATTAAGAACAAATAGAGGGGTTTATATTCGATAAACATGGTCTTCAGAGATTCAGAAAAAAACAGTATTAAGAATTTAAGAAATTTAATTTTCTTTATCTTTTTGAGACAGGGTCTCCTGGTAGCCCCAGCTAGCCTGGAACTTGCTATGTAGACCAGGCTGGCCTCAAACTCACAAAGATTTGCCTGCCTCCCAAGTGCTGGGATTAAAGGCAGAAGCCACCACACTGGGCTTAATTTTCTTTTTTTAAATCAAGCCCTCACTGTATAGCCCAGGATGGCCTGAAACGTGCAGCAATTTTCCTGCCTCAACATCCCCCATGCTGGGATTATAGGCGTACACCACCATACAGAGACAAGAAATGCATTGAAAAAATAAGACTACAGACATTTTATAAGGTTTTTACTCATTTATTTCTTCTTAACTCTGAAATTATAAAATGGATAGAATGTCCAAATTGGACAGAACTTAAAGATGTTCATGAAAGCCAGGTGTGGTGGTACACGCCTTTAATCCCAGCACTCGGGAGGCAGGGGCAGGCAGATCTCTGTGAGTTCGAGGCCAGCCTGGTCTACAGAACGAGTTCCAGGCCAGCTGGGAGTAACACACACACACACACACACACACACACACACACACACACACACACAAAGGTCATGAGATAAACTGTTTTCCTCATACATTTATTTTACAAATACAAATAATATTCATTTCCCAAATGAATACGCATATAGTAGGATTCACCAGGGCAACAGAAAACGGCATCTATTCCGAAGTTGGATGACTTTTTATGACATTATTCTTTTAAAGTTCTCTCTGTTAGTATAGTACAGAGTAACTTATCAAAGTAAGTACTGAGATATGCTGGGCATGGTGGCACAGGCCTGTAATCCTAGTTACTCAGGTGACAGAGCTGAAGAGGGATCACAAGTTCAAGGCCTACTTGGGCTACTGAGGGAATTCAAAAGCAGCTTGAGCAACTTAGTGAGACCATTTCAAAATAAAAAGTGGCCAGGCCTGGTGGCACATGCCTTTAGTCCCAGCACTTGGGGGGCAGAGGCAGGTGGATTTCTGTCAGACTGAGGCCAGACCGGTCTAGTTTGAAAACATAGTTTTCATCTCTGAAAGTAAAAGATCTATATAGCGAATTATTTGCTACTCCTCATCAAGTGTTTCTCTAAACCTGCACGTTAGCAAATCTCAAATTCCTTTAATCCTCAAATTAACAAAAGCATATTCTAAAATGTCTCCTGGCTCAATATTTTTACCTAATTATCAAAATTCTAAAGCTATAATTTACCTTAATTGTTGGCAGCAGTTCAGCTTTCCAGGATAAATCAACCCCTTGCCGGCTTTGAAACAAAGATGGAAATACAATGAGAAGATGAAACTGTTCAATTATTATAAGTTACAAAGAAACTCCAGAGTGAAAAGACACCATCTACAGACATGGGGAGAGATTATGCGGTGAGTTACCATGAAAATATAATCTAACAGGCAGATGGGCACAGCTCCACTGGCAACAAAATTGGTTTGCTTAACAATCAACTAGCTTGATGCTTAAAAATAACTAGCAGGGGCTGGAGAGATGGCCTAGCGGTTAAGAGCGCCGACCGCTCTTACAGAGGACCCGGGTTCGATCCCCAACACCCACATGGCGGCTGAGAGCTGTCTGAAACTCCAATTCCAGGAGAACTCCAGCTCCAGGGGAATCCGAGACTCTCTTCTGACCTCCGCGGCATTGCACGACACGGGTGCGCAAACCTGCATGCAGACAGTACATTGATACACATACAGAAATAAAGAAAAAAAAAAAAAAAAAAAAGAAAAAAAAAATAACTAGCAAGCCAGGGGTGGCAGAGCATGCCTTTAATCCCAGCACTCAGGAGGCAGAGGCAGGCAGATCTCTATGAGTTCAAGGCCAGCCTGGTCTACAGAGTGAGTTCCAGGCCAGCTAGGACTACAGGGAGACCCTGTCTCAAAACAAACAATAACAAAAAACTTAGCAAATAAATTTCCTTTTACTTTCATTTAAAAATCAGTGCTAAAGAGGCTTGAGAGATGTCTCATCATTTACGAGCACTGACTGCTCTTGCAGTTCAATTCCCAGGACCCACATGGCAGCTGACAACCATTGTAACTTCAGTTCCAGGGGATCTGATGCCCTCTTGACCTCCATAGGCATTGTACAACATGGGTGCACATACATGCATGCAGGCAATACACTCATACACAAAAAACAAAAATAACTTTAAAAAACTCTATTTTTTTAAATCAGTGCTAGGATCTAGTGAGATGGCTCAGTGGGAAAAAGCACTAGCTGTACAGGCTCGACAAGCTGAGTTCACTCCCAGAACCCATTGTGAAGATCCACCTCTTAAAAGCATACATGCACTCTGTGTGTGTGTGTGTGTGTGTGTGTGTCTGTGTGTGTGTGTGTGTGTGTGTGTGTGGTTACTCTCAAAGTTTAACTTCTGAGCATTGTTTCTGTTGAAAAAAGAAGGCCACAGAGGTCCACAGATTCAAAAGACTTACCACATGGAGGTGCTGTTTATGCAGCCAAAAATCCAACTATTTGTATCCTGTAGGTTAATAACAGAAAACAAAATACCAAATAGTGCATAAAATAATGATATTAAACAAACATTGTCAGTACTTTCCTATTATATATGACAGATGAGCTGGACCAAAGGAAGTACAGTAGTGTGTGACAAAGAAACATCTGATGTGTTCTTAAGAGATTCGAAGGTAAGGGACAGGCAAGGAAGTGCACTGCTCACTTGGCTAGGTTAGGTGAGTGACCGGGGGCCTATCACCTAAGCATTTCCAGTTGTTGCATGGGGATTTTCAGAGTCCAGTAATGTCTGCCCTTCAGATACACCATAACCTACATTTTATTTATTTTTTATTTTTTTAATTTTTTTGGTCTTTTCGAGACAGGGTCTCGCTAGAGCCCCAGCTGTCCTGGAACTCACACTGTAGACCAGGCTGGCCTTGAACTCAAAAGATCCGCCTGCCTCTGCCTCCCAAGTGCTAGGATTAAAGGCGTGTGCTGCCACACCCGGCCATAACCTACATTTTAACAAAACCAGAAGTGTGAACCAGAGACAGACTTTTATAGAAACAAACACTCAGAGCCAGGAAGTTAAAAGCCATTAAAAGTCTTTAATTTTAAAGTGAACAGATCGAAGGAAACAGACCAGCCCCGAGCTACTGGCTGTTTATAACCTGCCATCTCAACCTTTCTCAATCATGAAAACCTGGGAATCTAAATACCTGTAATAACTCAGAAGGTTATTAAATTTTAAGAAAGAGCTCTTATGCCTTGCTGTAAAATTTTTTGCTCTATTAAAATCTTCTTTTTAATTAAAAAATAAATAAATAAATAAAAAAAAATAAAAGTTAGCCTGTACACGCCTTTTCACCTTATTACCTGCTTTCTCATTTCACTACCAGAAATAACTTCTATGGGACCAGGAATATGTTTAGACATTTGCTCAAGACTGAGGCTGCTCACTACTGTAGCAGCATAGAGAGGCACCGCAGAAACGACTGTTTTAACAACATCCTAAATTTAGCTTTGGTTATTTGAAAGGACCACCATCTGAGAACCTTACTCCAAGTTTTATGTAAGTAAAAGTAATATTCCAAGATCTGATGTGATGATCTAGTTAGGGAAATCCTAGCAGAAATTAGTAGGAAGAGCACTTTGATCAGACAGCTAGGAAATATGGCTTTATAATGATGGATAAAATAACAAAGAAATCAATTCTTCCATCCAACCAATGTTTATAAAATCCATTATGAAGCCATGGTCTTTATGGTTTCAGAGAAAATGATGAGACAGGTAGACAGTCTCTGCTTTCATGGAGCTTAAATAACAGCATTAAGAGTTAAGAATAGAGAAAAGCTGGCAGGAATCAAAAAACAATGTGGTATTTCTCTCATCTCATCATAGGCAAAATACTTGTGTGACTCCTGTTTCTCGAAGCAATAGTGAGACAATATAAAGCAGAGAACAGAGCAGATCTGCAGCAGTACATGGTGGCATAAGCCAATAATCCTAGAGCTTGGGAGTAAGGAATAAATGAAGTAAGAATGGCAGAATGTTGGTAATTGTTAAAATTGTGTGTTGTTTACAAAGCATTTTGTATTTTCTTCCTACTTTTACATAAGCTTAAATTTTCTACAATAAAAATTGAAAAGATTTCTTAAAGATTCACATGTTCTCTTATGGTAATTAATATCCACAGACATTAAATGCAGAAAACAATCCCTTAATCAGTCAAATGGATAATCTGCAACATAACAAGCATTTTTTCTCAATATAATAACCTCTTGTTATTGGTTGAGTGTGAAATGTCCACCATGGGGTTCCGTTTTTGAACACATGGCTGCAAACTAAATATGCCATTCGGGGAGGCTGTGGAATCTTTCAGGAGGAAAGCTTTAGCTTGAAGAAGTGGGGTGCTGTGGGCTGGACATTGAGGGTTACAGGCCAGCCCCATTTTTGGTCCAAACTCCCTGCTTTCTGATCTGTTATGATGTGAGGAGCCCACGCTGCATGCTTCTGCTGCTGTAAACTCCACGATGCCTTTCCTGTCATGATGGATGGCACCCTCTTAAACTACAAGCCAAAAGAAATTCTTTGAATTGCTTCTTTCTGGTATTTTATTACAGTGGCAATAAAAAATAACCAATATGCCTCCTAATTTAAAATTTAGCATTAAGTTAAAACAGAGAAGTTATAATTCTCAGGGGAAGATTCTCTCGGGATAAACTGGCCATCCTGACTTTAGGCTGAGAGATACTATTATCTATCTAAAAGAGATTCAGCTGGGAGTAGGGGTATATGCCTTCAATCCTAGCACTCAGGAAGCAAAGGCAAACAGATCTTTGTGAGTGCAAGGCCAGCCTAGTCAATATGAGAGTTCCAGGCCAGCTGGGGCTACAGGGAGACCCTTTCTCAAACAGACCAAAAATAAATAAATAAATAAAACCCAATGCAACAGCTTCATTAACCCTTTCTCGAACAGACCAAAAATAAATAAATAAATAAATAAATAAATAAATAAATAAATAAATAAATAAAACCCAATGCAACAGCTTCATTAACTATACTTAATCTTTAAAATACTAACAGAATTTTATAATTAAAGGGGCTTTGAATTCAATTCTTTCATCCCAAATAAAGTGAATTTATGGCTGGAAAAGAAGATAAAAGACCGGGGCTAGAAAGATGGCTCAGTGGTTAAGAACACTGACTGCTCTTGTAGAGGACCCAGGTTCGATTCCCAGCACCCACATGGTGACTAAGAACCATCTTAGGCGGTGCTTGGTGGCACACACCTTTAATCCCAGCACTTGGGAGGCAGAGGCAGGCAGATCTCTGTGAGTTCAAGGCCAGCCTGGTCTACATAGCAAGTAGTGACCTCCAGGCCAGCTGGGACTAAAGGGAGACCCTGTCTCAAAAAAAAAGAAGGTAGAAGACCAAAGGTAGAAGTTAATAGTATATTATCAATTACAAATAAATTGCGACTCTTTTTTTATCAAAACAGTGTTCCAAACAAACATTTTTTTCAACTAATGAAATTTAATGATAATTATAGAGTTATAGCTATGTCCTCTAGATTATTAGTTGAGTCTAAAAAATAAATAATAGCTTTATAAATTTATATAAAATGTACCAATTATCTTACCAGCATGGTGCTCTGACAGTAGGCATGGGTATAGATTTTTCTATGATTTGCAAGAGGAAATGTAAAATATATCTTATCAGATTCCTAAAAAAGAGAAAAATAATACAGCTCTAATGAGTGAATAATTTCATCATTCTAAAAACTGGACTAACAATAATGAATTATCTTAATTTTGCAACTACTGGTTATTACTAAGAACCAATACACTAGGAATGGGAGATAAAAGATAAGGAGGTAAAAATATGGAGATTAGTATAGGCTTTACAATTGTAAAATTGTCCTGGAAGTATCAATATTAATACATTTGTAGGTGTGTGATTACTGATCATTATTTTATTTTCTGTTTTGAGATACGGACTCACTTTATAACCCAGGCTGGTACAGACCTTGCCAAGTACATCAGGCTGGCCTTGAACTTCCAGCAATCTTCCTGCCTCTGCCTTGAAAGGGCAGAGACTCCAAGAATATGCCACCATGCCTAGCTGTGATATTCAATCTTTCAGTAACAATGAAATATATTTCTTAGCTCTAACTGCTCAAAAGGTCTAAAAATTACAACCTGGTAATTATAAACAAGATTATAGTTTGGAAGTACCATTTCACAAATAAGATAGTTCCTTAAACAAATAGAAAATCCAAGTACTGGAACAGGAGATGTGTAAAGAAGGTGAAATGCAGAGATACAGGACAGTGGTGAAATCATGAAGGACAGCCAAGAGGCTGTATGTAAAGGATGGAGGGGCCAAACCTGAATTGCTTCAACTCTGCAGACAGAACAACTTTAGTCATCAACAGAAACATAGCATATTTACATCCAGTGTTCACAATGGTACGGAGGGAGGAGAGGATCTCTAAAAGTCTCTCATGGGAGATGATATGTTCTTTTGGGGTGGAGTATTTTTGAGACAGGGTCTCCCTTTAGTCCCAGCTAGCCTGGAGCTCTCTCTGTAGACCAGGCTGGCTGTGAACTCACAGAGATCCGCCTGCCTCTGCCTCCCAAGTGCTGGGATAAAGGCGTGCACCACCACGCCCAGCATTAAAGACGGTGCTGGGAATCGAATCCAGGTCCTCTGCAAGAGCAGTCAGTGCTCTTAACCGCTGAGCCATCTCTCCAGGCCCAGATGCTATATTCTTACATATACTGGCTATCACTATTCTGATAACCAGTATATGTAAGGTAAAAATCCAAAAATCAAGTATTTTTTCATTCTTTTTCTTTAGGATCATCTTATTTTGACAACTCCAGTATATAAGAGGAATCTTCCTGTGTAGTCCCTAGGTAATAAGCACAAGAGGAACAGTTTATCATTTCTGAGCCCTCGTAAATTCATTCAGCAATCCCTCGGCAACCCTCGCCAACTGGTACATCTCAATTCCACAGAGTTTAGAAAAGGAAAACACTAACAAACAAGCATTGGAACCTTATCATGCATTTATCCAACACTAAATCCCAAGTAAGGAAGTGGTAAAGGAATATCTTGAAAGACCACAGAAATATAACCAACAAAATCAACCCAGTGTGAAATTCCATCACAAAAATGACCTACTTTATCAATAAATTTCAAAGAAAAGAGTAGAAAATATACTGAAGAGGCTTAACAGACATAACAACAGCAATGTATAGGCCTTATTTGGGTCCTTATCTAAATAAATTGGAAGAAAAAAATGAAATATGAGTTTATGATAAAATAGGAAAACTGAACATTGATTAGATAATTATTATTAAGGTACGATTATCAAGCTATGGAAAAACATTATGTGACTTATCTTTTTTTTAAGGTCTTAATTCTTTTTTTTTTTTTCTCTTTTAGTTTTTTCTTCTCGTATTTTTGAGGCAGGGTCTCCCTTTTAGTACCAGCTGTCCTGAAGCTTGCTCTGTAGACCAGGCTGGCCTTGAACTCACAGAGATCCACCCACCTCTACCTGGAATTAAAGGCGCGCGCCACCACACCCGGCTAAGGTCTTAATTCTTATTTTATTTCATTTTTAGTTTTTGATTCTTCTCCCTGTAACCCCAGATGACCTGGAACTCACTATGTAGACCAGGCTGCCCTTGATCTCACAGAGATCCATCTGCTTCTGCTTTCCAAGTGCTAGAATTAAAGGCACGTGCCACAAGACCCAGCTAAAGTATTTAACTGTTAAAGATGAATATGACAATAAGTTTGGAAAACAATACACTGATAGAATACTTACATTGTAAGCCACATAGGTCCACCTGGACACTTTTACTGGAACCCACATAGACGTCCCTTAATGTGAAGGAAATTAATTTATTTGCCTTGTTTTGTTTCTATATTAAATAATTTCTTAATTTTTGAACTCTGGTGAAATATAATAAGGAACTGGTTTCCTAAATGCTGGCTACCTTATAAAAGAAAATCCAGAAACATGTTCTTTGTGCTCAATATCAATTAGTATTCAAAGCAAGTATTATAAATTTATTTGGCATCTTTCAAAATCAACAGAAAGAAAGAAATATTTTCTATAACAAGACATTTAAGAAATATAGCAGTATCATCTTTAAAAGCAAATTTATCAAACACAAGATATAATAATTATCCAAAAGAAGACCAAAGAATATCTGACACCTAGAAACTGAAAGGTGCCCTATATAATATAGCTCTTATTTTTTGTGATTGTCAGGAAAAACATGGATACTTAACTTTAAAATCTTTCTATTTGTCATGCTATTTTCAGTACAAAATTTTTATGAGTATTTTTTTTGGACCGCTTGGGGGTCCCAATGAGTATCTTACACAATCTGCTTTTCTACTTTCACCTTTCCAAGCCAAGAGCCTAGCCAGTACAATAGGGAAATCAGTAAGATATTAGGATTGTAACATTGGAAATATCACAGCAGATATTATTAATAAACTTCCATATGAGAACACGTTTACCAAAAATAATAATGAAAATCTCTACTTAAAATGTTATTACCACCAACCTGTTAGATCAGAAATTATTGCTGGATTTTCTTCAAACTGTTTTGCTGGGTGTCTTATAAAGTGGTGACTTAAAACTGACAATTTTTTCTTGGAATTTTGAGTTATCTAGAAAGAACATTAATATGGACTATATCATTTTATGTCATGATAACTTAATGACATATTATTTTAAGAAAGATTTAGCATTTATTTTTTCTTCCCAAAGCACTGTTCTAAGCTCTTTACATTATTAACTCTTAATCATCCCAAGAAACCTAAAAGTCAACATTTTTATCTGCATTTTAAATAGGAAGAAACTAAGGCAGAGAGAAATTAAGGAATTTGTCTAAAGTCACATAACTATTAAAGACTCTGGGTTTTAATGCTTTACCATAATGAAAACAACTACATTAAAATTAAATTTTTTTCTCCAAAAGGAAAAAGAAGTCAGAGTCATGGAACAGTGATAAGTCACAAGAAGACCTGAGGGAAAGGCTGTTTCAGATGAAGATCAACCTGTTCCCAGCTCACAAAAGTATTTGAAGTTAATGAACAGAATTCTCTTAATTATGCTGAAATCTCTGGTGCCTACCCTGATTTATCTACTAGCCAATAGGAGACAAAGAGTAACATGCTGTTCTGTACTGGGTGTGGTGATTTTCATGTTCTACTGACTGAACAACTTGGAGAATCACTTTGAAGAATTCATATTATGAAATCTCATTATAGAAATGGCTCATCTTAAGCTGTTGTGAGAATGTATTTTGATCTTACGAAGATGTTAAAGACAATTTTAAAACATGGTTCAAAAATACTTAGTAAAACAGATGGCATTTATAATACATTATTAAGAAAAATTATTAGTTTGTAATAAGTATTTATTCTAAATTTAAAATAAGGGGGCTGGAGAGATGGCTCAGTGGCTAAGAGCTCTGACTGCTCTTGCAGAGGACCTGGGTTTGATTCCCAGCATCCACTTGGTGGCTAACAACCATCCCTAACTAACTCCAGTTCCAGGGGATCTGACACCCACTTCTGACCTCCACAGGCATTGCAGAACTTGGGTGCACTTACACACATGCAGGCAACACACTCATATATATAAAATAAAAATAAAATATTTAAGAAGAGCTAGAAGGATATATATCAATTTTTAGACTATAAAGGGAAAGAACTGAGAGAATATTTAGAGTCCTTTCACATTTTCATTTCCTTGCTTCTATTATAGCAGAAGAAAATAAAGATATTTTCACTTCATAACTAAAGTTCATACAAGGTATAGGTTTCTATTAGTATCAATATTAAAGTGCATTAAATCTATTATTGCTGCAACAAAAGCTCTCACTTTGCTAAAATAAGGTTGTAATTTAAAAAAACATACTTGTTTGGTATCCGCATCAATGAGATCAAAAAATGCTCGAATTGTAGTCAACTGCAATTGTTTACACCTAAAGAATAAAGTGTTAACAAATGAAATTTTGATTCAAACATGGACAATTCCATTAGTTAACGGAATATATGCATTTCCTTTAATGCTGCATACTAAGGGGTTATTTAGTAAGTTATTCTTACTAAGCATGTATCTTAAGGCTGAAACCTGTAAAAGAAAAGCCAATCCAATCTTCCTAACAGCAGAACTTCCCTTCTGCTGCCCCTGTGTCTTCAGCTACAGACATGCTGTACCATCACTACATGTCCACACTGTGTGGCTCCCAGAGGCGATACATCTATCTTACACAGTTTGAGGAAGAACAAAAGGGAATATTGAAGCCAAAATACAAGGAGCTAGACACTAGAGTCTTTGTGTGTCCTGATCTATATTTAATCTCCCACGTTTTTATTCACAGTTGGTTTCCACTGCTGCTCACTAGGAAAATCAGTGCTGCATTAACCACAGCTGAGTATGGTAACTGGGCAGCTCTGAAAATCCTGTCAGGGACACATTTGACTGCACAACTATGACAAATCCGACATTTTAGTATTTGACACTGATGTTACTTGTTCTTCATAAGATGATGTCACAGACTGTCCAAGAAACTTTGGTCAAACAGACAAGAACCAAGTTTAGAGTTCTAAACTCTTGGTAATCTTTCTCTCCTGGATTTTTTTATGGATCAAGTTGATGCAGGACAGTTATGGCAGAATGCATGATCTGGGATGGGGTGGGATGGGGGGAAGGGAAAGGGGAATATTCCTGAATGAATTGAAAAATGATGTATGAAATACACAAAACATCAATAAAAAAGAAAGCTAGTAAACCAATTAAGGCATTCATGAGAAAAGAAGACCATGACAAATCATCAAAATAAGTTACAATAACTTACCACACAATAGAGAGGTGGTCTGTGGAGACCCAGGTCTTAGGTACTGCTGAGCTCTGAAAGGAAAGGAGAGGGGGGAAAAATTAAGTTCAAGTACATTTATTATGCTTTGAAATTATTATGAGCTAATATGTACAAACAAATATCATTAGTTTTACTATACTGCACACATTCCAAATGATACATAATTAAAATAATACATTCTTATAAAATATAATCCAAATATCTTGTTTCCTGCACTCCCACTAAACATCATTACCTGTTAGTCAAGCTTACATTAACCCCTTAAAAATTAACATATTCACAGATTTAAACTGATTTTTTTTTTTTTTTGGTCTTTTTGAGACAGGGTCTCCCTGTAGCCCCAGCTGTCCTGGAACTCACTCTGTAGACCAGGCTGGCCTTGAACTCACAAAGATCCACCTGCCTCTGCCTCCCGAGTGCTAGGATTAAAGGCGAGCCCCACCATGCCCAGCTTTAAACTGATGTTTAACATCGAACACTTTAAAAACATAATTAAACAGCTGAGCTTAAAATTCCTTTACTAAATCACAGTTTATGTAAAAGTTCCAATAGCTAATTCATGATTTTAGCTTTAACTATTACTTGATGGATTCTAAGAAGTGATTTTGTAATTAAGACTGTGCCTAAGAAGTATTTATTAGTATATATTAGTTACACAAATTAAGGTGTTTTCTTATGTTGTTTCCATACATGCTCACGTATCGGTCATTTTCATGCTCTTTCACTCAACCACTCTTTCCCCTCCTTACCTTTCCTGTTCTACATCCACAGTAGCTCCCCTTTGACTTTCATAGCCTTACTTCCTGTGCTGGACAGCTTTAGTGTCAACTTGATACACCTGGGTTGAGGGAGCCTCAATTTGGAAATTGTTTCCATTGGTTTGGCCTAGTGGCCATGTCTCTAGGGCATTTTCTTGACTGTTGAGTGATGTGGGAGGGCCCAGCCCACTGTGAGCAGGCCACCCCTGAGCAGGTGGTCCTGTATTATGTGAGAAAGCAGTTGGAGCGTGGGCCAGGGGAGCAAGCCCATGAGCAGCATTCCTCCATGGCTTGTGCTTCAGCTCCTGGTTCCTGCCCTGAGTTCCTACCTTGGGTTCCCTAAGTGATGAACTGTGACCAGGGAGATGTAAGATGAATAAACCCTTTCCTCCTCAAGTTGGTATTGGTCAGAGTGCTTTATCACAATGATTGAGAGCAAACTAGAACACTCCCCCTAACTATACACATGCAAAATATGCAGTATTTGTTTTTCTGAATATGTCTTAAGAAACAAATACTTAACAAAAAATGTTTTTGGTAATTTTGAGACAGGGACTCCTTGTAGTCCCAGCTGTCCTGGAACACACTTTGTAGATCAGGCTGGCCTTGAACTTACAGAGATCCACCTGCCTCTGCCTCCCGAGTGCTGGGATTAAAGGTGTGCACCACCATGCCCAGCCCAATAAACTATTTCTAAAGCAATAATTATCTTAGCTTCCATTTGTTCTTTTTAGCAACAAAGATTTTTAAATTAAATATGCCTACCTACAATTCCAAGATAACCTAATCAGATTTACCTCAGTGGGACCCAGGTTTACTAATGTTTAAAGCCTTCTATGAATAGGATGTATACAGGGTTTAGTGACAGGGGAAAAGGCTCCTGAGAAATTTGCAGAAGGCTTCCTAACAAAGGCACAGCACCCTTTAATAAGTAAAGATTCCTTCAAAGCAATGACTTCTCTGTGACTAACATCTTACATACAATAGAGGCTCATTAAGCAAATCTGATTTTATTTTTCACAGCACCTCTGCAAGTACCATCAAAGACAATCAGTTGCCATCATCAAAACTGTCAAAACAAAATGAAAATAGGAGACTAACAGCACACATGCAAGAAAATTTAAAAAGGGCTAAAGTGCCTCTTTATTTTTTTTTTGAATTTTATTTATTTTTGTATGTGTATGAATGTACTGTCTGCATGTAGGTTTGTGCACCCGTATCGTGCAATGCCTCAGAGGTCAGAAGAGGGTCTCGGTTTCCCCTGGAACTGGAGTTCTCCTGGAATTGGAGTTACAGATGGTTATTAGCCACCATGTGGGTGCTGGGGATCGAACCCGGGTCCTCTGCAAGAGCAGTCGGTGCTCTTAACTGCTAGGCTATCTCTCCAGCCCTAAAGTGCCTCTTTAATAAATGACTTAGAACAACTAGAGTCATTGCCACTCATACTCTAATAATAATAATGCATCTAGGTACCAGGTTTTAAGGAGAAGAATCTCCTTAGAACAAAATGAAACAAAAAGACATGAATGTGGAAAAGAGATTTGTAGGGAATTAGGGGAGAGGGATGGAAGGGAGGTAAGATGTATGAAATTCTCAAAGAATAAATTTAACATTTTTTTTTAAATCTAAAAGGGTGGTTGGTTGTGAAACTGCTAAATGTCCACCAAAATTCATTCATTCTTCTTCTGCACAAATGGCATGGTTAAATCTCTTGACTTCTCCTGCTTTAAAGAGTAGCCATATCTTCTCTAATTATGTGTGCACATAATTATGTGCACATTTCTAGCACAGCATTCTCCTGTTTCCTCTTTCCAATGGGTTGACTAGTGATGACTAAAGAGACCTTGAAAGTAAAGCATTCAAGATGGGGGTCTAGCATCAGCCTAGGTCCCTGGATGGGAAAACCTCTACCAAGATAAATACTAAAACTCTACTTGTGTTTAAAATACTATTACTGGGGCTGGAGAGATGGCTCAACTGTTAAGAGCACTGACTGCTCTTGCACAGGACCCAGGTTCGATTCCCAGCACCCACATGGTGGCTAAGAACCGTCTTTAACTCCAGTTCCAGGGGAATCCGACACCCTCTTCTGACCTCCTCAGCACTGCACGACACGGGTGCACCAACCTACATGCAGACAGTACACTCATACACATAAAAAATAAAAAAATAAAATAAAATACTATTACCTACATGGGAATATATTAAAGCAACTTAACCTATACTACAAACACATAGTCTATACCTTGTATAATTTTTCTTTTTTTCTTTTTTTGGTCTTTTTTGAGACAGGGTCTCCCTGTAGCCCCAGCTGTCCTGGAACTCACTCTGTAGACCAGGCTGGCCTTCAACTCACAAAGATCTGCCTGCCTCTGCCTCCCAAGTGCTAGGATTAAAGGTGTGCACCACCACACCCAGCTAATTTTTCTAGTCCCAATGAATATAAATATATTCCTGAAACATTATAAAATTATTGTTTTTATTATTTTTAATAAGCACACATACAAACTTGTAGACTATTTGAGAGTTAAAAAATAAAACTCAAATTATACAACAGATAGCTTTGAGACTATTCCATGAGTTAGCATCTTTTCATAAGAGATACAGAAATTCATGTTGCTTTGATAGCAACATTACCAAATGGAATAGAGAAGACAGGGAAACATTTATGCATGTACGTGCACATTTGTGGGATTAAAATGACCAAGTTAGGGCTGGAGAGCTGCCTCAGTGGTTAAGAGCACTGGCTACTCTTGCCTCTGCACAGGTTTGGTTCCCAGCACCCACATAGCGGCTAACGACCACCCATAACTCCAGTTCCAGGGAATCCGAGATCCTCTTCTGACCTCTGAGGGCAATGTATGACATGGGTGCATTTACACATATAAGGCCATACACTCATACACAGAAAAAATAAAATATTAAAATATAGAAAAAGACTAAAGTTCTTTAAAAGGTACGTTTGAGGATGCAGTATCAGCTTAGCATCATGTTGCAGGCCAAATATGTAAAGTAAATTTCAAGTGAGTTTACATGACTTAATCATTTGCATTTACTAGAGTGACATTTAGGTTTTGGAGGACTGCAGCACGTACCTGTCCAAAATACTCAATATCAAACAAGACTCATATCACTAATAATGATATCTGAGAGATTTATTAATTTAATATGAAAACTATTCTGGCTATATCCTAATTATCTAGCTATGTGAAAATGGTAATAATTTCTGTTCTGCATATGCCAAGAATTCAGTCAATAATTATTTGGTTAATAAACAGTAAGGCAACAGCAGATAAGATAAACAAAGACAGAACTATGAACATTGATGCTTTACCACTACCACATGAAAGAAAAGGGACAGGCAGACCACACTGGGAAAAGATGCTTGCGTATAAAGATCTTAGCAGACAACTTCAGGGTTAAACACACAAGAAAGAAATTCTAAAAGGAAACTTGAGTTTGCTTTACAAAGGCTATGTAACCCAGTTAAAAATCAAGTACCCAAGGTTCTGGTGGGGAGAGTAGGTAGCAAATTAATCACGATTCTATTTGTACCTAAACTATCAAAGCTAATTACTTTATTTTGAAATTGTACAATCTTTACTCAAAGTTAGTATTCAGGAGTATGTGATGTTTTTTGACATTGGACTAATAATATACATGGTACAGTGCTCAGCTTTAACTAGAATTCCTGGTGCTTTGGTCCATACTTTCTTGGAGTTAGAACTCTATAATCAATGAACAGGTTCTTATTTCAAACATGAAAAAATTATTTTTCAGTGGAGTCATTTTCAAAGTTTCTAACACCCTTTTAGTTTTCATGAGCATAAGCTCCACGCCTTTGACTTCTCAACATGCCCTCTCAATATCGATTCATTCATACTCTCTCACACAGTTGAGCATGCACATGCAACAAGCCCACACCACCAACTCACCAGGCGTTTCCAAGAAACTATGTATTTTTTCCTCCTTTCATGTTCCAGTGTATCCACTGTATTACTATTTAGAAGAATCATTTTTTTTAATAACCACAAGGGCCAGGGAGATAGCCCAGTAGTTAAAAGTGCTTACTGCTCTTGCAGAGGACCCAAGTTCAGGTCCAGCACCCATCTGGTGGCTCACAGCCACCCATAACTCCAGTTTTAGAAGATCCAATAGTCTCTTCTATCTGACATCCCCAGACTCCTGCACGCACGCGTGCACACACACACACACACACACACACACACACAGAGTACACATACACTCAAGCACACATACATACACACAGACTAAAGAATAAATCTTAAAAAAAAATTACCACAACAGATAAGGCACTGGTATGATGGCTTAATATTGGTAGGAAAGTCAGTCCTGAACGAACTTGGTAGTCCCGGAATCCTCCAGCTACAGAAAGCGTAGTCAAATTAATGTGTCGAGCGTTTAAAATCCAGTAGTTGTTTACAGTCATATAAAAATCTGATAGGAAATTAAAAAGAGAGGCATTGAAAAGTAAGTCATTTTTTGAAACCATACTTGTAATGTTTGTCTGAATTGTTTAACCTATCTGGTCTATCTATGAACAGTATTTTATTCAGTTTTCTCTATTTTGAGAAAAATCATTAGCTTTGCGTATATTCCTACTTCTCCAATAAATCAGCATACAGATACTAAGAGTTATTAAAGGTCTTAAAGAAGGCCAGGTGTGGTGGTGCACAACTTTAATCCCAGCACTCAGGAGGCAGGCAGGTCTCTGTGAGTTCAAGGCCAGCCTGGTCTACATAGTGAGTTTAGGACAGCTGGGGCTACAGGGAGACCCTGTCTCAAAAAGACCCCCCCAAAAAAGGTCTTAAAGAAAAAGTTAACCTAACACTACCAGCTTTCTCAAGTCCACATACAAGCATGTTTCTATACCTCAGAACCAGACTGCATAAAATAATAAAGAAACCCTATATTCATCCAAAGCATTGATATCCTTTGCCAAATGGTTGACATTTGTGATACTGATTTCATGATGTATGGTCACATTGAAATCTATCACACTGTATATATTAAATATGTGCGTCTTGGCATATCCATTACCTCAATAAAGTGGTTTCTAAAAAGACACACAAACCCCTCCCTGTCATGGAGGCGTCCCTGTTCAGGAGGACTTCACATTATACTTCGGGCAACCAGTACCACGCATCATTACTTAAGTTCTAATGATACGATCTATGAGGACACTTGCATAATAGTTTTAGGACTATGCTGCTGAGGCAAATCCAAGGGTTAAGAGTCTACCCACTAAGGTTAACAACTAATTTAAAGGGATTCATTTGCAGGCAACTTTTCACCTCATCTATGGAAAGTGAGAAAATTTTAACGTTGATTACTATATTGAAACCAAGGAAAAGGAGGTCTCATTTCTTTTTTTGACCATAAAAACTTAATGCATTGCTATGCTGGCATTACATCTGACTCACAACTTCAAAAATTAGATACAGAAAGCTCTCCTCATTCAATATGCACCTGAAACAACACCAAGTCTAGACAGCCTAGAAGACCCAGGACACCTATCAGTGGAGCACACATCATTGTCTAAATATTAAAGCCAGAAACACAGTTCAGAAAGTACTCAACTAAATATATTTTCTATTCTTTTGTGTGTGTGTGTGTGTGTGTGTGTGTGTGTGTGCGTTTAAGACAAAAAACTCCCGTTAGTCCCAGCTGGCCTACAGCTTGCTATGTAGAACAGGCTGGCCTTGAACTCACATAGATCCACCTGCCTCTGCCTCTAAAGTGCTAGGATTAGAGGTGTGTGTGCCACCACACCTGGGTTATATTTTCTATTCTTTTATGGGTGTTTTGCTTGCATGCATGTAAGTGCATCCATGTGAGCAATACCTATGGAGGCCAGAAGAGGGCATTCAATCTCCTGGAACTGGAGTTAGGGATGGTTGTTAGCCACCATGAGGGTGCTGGGAACTCAACCTGGGTCCTCTACAAGAGCAAGCAATGTTCTCAATCACTGAGTCATCTCTCCAGCTCCTATTTTATATTATTACCTCTATGAAATAACTTAGCAGGCCAAGTTCAAGTTAAGAATTCTTGTTGGTAGTGGTGGCACCTACCAGTAGTATTTGCTGAAGGAAGCAGAGGCAGGAGGATCTGGAGTTCGAGGCCAGCTTGGGTTATACATAAAAAAAAAAAAAAAAGCCAGGTGTGGTGGCACACACCTTTAATCTTAGCATTTGGGAGGCAGAGGCAGGCAGGTGGATTTTTGTGATTTCAAGGCCAGCCTGGTCTACACAGCAAGTTCCAGGACAGCCGGAGCTACAGGGAGACTGTGTCAAAAAGACCCCCCCCCCAAAAAAAAGGAATTCTCAGAGGCCTCAGAGTTAGACACTGCATTATGGCAACACAGAAGAGCAGATCTCTGGCCCAACGCTGTGCTATCCTTTTTCTGTCCCCAGCCTAATTCCATCCTGCATCAAAAGAGCTCTACCTGTTGTTCCTAGAATGTCACACCTTGACCACAAGTCAATTTAGAACTGCACATAACTTCTCTTAGAATAAAGACAGGTAAGACACTCATAAAGGGCCTGGAGCCAGCTTGGGGTATACAAGTAAGAACAGTTGAGTCAGGTATGATGGTGTTCACTTGTAGTCCCAGCAATAGAGACGTAGAAGAAGGAGGACCAGGAATTCAAAGTAATCTTCAGCCATACAGTAGAGGCAAACCTGGGCTACATAACTCTGTCTAAAAAAAAAGAAAAGGGAAGGGAGGGGAAGGAGAGATCATTTAAATAATTTAATTTTTAGATCTCAAATTCTAATTTTTCATATTATTCCAAGGACCTTACTTGGTGGTATTCAACCAACCAAATGGCACAGACAAAAGAGCAGCTGGGAGTTGAGTTTCTTTTCTTTATAACGTATTAACAGAGAATCACAGGTGACGAGAAATTCATCTTCAGCAATCTTTCCAAACTGAGAATATCCTCTACAATGAAATTTAGTCTGGTATAATTTATGTAGGGAACAGACTCATAATCCTAAAAAGTAATAAACGTGGACCAACATATATAACCCTGAAGAAAAATGTTTATAACACCTGAAAATCTTACATATCACAAACATGCTATTCTTATTTTAAATATTCAAAGAAAGTTTTATATGTAATCAAGAAAAATAAATTATGTAAAAAATATAGTTAAGATTTAGGAGGTATTCAAATTGGGGCTGTGCCACATATACATTTTTTTCAGCTGTATTTGTTGTACTTTGTATTTTTTTAATAGATTACTAAACATTTCCAAAGGACCTATAGAATACTTAGGTCTCTACATTTCCAAATAGCCCAACTTGTGTTATTGTGTTATCATGTTCTATAAGGCACCTTTATTAATGGCTAATGTTAAAGCAAGTAGACATTATAAACTATGTAAAAGATTTTCCTCAAGGTGTCCAACTGCTCCCAAACAGTAGTAAAAATACAGTTTCTGAATGTAAAAGCACAATGACAAGATCACTGACTTGATCTATACAATCCTTAATTGGGTTATAATTCACTATGACATTAACATCTCTAAGATTTTCTCCAAATGCAGTTAACACACAATCCTTGGATATATATTACATGTATATGTATCAGAAATATTGGATGATTTTTAGGAAATGTCAAGCTCCTTATTTTGGAGAAATACACATATATAAAAGCATACGCTTTCATCCTAACTACACACAAATGCACATGGAAGAACATAAAAGAAGACATCTCAGTCTTAAAAAAGTCTGCCAGCCTGTTAATCACTCTGTTGGGTGGGAGAAAGAAAGAGATGAGTAATCAACCTGGGATCTAACCATTACACCCCTGGACAGGCTGCTGACTTCATCCGAGGACACTGACCTCCACTGACATGCACTTCATAGAGTGAGTACTTTGGAGAGGACAGCATGCGCATATCAGGGCAGAACTTCTCTGCCAGTGTTTCAATCACATCTTGAGTGGTTGCAGTGCTGGAGACCCGGATACATTTTGTAGCAAAGTTTCCAGCAGCTTTATCTTGAAAATAAAATCTCATCACTCCATGGAACTCCAGATCCTAAAAGCAAAACAAAAAACAAACAATAAACATTAACTGGAAATAATAATTCTGACAACATTCACTTTTTTATAATAGCAAATGAAAAAGACTATTCATTAGGCTTTTGTTTTGTTTTTATTTTTATTTTATGTGAATGAGTGTATGGCCTGCACATATGTTAAGTGCACATGTGTAATGCCACAGAACTCAGAAGAGGGCAGCAAAGGAGCCCCCAGAGAGGGAGTTAAACACAGGTCCTCTGCAAGAGTACCAGTGCTCTAACCACTGAACGCCTCTCCAGCCCCCTTTAGGTTTTTTTTAATGTTTATCAAAAACATCTGAGCTAGAAACTAAGAAATGGGTTTTAGTCTTCAGGTTGTCGTTCTGGACAAGTTGTCTACAGTTTCCCGTTGCCGCCTCTCTCAAATATAAAGCAATGGCTGCAGAGGAGCTGGTGTCAGCAACAGTTACAGCCGGGTTCTAAGCTCAGTTCTTAGTCAGGCATAACATGACAAGCATTGTTTGATCGTGTCTTTATAGGGATGGAGTCAAACAGATACTATTATTAAACCAGAGCAGGTATCTTGGTCATAGGACATTAATCTAAATGTGAAATTGATTTGTTTCCTTTATACATACAGACTACATGTAATTCTATACAGGTATTTTTCACTGTGTCTGCTTTTTTTTTAATTTTTTTTTATTAATTTTATTTATTTCTGTATGTGTACAAATGTACTGTCTGCATGCAAGTCTGTGCACCCGTGTCGTGCAATGCAGCGGAGGTCAGAAGTGGGTGTCGGATTCCCCTGGAGCTGGAGTTCTCCTGGAATTGGAGTTTCAGATGGTTTCTCAGCCGCCATGTGGGTGCTGGGGATCGAACCCGGGTCCTCTGCAAGAGCAGTCAGCGCTCTTAACCGCTAGGCCATCTCTCCAGCCCCTAATTTTATTTTTTTATGTGTATGAATGTACTGTCTGCATGTAGGTTTGCGCACCCGTATCGTGCAATGCCGCGGAGGTCAGAAGAGGGCATCAGATTCCCCTGGAACTGGAGTTAAAGATGGTTCTCAGCCACCATGTGGGTGCTGGGGATTGAACCCGGGTCCTCTGCAAGAGCAGTCAGCACTCTTACTGATAGGCCATCTCTCCAGCCCCAGTGTCTGCATTTTTTTAACTGCAACCTGCTGTGTGAGACCAAATAATTGAGTTTTCCACTTATGGTACCATTGGCATTTAAAATGTTTTAATTTTTGGAGCATTTGGATTTCCAAACTGAAGAAAGACGTTAAGAAAAATCTGCTCCCCGTGTGGTGGCACATGCCTTTAATCCTACCTAGCTTGGGAAGCAGAGGCAGGTGGATCTCTGTGAGTTCCAGGCCAGCTGGGGCTACAGAGAGACCCTGTCTCAAACACTCACACACACATACACACCAAAAAAAAAAAAAAATCTGCTCATGAATAAGATGGTCCAGCTTTGACAGGATGCACAAACCTCCTAAGAACTTGTACAGACAGAAACACCAACCAACCTAGCTGTGGATTTTCAGGCAGGCCTTATCAGCATATGAGTGTTATCAAACACTGACCTATTCAGACCTGATAAAGATCTATGGAATACAGCACACTGCTAAGTACCTATCTCACAGTATAAATGCAGGACAAGCAAGCACACTTGACCCTTGTCCTAGGTATCATTTAAGCCAATGAGCAGATTCTATAAAACTCTGCCAGAAAACTAATAGAAATCCCAAACCTAACAAAAACCAATTAACTCCCTAACATGGAAATAACTTTCAATTAGTGAGTCAATTTAATTTTATGTTCAATAAGGGTAGCACACATCAATTTATGTGTTTGTTTTTAAAGTAAGTTTGCGGGCTTAAGACAGATGGCTCAGCAGTTAAAAGCACTGGCTGCTCATGAAGAGGACCCAGTTCAGTTCCAGCACGCACATGGCAGCTAACAAACATTGGTAACTCCAGTTCCAAGGGATCCAATGTCCTCTTCTGGCCTCTGCTAATACTATATAACATAGATGCGTTTCATACATATAGGTAAAACAGTCATACATAATAAAAAATTTGTTTAAAGTAAGTTTGTATCTAAGCAGTTTTCATCAGTATTTTCTGACATGACACCAAAGTTTAAGACTGGCAAAACTGTCTAAAAACAAATTAACATACGTTACCAGAAGACTAATGCCTAGTAATAATGCTTTACAGACTATAGCTGTTCAGTCAAAGCTTAACATAACTATAAGTCTTTTTTCTTAAGCTTCCTACAAACTTGATACCAAATCCTGTAATGGCTCCTTCTTTGTTTTGGGGAGACCAAGTTGGCCTTGATCTCACAAAGATATGCCTGCCTCTGCTGGGATTAAAGGAGTACACCACCAGCTCAGGTTCCTTATAAAAGGAAGACAGGGAAGTAAGGTCCCCATAGCTCCTCCAAAATAGATTGACCCAAAGGCACCAATGGTAAAGCACCCAAGAACAGAGGAGCTACAGAGGCCTCTCACAAAATGATGTAGGCTCCACTGCTGGCGTGAGGAAATCTCATTACCACAGGCCTAGCACGTGGCACTCTATGAAATCAGACACTACCAGAAGACAGTTTCTAATTCACACACTTGCCTTCTAGTGTATGGTGTGAAAAACTACTCAGGACTTAAGACAGATCTTTTTTTCCAGGGAGTAACTATTGGTGGTACTTTCTTGCAGGAAGCAATTGATGCCTACCAGTTGCATTTGTGTTATCCATGCCAAATGCATAACAATTAAGCCAGAAGACATCCAGAGCCCACTACAGGAGTGTGGAATGTGACCAAGAATTCAGTACCATGGGAAACACTTTCTTCTCAAAGGATTTTTTTGGGGGAGAGGGGGCGGCAGGCTTGCCAGCTGTCCTAGAACTCTCTATATAGACCAGGCTGGCCTTGAACTCACAGAGATCCACCTGCCTCTGCCTCTCGAGTGCTGGACCAGCTTCCAAAGTTTTTTTCTTCCTCTTCTCTAGTAGTTCTGGTGTTTCCCTATGGAGTCAAGAAGTGCCTATGTCTATGACTGAGACTGGGAAAACAGAACAGAAGTCAGGGGTTCAAAGTTCTACTTTTATTGCATATGAATTTCAAACATAAACACAGGATAGAAAGCATTTGCAAGTTAAAATTTTTTAGTGTCAAGTTTCAGTAATTCCTTTCTAATAATTATAAATAAACCTGTTAAAATTTTCTGGACAAGTTGGGTATGGTGGTGCACACCTTATATCCTAGCACTCAGGAGGCAGAGGGAGGCCAATCTCTGTAAGATGGAGGCCAGCCTGGTCTACACAGCCAGACCAGCTGGGACTAAAAAAAATATCTGGACAATGCCAGCATTTGAAATTTCTTAAGTAAATTTCTTATTGATGGCACACACACAAAAAAGTACCAACAGTTTTAAAAAAGAGCTATGCCTCAGACTTCTTCAAGAATACAACTAAAAAATATAGAATTTAACCAGTTACTAGAGAAAATATTCCTTTAAAGGTTGTAAAAATTACTGAAGGTCAATGGTCAAAGAGAAAAGACAAAAAAAGTCAAGTGTGCTCAACCTATAATTTCACCACTTAAGAAACTGGGGCAGGAGGATCAACAATACTGGGCCAGTCTGGGCTACTTAGGGAGCCCCTGTCTCAATAGTAACAACAAAAATGAAGAGATCCTAAAGGGCCATCTATTTCATTATACTTAGTCATAAAAGAGGAACTTCCTGCAATACCAATATGTAAAATATAGCTGTTATCTTCAAAACTATTTGAAAAATAGATTGCATGATAAAGCATCATTTCCACCCAAGTATCAGTCTAGAATACAGCTGTACCTATAATGAGCTGTGCAATTACCACCTTTTACCTGAAGACTTCCTATTCCACCCTCTGCTGACAATCCAGAAGTTATTTTTTGCACACATCTTTTGGGTAATATGAATTACTGCATGACTTTTCAAGATTAATCAAGGTGTTGCACTGAAACATGTTCGCCTAGAATAAAGCACATTTTGAGGAGTATCCACACAAATTCTGGGTTGTACTGTTTTCCCTAAAGGGAAAAAGGCAGCAATGAACTAAATATATAATAAAAAATGACTCAAGGGCCGGGCATGGTGGCACACACCTTTAGTCCCAGCACTTGGGAGGCAGAGGCAGGCAGATCTCTGAATTAAAAGCCAGCCTGGTCTACACAGTGAGTTCCAGGAAGCTGCAGCTACAGGGAGACCCTGTCTAAAAAATAAGACTCAAAACTATCTCATAAAGCTAAATGGCCAATAACCTAGTAAAGCTTGTGCATTTCCAGGAGGCAAGTGACCTCCATAGGGTTGGCTTTTTTGAAGATACCAACTGAGTGTTATTCCACAATAATGTTTATGCAAAAATAAGAAAACATAAATCTGTGTTTTCGGAATAGACAGCTTTCAATGAACTTTTACCACATTCAGTACTTTTCCAAAATGTTTATGGAGTACCTAGTATGTGACGAGACTAGTTTTTCAAGTTAAAAATTTCTAATCTCCTACCACAAAATGTTAACACACCCTTTAAATCATCAACTTTTATTTTTATGAAGACCACAAGAACCCAGGACCCAAGTAGACACAGGGATGAAAAATACTCGACGGCAACTTGCTGATTCATATAAAGTCCTGCTCCTTTTAAACAGAAATCAGCTGCCTGATGCCACCAATCCCCAAATGACTAATGGAATTTAAAATCTAGTAAGGGATACTGAATGAACATCGTACCAAAAATATGCAAAAAAAGGAAAAAAAAGACTCGCTATAGGCTCACATGCATGTGGAAGAGGGTCACTACAGGCTCACCTGCATGTATGTGGAAGACGCCCAATCAAACAGAAGGCTTAACTCTTCCACAAATCAAATGTTGTCTGCAGTGGATTTGTTCACTGTTTACTGAACATCTAATAAGGGTTGGTATAATACTTATGTTCTTGTAGAAAAACCATCATTAGATGGTTAAAAAATTTTTTTCATGCATAAGTTTAGGCAACAGAGGCTGAAACCACTGGCCTTATAGAGAAACATTAAGTTTATATACATGACACTGAAGATATGCTAAACATCCAGCTGGGGCTACAGGGAGACCCTATCTCAAAAAAATATATTTTAAATAAAGCTTATTTTCAAATTGAAGAAACAGAATAATTTTAATAGTATACGAAGATTCACCAGAAAACAAAAGAGAGTGACAGCTAGTCAGTGAACAATAATAAAACTAAGAAAGAATAGCATCTGGACAATTTTGAAAAACATTTCATAGCCAAAAGCTTTCAATTACAACCTTGAAACTACTTGAAAAACAGAACCGTTCAGCTACAAAGGAGACAGAAAATGTAATATGAAATATGTAATCTTGTTTTCACAACATTAGTTTCCTTCATTCATACCAACTCCCCACTTGCAGAAAAACTGGGGGACTATAGCTTCCCAAAGAACAGGCCAACTTTGGAAACTACTCAGATCTCTATAAAAAAGATAAAAGTCAACTGAATGCTTAAAAATAGAATCAATTAAATCAATATATTTTATTTCATTTGAATTTTTTAATTAACTCAACTTAAAAGACCAAAGAATTAAGCTGAATTCTACTACTCAACTGAAACAACTCCTTTTCTCAACCAGACTTGAGAACTCTCAAAAAACAAAAAATTCACACAAAACTACTAGCAATATTTCACATTCAAGTTTATCCTGCCATTTCTAATATTCTGAAAAACAGCATAATGCGGAAAGTCAGTTGTTACGTGGCATCTTCAAGAATGTGCTAGCATAGCTATGAATGAACACTTAACTATACAGTACACCTGCTTACTGGAACCCAACTCATAAAATCATTTCAGAAGATGAATTATGAATCAGGAGTAACTTCAGTGTTCAAATTGGTGACCTGAACCCAATAATTTACATCAGCTTGTCAATTAAGGCTAGAGAGGAAGGGCTCTAACCGGGTCAAGCACTTAGTCAGGTGAGGCAGAGGAATGGAAGGAAGTCTCCTCCACCAGCAAAATCAAGAAGTCAAAAGGTGAAAGTCAAAGTTATTTGACAATATAAACTGAGATTTAATAAGAATGACAGAGGTTAAATTTCATAGACTGTTCAAATCTGCCAAACATGTCTTAGTGGCTAAGCATTGTTGGTATTTTAGTAAGGAGTGTTACACCTCTCACAACAAATCAAAAGTAGATGCTTTAAAGTCATTTCCTGACCCACACAAATCAGGAGTAAAGTGTCAGGTGGTGCAGCTCAAGTCCCCACAGCTGAAATACAATGAAATACCCTCCAACCCCCCGCTGTCCTAGGAGACTTCTGGAGGCTTCCCAACCAACACCCTTGCTCTAGACATAATCCCTCCAGCTTTAAAAAAAAAAAAAATTCTTCCCCAAGCTCTGTTAGAATTTCTGCCCACACCACCAGCCAGGCCAGGTGCTCTCCAGTCTAAAGGAGGCCTGCAGGGTCCGTGTCCAGCCCAGATGCCACATCCTAGGCTCCCCAAGGTCAGGTCGCCACTCTGAAAACACAAGCTGCAGGGATATCACAACACTCCGCAGACCACTGGAATGGAGGGTGGGCACGTGGGAGCTGGTGAGGGGCCAGGGAGGGTGCAGGGACACAGGTCTGTCACGTGGGGTGGGGGACACAGTGGGAAGTCAGATGGGGTGGGGGATACAGGTGAGCAGTCAGGTGGGGTGTGGGGGTCAGGTGGGCGGTCAGGTGGGGTAGGGGACACAAGTACAGTCAGGTGGAAGACATAGTGTAGTAGGTCAGATAGGGGACACAGGTGAGGTCAGGTGGGGTGTGGGACACAGGTGGGCAGTAAGGTGGGGTAGGGGACACAGGTGGGCAGTCAGGTGGGGTGAGGGTCACAGGTGGACAGAGGTGGGATAGGGGAAACAGGTGGGCAGTCAGGTGGGGGGGGAGACACAGGTGCAGTCAGGGGCTTATGGGGCACAAGTGACTTCCGGGGACACAGGTGGCTTCCGGGAGAGACGGGGTTGTCCGAGGGCACAAAAGCATGTCCAGGTGGGGTCCTGAGCGCAGGTGCGCGGCCCGCCCCCTCTGCAGGCCGGGAGCGGCGCAGGAGTCTGCCTGGAACCCGCTGGGAGTCCGCGCGCAGCGGCAGCGACGGGACAGCGGCGGGAGGGGCCGGGGCGGCCTCGCGGTGGGCGGAGGCCGGGGGAGAGGGCCGCGGAGGGCAGGTCCGCGGCCGGGCGCCGGCGGGCCGCGGGGAAGGGGCGAACTCGGGACCCCGGCCTCCATGCTCGGTCCCGGCCGCTCCCCGGCGCGGCGCTCACCTTGGTCGGCTGGCTGATCTCGAACAGGTCCGCCGGTTGGCGTTCCAGTGGTGAATGATGTCGGCCAGCTTCCGCCGCTCCTCGTCGCGGCCGCCCGCAGACATGGTCGCTGCTGCCCCGCGGCCGGGCCAAGCACCGCAGCGCTCGCCGCCACCCCACCGCCGCTGCCACCGCGCGTCCTCCGCCCGGCTCGGCCACGTCCGGCCCGTGTTGCCTCAGCCCGCCTCAGCAGCCGCCGTGCGCGCCCCTCGTTGCTTGTCCACCCGCACCTCCGCGCGCTAGGTAGGACTGGGGGCGCCCACAGCCGGTCCGGGGCGGGACCATGGGGTGGGCGGGGCTATAAGGGCGGGGCAGAGCCAGAGTAGGGGCGGGGGTGGGGCCAGAGTCGGGGGCTCGGCGCGTGGGGGGGAGTCGAAGCCGGAGCGGGGCGGACGCCACAGCTGGGGGTCCGAGGGCTGCGCGGTGCGAACGCCGCGGGTCCTGACGGGAGCTGCCAGGTCTTGCCCTGTGCCGGGTCCTCAAGGACCCGCCCGTTCGGACAGCAGCGCGGCTCTGACTGGCCGCCCGGCGTTCCGGCGCTGCGGAGCCGGGTGGACAGGTGGCGTGAGCAGCGCGGAAGCCCTTCCCGCCGCCGCCCTAGGANAAATAATAAAGAAACCCTATATTCATCCAAAGCATTGATATCCTTTGCCAAATGGTTGACATTTGTGATACTGATTTCATGATGTATGGTCACATTGAAATCTATCACACTGTATATATTAAATATGTGCGTCTTGGCATATCCATTACCTCAATAAAGTGGTTTCTAAAAAGACACACAAACCCCTCCCTGTCATGGAGGCGTCCCTGTTCAGGAGGACTTCACATTATACTTCGGGCAACCAGTACCACGCATCATTACTTAAGTTCTAATGATACGATCTATGAGGACACTTGCATAATAGTTTTAGGACTATGCTGCTGAGGCAAATCCAAGGGTTAAGAGTCTACCCACTAAGGTTAACAACTAATTTAAAGGGATTCATTTGCAGGCAACTTTTCACCTCATCTATGGAAAGTGAGAAAATTTTAACGTTGATTACTATATTGAAACCAAGGAAAAGGAGGTCTCATTTCTTTTTTTGACCATAAAAACTTAATGCATTGCTATGCTGGCATTACATCTGACTCACAACTTCAAAAATTAGATACAGAAAGCTCTCCTCATTCAATATGCACCTGAAACAACACCAAGTCTAGACAGCCTAGAAGACCCAGGACACCTATCAGTGGAGCACACATCATTGTCTAAATATTAAAGCCAGAACACAGAGAAACACAGTTCAGAAAGTACTCAACTAAATATATTTTCTATTCTTTTGTGTGTGTGTGTGTGTGTGTGTGTGTGTGTGTGTTTTTTTTTTTTTTTTCTGTTAGTCCCAGCTGGCCTACAGCTTGCTTGTAGAACAGGCTGGGCCTTGAACTCAATAGATCCACCTGCCTCTGCCTCTAAAGTGCTAGGATTAGAGGTGTGTGTGCCACCACACCTGGGTTATATTTTCTATTCTTTTATGGGTGTTTTGCTTGCTGCATGTAGTGCATCCATGTGGGCAATACCTATGGAGGCCAGAAGAGGGATTCAATCTCCTGGAACTGGAGTAGGGATGGTTGTTAGCCACCATGGGGTGCTGGGAATCAACCTGGTCCTCTCAAGAGCAAGCAATGTTCTCAATCACTGAGTCATCTCTCCAGCTCCTATTTTATATTATTACCTCTATGAAATAACTTAGCAGGCCAAGTTCAAGTTAAGAATTCTTGTTGGTAGTGGTGGCACCTACCGTAGTATTTGTGCTGAAGGAAGCAGGCAGGAGGATCTGGAGTTCGAGGCCAGCCTGGGTTATACATAAAAAAAAAAAAAAAGCCAGGTGTGGTGGCACACACCTTTAATCTAGCATTGGGAGGCAGAGGCAGGCAGGGGATTTTTGTGATTTCAAGCCAGCCTGGTCTACAAGCAAGTTCCAGGACAGCGGTGAGCTACAGGGAGACCTGTGTCGAAAAGACCCCCCCCCAAAAAAAAGGAATTCTCAGAGGCCTCAGAGTTAGACACTGCATTATGGCAACACAGAAGAGCAGATCTCTGGCCCAACGCTGTGCTATCCTTTTTCTGTCCCCAGCCTAATTCCATCCTGCATCAAAAGAGCTCTACCTGTTGTTCCTAGAATGTCACACCTTGACCACAAGTCAATTTAGAACTGCACATAACTTCTCTTAGAATAAAGACAGGTAAGACACTCATAAAGGGCCTGGAGCCAGCTTGGGGTATACAAGTAAGAACAGTTGAGTCAGGTATGATGGTGTTCACTTGTAGTCCCAGCAATAGAGACGTAGAAGAAGGAGGACCAGGAATTCAAAGTAATCTTCAGCCATACAGTAGAGGCAAACCTGGGCTACATAACTCTGTCTAAAAAAAAAGAAAAGGGAAGGGAAGGGAAGGAGAGGGGAGGAGAGGGAGGGGAGGGAGGAGGGAGAGTGGGGGGGAGGGAATGAGGGGGGGGAAGGGAGGGGAGGGGAGGGGAGGGAGTCTGGATCTAAAAGTAAAGGCACCAGCTACAAGTTATGTGTAGAAATGCCACTGAGCCTGCACATCTCTTACTCTGTGTAGAACGGCATGATCAGAGATGAACCTCTAAGTGCAGGACCTCTTCTTTTCTACTTAAAGGCCATATTTCCACCAAGTATAAAGAGAATTTACTCCTAAAGTCATATAGATGTCTCTCAAAATACTTAAAATCCATGACCACTTGAAATATGTTTTCTATTCTAATTCTGGTTTAATGCAATAAGAAATGAAGGAAGAAAACAGGCCCCCTATAATTCAACAAAAGCACCTGAACCTTAAGAGTCACTTCCTGTCTGAGTCTTTTAGAGGTGGATCACTGCTGTCCTTCGAAACAGTAAAACTCTCACTCGGGAGGCAGAGATAGGTGGATCTCTGTGGGTTCAAGGCCGGCCTGGTCTACAGAGCAAGCTCCAGGACACCTGGAGACCCTGTCTCAAAAAATACCAAAAAAGTATAAAACCAAAACAGTAAAACTCAGCTGTACTGAAGGGTCACTCTTCAGGGACTGGGATGTAGCTCAGTGGTATACTAACTTCCTAGCAAATTCAAAGTTCTGGGTTAAATCCCCAACATCAAAAACAAAGAGAGAACAAAAGAAAAAGAAAGCCCATTTTCCAAAGAACATTTTTATTTTTTTAAATATTTTACTATTTTTTATTTTTATGTGTATGAGTGTATTGCCTGCACATATGTAAGTGCATCCATGTTGTGTAATACCCAGAGATCAGAAGTGGAGTTGGATCCCCTGGAACTGGAGTTACAGACAGTTGTCAGCCACTATGTGGGTGCTGGGAATCAAAGCCAGGTTCTCGCAGAGCAGTTAGTGCTCTTAAACACTGAGTCATCTCTCTAGACCCTCAAAGAATATTTTTTTAAAACTTTGGTTTTTTTAATTTTATTTATTTATTTATTTTTATGTTTATGAATGTACTGTCTGCATGTGGGTTTGTGCATCCATGTCGTGCAATGCCACGGAGGTCAGAAGAGGGTGAGGGTGTCAGAGTCCCCTAGAACTGGAGTTAAACATGGTTCTCAACCACCATGTGTGTGCTGGGGATCAAACACGGGTCCTCTGCAAGAGCAGTCAATGCTCTTAACCGCTAGGCCATCTCTCCAGAATGGAATTTTGTTGTTGTTGTTGTTCTTTTTGAGTCAGGGTCTCCCCTGTAGCCCCAGCTGTCCTGGAACTCACTCTGTAGACCAGGCTGGCCTTGAACTCACAAAGATCTGCCTGCCGGCTGGCCTTGAACTCACAAAGATCTGCCTGCCTCTGCCTCCCAAGTGCTAGAATTAAAGGTGTGCACCACCACGCCCGGCTGGAATATTTTTAAATGTAGTTTGAATCATTCTAACTTAATTACCTAGATGGTGTGTGTGTATGTATATATACATATATATATATATATGTATATATATATATATAATATAAAACCCAATAATAGAAAGAGTAGTGACAAATATGACTTTTACCTTTGACTCTTTTTCTAAATCTATGGTCATTCATGATTATTAGAAACCATTCAAAAAATCTAAACAATTTTAATAGCAAAGCTTTTTTTATTTTTATTGTAAGATTCCTAAATGCCAAGTTTCAAATTTAATAACTCTTAAAAGAAGGATCCAAATAAAAAAAAAAAAGCTGGGCGTGGTGGTGCACGCCTTTAATCCTAGCACTTGGGAGGCAGAGGCAGGGGATCTTTGTGAGTTCAAGGCCAGCCTGGTCTACAGAGTGAGTTCCAGGACAGCTGGGGCTACAGGGAGACCCTGTCTCGAAAAGACCAAAAAAAAAAAAAAAAAGAATGATCCATTTCATCATCCCCAATAATGAGTTTCTATTACCTAGGGATTATAAAACACATGTCAACCATGTTAAGATGTTATGGAAACTTGCCTGGTTACTATAACTCTGGCCAAGAACTCATGGGTGTGGAGCTCATAGGCTCCAGGAGTTGAAAATGACTATTGTTTGCTAAATGGACACAGTATCAAACTACCCTCTATATCTGTATCTCTCTACCCATAGATTAGTACAGCTCTCAGACCTCATCAGAGAAGATTCTTTATATAGTGGACAGCAGTGAATGAAGAAATTCAACAACTGGTCAAAGTACAGAGAGTAAGATATCTATGAAGTGTTTAGCCACAAATGGGACATCTATCACAGAATAAGGGGCAGAAAGATTGCAAGAGTGATTGGCTGGGATGGACTGGAGTGAAACAGTGTTTTCCGGATCTTACAGGACCTCTTCACTCATGAACTCACAGCAGCTGCAGTTGCCGACACAAGACCTGCACAAGATCAAGCGAGTGAATATTCCAGAATAGAGTGGTGAGGGGTTCACTAGCCCCCATATCTAGCTGAAGAGCTACCGACAGTTAATGGCTGCTATTGGGAGAAAGAGTCAGACCTGGTAGTCAGGCTGATCACGCTCGGTGGATGCACCTGCTGCCCTGAGTAGATGATGGGCAGCACAAACTAGATCTGGTGGGTTAAAAGGAGAGTAAAAAAGAGAGACGATAAGAAGGTGGGAAGTGGGCAATAGGAGAGGGAGGAGCTGGGAGGAGTTGAGGAGGGGAGGTGACCGTGATGAAAGTACACTGAATGCACATATGATGTTCCCAGAGAATTAGCATATTTATATAACATCACTCTCTTTTTTTTTATATAATTTTTTAAATTTTTATTTATTTATTTATTTTTTATTGATGCTTTGTGTATTTCATACATCATTTTCCAATTCAGTTCAGGCATATATCCCCTTCCCTTCCCCCCACCCCACCCCTACCCATCCCAGATCATGCATTCTGCCGTAAGTTTTCTGCATCTTTCTCTGCTTTTTTGTTTTCTTTTCTTTTTTTTTTAACAAGTGATAATTTGTGAGTACAAGCATCCTTCATGTAAAACCAACTTGCAAGCAGTTGTGCCCAAACCCACACAGCTCATGGGTCCCACCATCCAGCAGGGGGGGGGGGCTTGTATGTTCAATCAAGTTGATCAAATGAGTGTCCAGTCTATATTGTTGTAGTTTCACCATTAACCCCAATCGCAGCCCTTACATTCTACCACGCCCCCTCGTCTGTCTGTACCAAAGTAACCTACCATAGCAATTAGTACTGTTTGGATACCTATATATCTAATTGTGTGTACTTCATTAGTAGGATCGAAAGGCTATATATTATACTGTTTAAATACCTAAATATCTAATTGCATGTGCTTCATTAGTAGGATCGAAAGGTTATGCCTGGACAAGCTGGCAGCCCATGAAAGAAAACAGCCAGAACTGACTAGAGACCAAGACATCAGCTCCAGAGAAAGTAGAGTGTTTTGCTTCTCATCCACCTGTGCCCCTATTCTAAGCCTAGAGAATTAGCATATTTATAAAAAAACAAGCTTTTGCAATATTAAAAAAGATGCTGTAGAAAAAGAAAATTAACAGTATTTTCAATGATGAACCTAAGATGAAGGATATTAGCTAGTCAGAATTGAAGGTACTGATGTACAACTCTACTGCTTCACAAGTAAATAAATCTGACTCACTCTAATGGAAATATCTGCAAAGATTTGCGTGTTTCACCCTGAACAATGAAGGGCAGGTCAGTTTAGGTGCACTGCAGGTGCTCACCTGTAATGAAGCGATCCAGAGGCATCACGGGGGCGATGTGAGGTGTGGCTTGTGTAACCAGAAGATTGATCAGATCTTGTTTGAAATTTTTCAGGGTCAGCAACGCTCTTGCAACAAGGCCACCCATGGAATGACCAATTATTGCCACACTTTTTGGAGCAAATTCTTGGCCCTATTTATAAAAAAAACAAAACTCCACCATGATATAATTCTTAGTATCATAAGCAAAAAATTTAATTTATTTATTTTTGCATATGAGATATACACTAGAAAAAAAGAAACCATATAAAGTTCCATCCAAAGAGACAGAAATATATTTTCGTACAGTTCTAATCAATGCATTAATACCATTGTATGTTATGTCATTTTGAGCAGTTATATTTTGGTTTTCTGAACCAAAATTGGAGTATTTGGTCTAGTAGAGAATGTTTGTTTCATCTGTCCTGCTGCATGTAATCTGAGGTATATTTGATATATAACAGAATATTAGATCTTATAATATGTAAGAAATCAAGTATTTGTTTCACACTGAAAATATTTTTAAAAGTTCAGGTGGGTGTGGTGGTGTACGCCTTTAATCCCAGCACTTCTTCACCAGCTCATACGATCTGCTGTCGCATTCTGGTTTCCTTAGTTTTCGTCACATACAGCATGTGTGCAGACTGATCATGTTTCCCCTATGTAGTTTTCTTCCTCTAAATATTCAAACAGGCCACTCCCTGTTTGTATTAAATCATGTTTCTCAAGTCATCTTCTCAGGCACCTTTATTTTTAATTGTAATTTTCTGCCTTTGACCCCCTATCTCCCTTTCCTGTTTTGTTTTCCTTTCTGGAGTTTTTAAGAATGTACTTATATTATTTTTTTTCTTATTTATCTTATTTCTTCCCACTAGAACATAATTTCACAATGGATTGGGTTTTGGTTTTATGCCCTGCTGTATTTACTGAGACTTGTGTGACAGATAAGGTTTTCTCCACCGGGCTACTATTTCCCATACCCGTATCCTACCTTCTCAATGAGATTCAACTCCTCCAACTCTTACTGTCCTTGCTTATAGTAGAAACCTTATTTTGTAAGCATCTCAACTGTTAAAAAGTTTATTAGATAGTCTAAATTTAATCTATTCATTAGAAAAACCTTAAAAGTAGAATAAACTACCTACTATATAACATTAAAGTTTGAGTGACATTTATGGGAAATAAGTCTTACTTTGAGACCATCTCATTTATCTTGTCTTATAAGTATCTTGCCAATTACTACAAGGTCCTAAGCATAAAATATATCATTTTCTCCAATAATTCTCATAATTACTCAGGTTTAATAAGTTAATTTCTATTCCATTATGCTGAGTTTGTGTTTATTTTCATTAATAAGCCATGAATAGGTGCCAAGAAGATCAAGTGGCTTTTCTACACCTATAGATATAGAACTGAGATGAACTATATTGCCTCATACTTAGATGTTAAACCGGTTCAGCATTCTTGCAATAAATTCTATTTGGTCGTGTACGCTCCTTTTAGATATGACTGGGTTTGATATTCTGATTTTGGTTGAGGATTTTATATTTATGTCCATAAGGAATATTAGGTTTCTAGTTTCTTTTCAATGACTGCTATGCTCTCCATCTTTCTTTAAGACTGTACATAGAGCCAGGCGTGGTGGCGCACACCTTTAATCCCAGCACTTGGGAGGTAGAGGTAGGCAGATCTCTGTGAGTTCAAGGCCACACTGGTCTACAGAGCTAGCTCCAGGACAGCTGGGACTAAAAGGGAGACCCTGCCTCAAAAATACCAAAAAAAAAGGGGAAAAAAAAAAAGACTGTACATAAGATGTTGTTATATCTCTCTATTCTATTTTTTTCCTGTCCTTTTCTAGTCTTGTCAGGGCCACAGTAACCTGAAAAATAAGTCTGTATTTCTCTGCATCTATTTTTCTGAAAGTTGTTTTGGTTTTTACTTTTTTTTCAAGATTGGCATTTGTTCCCTCTTAAATATGTGCTAGAATTTCACTCTGAGTCATTTAGCACCAGGTTTTTCTTAGTGGTAAGGTTTTCAATCGCAAACTCTATTTTTTTTTTTTTTTTTTTTTTTTTTTGTATTTTTGCACAAGGGTTTCCCTGTAGCCCCAGCTGGCTTGGAACTCACTTTGTAGACCAGGCTAGCCTTGAACTCCCAGAGATCCACCTGCCTCTGCCTCCCAAGTGCTGGATTAAAGGCGTGCGCCACCACACCCAGCACAAACTCAAAATTTTTAACTAGATACCATAAAGGACTGTCTAATCCAGTTTTTCTGGTTCTTATGTCAGTTTAATAATTTATGTTTCAAAGAATTTGTGCATTGATTAATTTTACTGCTAGGAAAGTGCTAATAATATTCCTTTATCTCCCTTTTAAATATGTGGACTGTCCATTTTAGTTCCTGATAATGTTACTTTGTTTTCTTATTTTTAATCAATCTAGCCATAATTTCACAAGTTATTGATCTTTCTGAAGAATCAACTACTAGCAGAAGTTATTTTTCTAGTGTTTCATTCATTTCCATTTTAATCTTTCTTTTTCTCTCTAGCTTCTAAAGGTTGTAAGCTTACATCATCGATTTTATATCTCATTTCCAATATAAGCATTCAAAGACTGTATTTAACTATTACCTAATCTTACAAATTCATTTTTATTCTTTGAAAATTTCATACGCATATATAAAATCTTATAAATTCTGATACTGAGTTTTCATTTTAATTCATTTTAAAATATTTTCAAATTTCATTTTTAAAAAAAATTGAGATTTATTTTCCTTTAAACTAAATGTATATGGGAAGGGAGGGAATAAGCACTTGAGTACAAGAGCCTGCAGAAGCCACAGGCTTCACATTCCCAGGAGCCGGAGTTCCCCCATGTGGTTGCTGTGTTCTGTGGAAAAGCAGTATGTGCTCTTAACCACTAAACCATCTCTCCAGCCCAAATTTCAATTTTTCTAATCTTTGAGTAATCTATAATAGTTGAGTTCCAAATAGTTGAGGACTTTCTAGGTATTTTATTTTATTTTATTTTATTTATTTATGTGTATGAATGTACTGTTTGCATGTAGGTCTGCGCACCCGTGTCATGCAATGCCGTGGAGGTCAGAAGAGGGTCTCGGATTCCCCTGGAACGGGAGTTCTCCTGGAATTGGAGTTACAGACAGTTCTTAGCCGCCATGTGGATCGATCATGCTGGGGATCGAACCCGGGTCCTCTGCAAGAGCGGTCAGTGCTCTTAACCGCTAGGCCATCTCTCCAGCCCCTCTAGGTATCTTTTTTAAGGTCTAATTTAATCTTGCTATTTTCAGAAAATACACTGTACAGTTTCAATACTTTCAAATGTATTAAGACCTGTGGCCCAGCACATGCTACAGCATAGAACATAGCTTAGTAAATGTTCAATGTGCATTTAAACAGATTATGTTTCTGTAGTTGTTGAGTAGTCTATAACTATCAATGAAGTTAAGTAGATGAATAGTATTCAAATTTATAGCTTTACTGATTTTCTTTATCAGTACTGAGAGTAGTACTGAAATCTCTAATGTTAACTGTGGATTTACCTAGTATTTTTTCCTTTAGTTCTGTAAGATGTTGCTTCATGCATTTGGAAGGATTAGATGCCTATAGAGAATACTTTCGTTTCCTTGATGAATTGACCCTTTTTTCTTCCCCTTTAAGAGGTGGGGGCTGAAGATGAAACTTCAGAGCCTTTAACATATTTAATACTGGTAGTATGTCTCGCCCTGGAATCTACTGACTTGATCATTTAGTCATGCTAGCTGTGTGTGTGTGTGTGTGTGTGTGTGTGTTTGTGTGTGTGTGACTATGTATGGTGCAGAAGCCAGAAATCAACATTTCAGTGTCACCCTCTATTGTGTGCCACCTTTTTTCTTTTTTCGTTTATTTCTGTTTTGTGCACACAAACGTGTGCACGTGCATGAATGTGATTTTCAAAGGACAATTTGCATGAGTTGGTTCACTCCTTCTGCCCGTGGCCATCAGAGGTTGAACTTGGGTCATGGACCGTGGGAACAGGTGCCTTTCCCTGCTGAGCCTCTCACTGGCCCTTCACCTTATTTTCCGAGACAGGAATTCTCACTAAACTCAGGGTTCACTGGCTGGCTAGACACGCTATCCTGCAAGCCCCCAGGACCTTCCACCTCCATCTCCTAGTGCTGCCAGTTATTTTCTTGGTGTTGGGAGAGTCATCCAAGGGCTTCATTCTTGCAGAGGAATTGCTCTTACCAACTGAGCTACCTCCCAGCTCCTCCATCTTAGCTCTTACACCTGAGGTGGATAGATTCTAGAGCTTCTTGGTGTGCCACTGACTTTTAGCTTCTAGCTGTATGTACAAGCAGCATAGCATTTGAAGATTGGGAAAAAAAAAGAGTCATTTTTTTTTTTTAGACCTCTTTTCTTTGTTTCATTGCCCTCCTTATCACACCCAGCTTCAGTAAACCCGAATCAGAGTTCTCTAGTTCCTTGAACTTGGTGATCTTGATGTGCTGTGCTTGATCTCCACAGTCTGGAAAGTGTTTGTAGACAGAAAGCCAGGGCGATCATGAGCTCACTTTGTTCAGAGATGTTAGTCCTTTGCTGAAACCTTCACCAGTGTCAGTTATCTACACATGCAGGCAGCCTCCACGGTGCCACTTAATCATTGCTAGAAGCAGAAACTTTTAGCAACAGTTTTTAAACAATGCATTACATTCATAATTAATACAGAGTTCAAAAACATTTTTGCCTGAGTTTGCAAGATTTATTGCAAGTTCAATTTAAAATTTAGAACTATTGATTTGAATATAACAAACTAATAAAACACTATCATTTTTATTTCAACTTCAATGTAAAAAAATACATTATCTTTTTTTTTTTTTTTTTTTTTTTGAGACAGGGTCTCCCTGTAGCCCCAGCTGGCCTGGACTCACTCTGTAGATGAAGCTGAGCTTGAACTCACAGAGATCTGCCTGCCTCTGCCTCCCAGTGCATGCTCTAAAAGAGAATGTATCCCTTAAAAAGACACTGATAGGTTACAGTCCAGATCTGTATATTTCTCTTACCTTGTAGAGTTTGAGAATTGTTTTAATGCACTCATGCACAAACTTGGTTTGCTTCTGAAGACTTCCACCATACAGCGCTACCAGTTCTTCATTGAAGTTCACACTAAAGAAGTCAAAGTGGTACTTGAAGTCAATGTCTTCTGCTTTTCTAAGTGCAATAGAGCCAATAGACCGAACTGCAAAGGAAAAAGGTAAACAAAATATCCTGAAATTTCATCCAAGTTTATTTCAAAGTCTCTTAATAAGTAATGCTACCATGAATAGCAACAATCTGTTTCAGGGGGATAGTCACTAACAACACCAGTTTAGGAGCTAGGGAGATGGCTCAGTCAGTAGAATGCTTGCTAGCCAAATCTGAGGACCTGAATTCAGATGCCTAGCACCCACATAAAAGGCACGGTGGCATGCACCTGTACTCCCAGCACTAGGGAGGCAGAGAAAGGAGGAGCCCCAAGGCTTGCTGTCTAGCCAGTTTGACTGAATTTGGGAACTACAGGATCAGTGAAATCATGTCTCAAAAAAAAAAAAAAATACCAGGTGGAGAATGATTGAAGACCACATCTAACATTGACCTCTGGCTGCCACACACATGTAGACATGTATGTGCACTTCACACGCCCACAGAAACAGACATAATACATGCGCGCGCGCACACACACACACACACACACACACACACCATACTACCAATTTAAGAGAACTAATTTAGCAGCTATATGGCTCGTCTTTCCTTAACCTAAAAACACATTTTAAGTTGAAGGAATAAGAAGTGGGCAGGCCACTCTGTTTTTGTCTGCTTTGCTTTCACTGGGGACAATAACACCTGACAGAGGAAGGAGTAAGAAGTGGGAAGACTGTCACTTTTCTTGAGTATTTTCAGCATAAGGTTCCTGTGAGAAGTGTGTATTAGGCACTCATACATGATCTACACTTGGGCATGATTTCTTTTTTTTTTTTTTACATATGACATACAATCTATCAGTCCATTCTGCCAGGCTTTGTCTTCCATGCCCAGGTGAAGCTTCTCACCCTTTCCATCACTATCTTCCTCATCTAAGCACCATCATCTCTTCCCCGAACTGCCCTAACAGTTCTCTAACTGGTCTCTCTGCTTTCAGTCTATTTTGTGTTATTCCTTGCTTGATTAATTCTTTAGCAAGTTTTACTATGACCTGATTACACAAAATAATATAAAACTGTAGCATGTTTTAGCACAAAAGAATACTTCTGGTTTGCCATTCCACTTAAAAACATCTATCATATACTACAAATTCACATA
Organism: Rhizomys pruinosus; assembly: GCA_009823505.1. Taxonomy (NCBI): domain Eukaryota; kingdom Metazoa; phylum Chordata; class Mammalia; order Rodentia; family Spalacidae; genus Rhizomys; species Rhizomys pruinosus. The sequence continues at coordinate 718,368 of VZQC01014358.1, read as the reverse complement.
TCACACAACCATTTTGTGTAACGTGTACAACTCAATGGTTTTTTTTTAAAAGTACATTCATCACCTCTAGTGAGTACTGTACAACTACCTCTGAAATCTAATGTTTTTAATTACCTCAAAAACTGAACCCTTGGAGAGATGGAGAGATGGCTCTGCAGTTAAGAGCACAGCATGGGTTGCTCTTGCAGAGGACCTAGGTTCCCAGCACCCACATGGTAGCTAACAAGCATCCATAACTCCAGCTCCAGGGTACCCCAACAACCTCTGATGACCCCTGAGAGCATTGCATAACATGAGTGCCCTTACATACATGTAGGCAATATACTCTTACACATAAAAAAACAGAATCCTTGAAAATACACTCTATCTTAATAATATATTTATTCATACTGAAGTTGAAACAGTCACTCCCACTCCTCCCTGTCCCTAATAAATACTGACTTATTTTCTGCCTCTATAAATTTGCTTGTTTTGAACATTTCATATAAGTGAGATAATCTCATGTTATAAATGTATGTATGCAAGTTTTGGTGTGGATGTATAGCTTCATTTTACACACACACACACACACACACACACACACACACTTATGTGGAATTGTTGGATTCTATGATAGTTCTAGGTTTAATATCTGAGAAACTGACAAACTATTTTCTAAAGTGGTGGCAGCATTTCACATCCCCATCAGCGGAGTGTGGGGGTTCTAACTCTTCCACATTCTTGCTGACACTTGCTGCTGTCTGTCTCTTTTGATTACAGCTGTCCTAGCAGGAGTGGTATCTCATTTTGATTTGCCTTTCTCTGATGACTAACGCTATTTAGAATCTTCCTTGCTTGCACTCTTGTCTTGTAATAGTCTCTTCATAGCAGAGCCAGAGAGGTCCTCTTTAAAAAGTTATCCATATTGGTGGAGAGTAAGTATCCATATTTCAGAATAATATGAAATTAATGGAGGAAAATGTGAATTCCTAAGCATAAAAAAACAGACTGAGAGAAAGATGCAGGAGAGTTATAGCAGAGTGCATGATCTGGGGTGGGATGGGGTAGGGTGGGAGGAAGGGAAGGGAAATATACCTGAACAGAAATGAAAAATGATGTATGAAATACATAAAACATCAATGAAAATGTAAAAAAAAAAATAAATAAATAAATAAATAAATAAATAAATAAATAAAAAGTTATCCATGGGCTGGAGAGGTAGCCTAGTGGTTAAGAGCACCGACTGCTCTTGCAGAGGACCAGGGTTTGATCCCAAGCACCCACACGGCAGCTAAGAACCGTCTGAAACTCCAATTCCAGGAGAACTCCAGTTCCAGGGGAATCCAAGACCCTCTTCTGACCTCCACGGCATTGCACAACATGGGTGCACAAACCTACATGCAGACAGTACACTCATACACATACAAAAATAAATAAAAATTAAAAAAAGAATATTTATTAAAAAAAGTTATCCATATTTATTAGATTGGATAAAACTGTTAAATCTGGCAACTTCAACATTGTCAAGGATAAATAGGACAAAGTAGAACATAGGGAAGTTTATGTACCAATCATAAGAATCCAAATTATCACAATCAGTAAAAATAAGATATATATGTATATATATATATATATATATATGTGTGTGTGTGTGTGTGTGTGTGTATATAACTCACAGCATGGAATTACCACTCCATCTTACAATAACACAAGCTTATGTGCTCCAAGATACATCCAGAAGGCTATTCATTGTTTGTAACTGCCAATAATGGTAAACAATTCAAATATCCAAACAAACATTCAAATGACACAAAATAATATGTGGACAGTTTACAGTTAGTTCACACAGTAACTCAGGTGAATTTTAAAATTTTTTATTGAATTTTTACATAATATACAGTATACTTTGATAATATTTAGATCCCCTCCCCTTTCCATACCTTCCCTTACTGCCCTCCATCTAATTTAATGTACTCTGTCACATATATATGCAGCTTACAGTCTGCTTTGTATCCTCAAATGTCCTTCAGTGTGGGTCCATCCACTGGATCCTGGTTAACCTGCCCAAAGTCCCATCCCTGTAAGAGACTGTCCCTCCCAGCAGCCATCAATGGCTAAAAGTTCCTTAGGTTGGGTTGGGATTCGTTACCCATTTCCCCATTTCAGGTGAATTTTACAGATAATGATGAATAGAAGAAACCAGACAAAAAAGAAGATCTACTAGATGATTATTACATACCAGATGATCATGTGTGACAAAGGCTGCAAACATCCCCAAGGAGACAGTCTATATTAGGGAAGCACACTTAGGAATTAAAACTAGAAAGTTAAGAAAATTACTACCTTAAAGTTAGAATTGTGACTATATACATACAGAAAAAGGGAGAAAGCTTTAAACATGAAGAACACGACACATGGACTTCTCGAACGACATTTTAGTGTACTTGTTCACTTTGTAGTTTTAAACATGTGTGTATTATTTTGAACACGGTAGTTATGAAATCAGATTACACAATTTCTTACTGAAAGCATCCATGTTTCGCACATCCCTTCTTAATAAAATGCTGTCTTTCCCACAGCTTACACACAGCTCGTAGCTACTCTTCTATTTCCAGTTCATTTTTCTCTAGTCACAGAGTTCTTTGGTTGCACCAACTATCTGGCTACATCGGGAACTTCCCCAAACTGTGCCCCACAGTTCTTCACTGAATTCAAGGTTCTCTTCAGCTGTCATCTTCTTACCTAGCCTTCCTGACCACCTCATCTAAGCTACCCACCTCCTAATCCATTATTAAAATATTTCCTTGATAAGCATGTATGTTTATGAGGCAGAGACTATCCTACTCTACTCTGGTTCCCCCAATACCTAGAATACCCCCTGGCTCATAGTATATACTCCATAAACATTTTCTAGGTAAACATAAAAACATGTAAGAAATTAATAGTACACATTGAAACAACTTTAGTTTCATTATATCATAATTCTTGGGCCATTTATGATAACCAAAGCAGATTTTGGTTGAAAATAAAATACTTGGGGCTGGAGAGATGGCTCAGTGGTTAAGAGCACTGACTGCTCTTGCAGGGGACCCAGGTTCGATTCCCAGCACCCACATGGCGGCTAAGAACCATCTTGAACTCCAGTTCCAGGGGAATCCAACGCCCTCTTCTGACCTCCATGGCACTGCACGACACGGGTGCACCAACCTACATGCAGACAGTACACTCCCACACATAAAAAATAATAAATAAAAAATGTTTAAGAAAAAAAGAAAAGACTTATAGATTGGCATATTTGCCTATAATGCCCAAAATTCATGATATTCTCTAAGCCAACTGAATTTGGAATGAGAACATATCATTCTCCTACATCTATCTTTCAGTGGTCCTCTCCACACTTCTACATGTCTCTACACAATGTGCAGCATGATGTAAGACACTATTTCTCCTTTCAGGGTCAATTCTCTGTAACCTGCCTTTCCAACATAACCTTTCCACTGTGCATTCCTGGGCACCTATGTCATCTATTTACCATACCCTACTCCATCTTATTCTTTTTCTCCTCATTCTTTGCAAAATGGTCCTCGACTGTTCTATTTCTCATGCATACTTGCTCTTAGAAAAGTAGCATATACATGGCTTTCTCAATAAGTCTAAAATAGTACTTAAAGGAGTAAGCATTCCATTTACTTCACTGATTTTGCCAAGTATACATACGATTCAAAGTAATTGAATTTTAGAGCTTTATATTTTTTCTTCCAGTACTTACCTTGCTTGTAACTTCCAGCATTACCAGGAAGAAAGAGAACTGGAATTCCTGTCAAAGGGAGAATTTTGTGTTCTTCAGCATATGATCCTTCCCCATAAAGATATAACTCATATGCTGGATAGCGCTTTGCCAGTTTCTTTGGAAGTTCTATTTTCTACAGAAAAATAAATAAAAAGGACCATTTTAATCAATTTTAAGAATACAATTCAGACTCAGTTAATGCAAACCTGAATCACAGAACTTTGAAGTAGTACAATGTAAAATATTATTAATGATAAAACCACACAAGACATAAAACAAGTTCAGCTTATATAGTTTTCCATACTAGAAATTATTCTTTTTTTGTTTTTGATTACAGGGCCTTCTTGTGGCCTTGATCTCACAAAGAGCCATCTGCCTCAGCCTCCCAGTGCTGGGATTAAAGGTATGTGTCACCACACCCGGTGTCAAGAAATTATTCTTAAATTATGTACATGTGTACATAGTTCTTGAATTATGTAACCTGAAGAAAAGCATGAAATACAAGTAGCTGAAATTGTAATAAAGATCACCCAAAATATCTTGACAATGGCTACACATCACTGTTATATGTCAGTAAGTTTCATGTGAACATAATTGGAAATACTTCAGTTTAGATGCAGTATCAATTATATTTAAAAATGAAAATAAAAACTTTCCATTATCAAATCAAATTCTTTTTTGCCATCTAAATTATGTTATGAAGTATCTCTTTTTACTCAAGACCACCTACATATTCTAGCTGTTATAAGTTAAGGAAGGATTGTGTGTGTGTATGTGTGTATGTTTGTGTGTGTGTGTGTACATGTGTTCATTCTGTGTGCACACACACACATATGTGTGGGCATATATTGGTGCAAGGCAAGTGTTCAAACATGCACGCGCGCACACACACACACACACACACAAATGCCGTACCCAGCTTTTTACCAAGGTGCTAGGGATCTGCACTCAGGTCCTCATGTTTGTATGACAAGCACTTGACTAACAGCTATGTTCCTTGCCCCAAGAAGTATGTTTTATAATATAACTTTCTGACCTGTCAATGTTTTGACCCAGATGGGTTTAATGAACAATCTGAACCTTATAACCAAGTCTTGATCAAAGTATACACACTGTTCTTACCATATACACCCCAGTAAATGAGCATCTCTTTCAGATTTCGTGGACCATATGTACGGTTTGTCAGAAAGTCTAAAGTTACTTTGCAAGTCCTGTCACTGTATATAAAGTGAGCCAACAGTTCAAATTAATTTTTTCAACATAATATAAATTGGGTCTTACTGTCTGTCATACCCAAAGGTAGGCATGGAGGGAAGACTTAGGGAAATCCAAGCTCCCCTGCTTCCCCTTCCCTGTTACGGCAGGGTCTCACTAAGTAGCCTGGCCTGGCCTCACTCCAGCCCCATCTTCCTGTCATGGGCTCCCAAGTGTTGGGGATCACAGGTGTGCCACCAGACCTGCTGTTTCTTTTTGTTCTTTTGTTTTTTTAAGAACAGAAATCATTAAAAATGAAAGCATGACACAGAATCCTAGATTTAAGAAGATTTCAAAAGATAATACTCTAGCATTTCTGAACATATACAATGTGTATACTGTATGAATTTCAAAAACTGTAATTAATAAGTGCTGAATATTATCACTGTTCAAAAGGAATTCTGATCATTTGTGTGGATTCCTGACTATTCTTTTGATAATATCAAAATCATCTTTGCCAATTACAGCATTGAAACATCTGTGTGTTATTGTTTAAAAAACATGCATTCTCAGTTATCTTCTCAAATACTCAAAATACAGAAATACCAACTCCACCAGTTTCTTTCTAGGTAGACTGGTACTGCAAGATCAAATTGGTCCCAACAACAACTATGGATAGCACAAGCAAAAATAAAAATGACACTATATTTTATTTGGGCATTAATCAAGCAACAAGAAAATATGGAGAAAGTTAACAAAGAAATAATGCCTTAATTCCTTCCAATTAAATACAAAATTTGAAATAACAGTACATGTATAATAGATTTTTTTTAGTTTTTTTCCTTTTTTGTTATTTTTGAGGCAGGGTCTCCCTTTTAGTACCAGCTGTCCTGGAGCTCACTCTGTAGACAAGCTGGCCTTGAACTCACAGAGATCCACCTACCTCTACCTCCTGAGTGCTGGTAAAGGCATGTGCCACCACGCCCGGCTTAGATTTTTTTTAATACAGTAGCTAAATGAAAATTTGAGCTAAGTTGAACATTAACTCAGAAAACAGCAAACTATCAATATCTGGAAAGAAGCAATTTTCTGAAGACAAGAAAAGCAGGTAAAATAACATGTTCAACATATTTCATATATACTATTTTGTAAGAAACTTTATTGTGAAAAATCTTTAAAGCTATTTAAAGCCATTTAAAAAATAATTTCATGATTAAAAAAAAAACACAAGTGGGGCTGGAGAGATGGCCTAGCGGTTAAGAGCGCTAACCACTCTTGCAGAGGACCCGGATTCGATCCCCAGCACCCACATGGCGGCCAAGAACCGTCTGAAACTCTAATTCCAGGAGAACTCCAGTTCCAGGGAAATCCGACACCCTCCTCTGACCTCCGCGGCATTGCATGACACGGGTGCACAAACTTGCATGCAGACAGTACATTCATACACATACAGAAATAATAAAATAAAATTCATACACATACAGAAATAAATAAAATTAATAAAAAAAAAACACAAGTGAAAAAAGTTAGAGAAGTTGGAGGGTAAAAAGGGGAGGGAAAAAGGAGAGGACAGTCAAGGATGGGGAAAAGTTAGCTAGCACACTGCCTAGACTGTAGTTAGCTAGCACATTGCCTAGACTGTAGTTAGCTAGCACACTGCCTAGACTGTAGTTAGCTAGCACACTGCCTAGACTGTAGTTAGCTAGCACACTGCCTAGACTGTAGTTAGCACACTGCCTATGGCTGTAGTTTTCTAAGCCTAGGGAACAATCTGCGGAAGAGGGGGTGTGATAGAATGTAAGGGCCGCGATTGGGGTGAATGACGAAACTACAGCAATATAGTCTGGACACTCATCTGATCAACTTGATTGAACATACAAGCCCCCTCAACTGGATGGTGGGACCCATGGGCCATGTGGGTTTGGACATAACTGCTTACAAATTGGTTTTACATGAAGGATGCTTGTACTCATAAATTATTACTTATTGTTGCCGGGCGTGGAGGCGCACACCTTTAATCCTAGCACTTGGGAGGCAGGCGGATCTTTGTGAGTTCAAGGCCAGCCTGGTCTACAGAGTGAGTTCCAGGACAGCTGGGGCTACAGGGAGACCCTGTCTCGAAAAGACCAAAAAAAAAAAATTATTACTTACTGTTAAAAAATGAAAAAAAATAAAGAAAATAAACAAATAAATAAATAATAAATAAAATGCTGTCTTAAGAAAGCAAAGTTCTCGGGCTGGAGAGATGGCCTAGCGGCTAAGAGCGCCAACTGCTCTTACAGAAGACCTGGGTTCGATCCCCAGCACCCACATGGTGGCCGAGAACTGTCTGAAACTCCAATTCCAGGAGAACTCCAGTTCCAGGGGAATCCGACACCCTCTTCTGAGCTCCGCGGCATTGCACGACACGGGTGCACAAACTTGCATGCAGACAGTATATTGATACACATGTAGAAATAGATAAAATAAAATTTAAAAAAAAGAAAGTAAAGTTCTGGTGGAGAGATGCCTTGGTGGTTAGGAGTGCCTGCTGCTACTGCAGAGGACCACTATTTGGCTCCCAGCACCCATAAGGCACCTAACAACCATCAGTAACTCCAGCTCCAGAGGATCTAATGCCCTCTTCTGTCCTCCATGGGCACTCGCACACACTATGCATACACACACTCAGGCGCGCGCGCGCGCACACACACACACACACGCACGCACATGCACATAAAATTATATTTTTAAAAATAAAGGTCTTATTTTATGATATATATTTCACTTATGAATATAAATTATGAAAGTTTCATCTTTATGATTTAAGCAAAAAGGAAAAAATTTATCAATATAAATGTGGACATATTTTAAAGTTTTTACAAAGAACTTTCAGTCCTTTGTTGATGCTATTCCTGAGATTTTTTTATTTTATTTATTTATTTATTTATTTATTTATTTTTCATATGTGTATGAATGTATTGTCTGCATGTAGGTCTGTGCACCCGTGTTGTGCAATGCTGCGGAGGTCAGAAGAGGGTGTCAGACTCCCCTGGAACTGGAGTTAAAGATGGTTTTCGACCACCATGTGGATGCTGGGGATCGAACCTGGGTCCTCTGCAAGAGCAGTCGGCGCTCTTAACCTCTAGGCCATCTCTCCAGCCTCAAGATTTTATTAAAAATAGAAAAAGAGGGGTTGGAGAGATGGCTCAGTGGCTAAAAGCACTGACTGTTCTTCCAGAGGACCTGAGTTCAGTTCCCAGCACCTACATGGTGCCTAACAACTACCTATAACTCCAGTTCCAGGGGATGACGTCCTTCTCTGGCCTCTACCAGTCTGCATACATGTGGTGCACTTAAATACACGAAGGCAAAACACTTACGCAAATAAAATAAATTTAACAAAACCACCTAAAGATAACTGAATCTTTCAAGAAAAGATTAAAGAAAGACTTGTCATAACCTCTCTGCTACAATCCACAGTTCATGGTGCTATTAATAAAAACCTCAGGATACATATAAATACCACCACACTGTATATAAATAATGAAGTCTTTAGAAAGGGAGGTCTTTTGAGGCTGGAGAGATGGCTCAGTGATTAAGAGCTCCGACTGCTCTTGCAGATGACTTGGGTTCAATTCCCAGCATCCACATGGCGGCTAAGAACGTCTTTAACTCCAGTTCCAGGGGAATTCGACACCCTCTTCTGACCTCCGCGGCATTGCATGACACGGGTGCACAAACCTACATGCAGACAGTACACTCATACACATAAAAAAATTTAAAAAAAGAAAGGGAGGTCTTTTAAAATTTGGTTCTAATTATTATTATTTTTTTTAATCTTTTTAAGACAGGGTCTCCCTTTAGTCTCAGCCAGCCTGGAGCTTGCTATGTAAACCAGGTTGGCCTTGAACTCACAGAGCTCTGCCTGCCTCGGCTTCTCAAGGACTGGGATTAAAGGCGCCACCATGCCCGGCCTGGATCTAATTTTTTTTTTTTTAATTTTTATTTATTTATTTATTTTTATGTGTATGAATGTATTGTCTGCATGCAGGTCTGCGCACCCGTGTCGTGCGATGCCACGGAGGTCAGGAGAGGGTCTCAGATTCCCCTGGAACTGGAGTTCTCCTGGAACTGGAGTCACAGACGGTTCTCAGCTGCCATGTGGGTGCTGGGGATCGAACCCGGGTCCTCTGCAAGAGCGTTCGGCGCTCTTAACCGCTAGGCCATCCCTCCAGCCCCTGGATCTAATTATTTTTATCTTATTCATATAGCTTGTTCATGCCATGCCTTTTTCTATTTTATTATTTTTATTTTATGTGTATGAGTGTATGTCTGCATGTATGTAAGTGCAGCCATATTGTGCAGTGCCCAAAGAGGTCAGAAAGGGACATTGGATCCCCTGGAACTGGAGTTAAGGACCGTTGTTAGCCACTATGTGGGTGCTGGGAACTGAACCTGGGACTTCTGCAAGAGCACCGGTGCTCTTAACCACTGAGCTATCTCTCCAGCTCACAAATGCCATGTTTTAAAGTTTGTGTTATATTTAAATTTTTTTCAAAATGAAAAAGGATAAGCATTGAAAAAAATTTCTCCTATAGCCTGCTCCTTCATCCATCCAGTTTTAGCTCAATAGGCAACCAATGTTAACCAATTTATGTGTGCTTCCAAATGTTTTTAGATAACTTTATAGATTATTTTCTCCTTTTTACATAAATGGCAATAATTACAAATGTTGATCAGACAATGTGTCCTGGTACCTCCGTCCCTCCCTCCCTCCCTCCCTCCTTCCCTCCCTTCCTTCCTATGCACTATTTATGCCTGCAATTTTGTTTCTATACTTTGTGACCCAAACAACCTGCATATTCAAAGTCATGTCTTTTCTAAAACCTCTGAAAACCCAGAACAAACTTGGATGTTCTCTTTCCTCTCAAGAAGCTTGTCTACACTCTCTTCTATACTACATAGCTGTTCTTTATATTCTTGCTTCTTTTCTTGTTCAGGCACAAGAACTGATTTATCACTCATTTCCTCTCATACCCAATACACCTAGCATTGATTTAGGCATTCAATAAATGACTTTTTAAATAACATCAATATGCTTTATTACAAAGGATTTCTATTTTCAATACCAACATTTCTTCAATTTGCCTAAAATTACCAGCTGCCAAATAAAAGTTTTGCCCTGCTGGAATAGTAAGGCAAGAAGCTTTAAATGACCCAGTTCTGCCTGAAGACTCAAGATCTAACTGTGAAATGTGCAATTAACTTCTAGTAAACGCATCTAGGAAAACCAGGGGCAGAGGTTGAATAAAGGTAATAAACATTTTTAAATTCAAAAGTTCATTTTTGTAAAGAGTTTCAAATTCATGTCTCCCTTTTTAATAAAAGAAGAAATGTCATTTGCCTCTCCTCTGCTGACTAGCTAAGGGAGATGCAAATGAGCAATTGAAAAAAAAAAAAATAGCCCCAAGAGAGATGAAAACCCAGTGACTAGGCCATTCCATACGCTGGATATCAACCTGTGAACAATCAGAAAGCTGCAGAAAACAATTTGAAAGAGAATAGATAAACATCTTTAGAACATTTTTAATCATATGAAAAGCATTCAGCTCTTAACCCAACAAGCAAATCTGTCTTAAAATCTCACTAAGTTTATCCAAAATGACTCATTTCTATAGGTAGGCCTTAATTGTGTTTGAAAAATAACACAGCTTGCTCAGAGTGAAAGGACTAATGGTAAAATAATCACAACCTTTTATACCATAAAAATAAAATGTGCTAAAAAAAAATACCAAAAACTTCTGCCACTGTGATTACTGCACTCTCCAATTAAGAAGTGTAAAACCCCCAAAAGCAAATTGAGCCAAAATAACTAAATACACACTACTCAACAGAAAAAGCCAAATAGCTCTTTTGCATTAACTACACTAATTTTCTCTTTCTAGTCAATGTCCTGAGGTTGGAGACCGCATCTGCGAGGTCCATATGCTTTGTTCCCAACATGAAGGAAGGCAATTTCTACTACTGCAAATATTAAAACAGATTCAATAATTATGGGTAATCTAAAAATAAATGGGAATTACTGTTCCAACATGATATTATTTAAACCAAAGCTTTCACTTAATACAGTACAAAACTAAAGTGACCTACTTCAATCTATTGAGAGTTTTCCAATTATTTAACCATAGGCAATGAAATAAATTATAATGAGCTCTATTTCCAGTTTTCAAAAAAAAAAAACATACTAAAAGTCCATATATTTAAGATCCTAATGCACAAAACCAGCATTCTACCAGTAAATTTACTTAGGTATTAACAATAACCTATTAAGTCTCCTCCAATAGCATCTGAAATCCAGCGTTCGTTCGTATTCCCTCATGGCCATAAATGCAAAACCAAGGTAAAAATTCTTTTCTTAGAAAATTATCCATAGGGAAGGATGCTCTTCAATTTAAACATGTTTTTAAATGTAAGCAAGAGGAACAGCACCAAACAGGCTCCCTACATAATGATCTGTAAAATAGAACCAGTCCTGATTTTCATCCTTTACCCTAAAGAAAAAATGTGCTATGGTCTTAAAAGTAGCCTAAGAATGTATTTTGTCAAAAGGTATTGTGTATAGTTTATAGTTGTTGTTTTAAAGGGTATTCTCCATAATCAAGAGATTCACTTGGAAAATTTAAGGAAAAATATCACTAGAGGAAATTTCTCTGAACAGTTGTGTAATTTGTCAGCATCTCTTTCTACAGCTGGTCATGAATGAAATTCTAGATTCTACTACACAGAACAAATGAAGCAATTAACTGAAAATATTGAAAATGGAACGGAGGAGGTAGGGGCATTGAGAGGAGGAGGGGGCAGCTCTCTTTAAAGCCAGTGAGAAAACAAAATACCACAAAATAGATTTTGCATGCAACTGATCGGAGGCCTGGCTGCTCAGCGACACGCATAAACACAGGTACACACACCCACGGGCTCAGAACCTACAGAACAGGTGGATCCGGCAAAATAAGCGCAGGAAGGGACTAAATAGTTCTCGGTTTAATTATTCATCAGAGGAGACTTTCACCCACGGGTTAAAAAAAAAACCCTTGAGCCTCTTTTTCAAACAGCCTGGGGCACTCGGTTCCATTCTAGAAAAAGCAAAATCCAACCTGCCAATCACTGGGCGCAAAGGGAAGAATGCCGGCTCCAGGGAAGCCCAGGGGTGTCCCGAGGCATCTGTAAAGGCAGGACCTTGGGGAGGATGGGCTCGGGGGCTGGGGGAGAGGAGCTGCGGCTGGCTGGCTTGGGGTGTCTGGGGTTTGGAGGGACGATGGAGCGCAGAGGTGAGGACGCCCTGCCAGGCACCCCGCGAAGGAGAATGGGTCTCCAAAGAGACGGGAAGGCTGCGCGAGGTGACAGGCGCCCCGTGAGCGCCAGGTGAGGGAGGAGCGTACCTGGTACTCGGGGTACTCAAACATGTAGCTCATGCTGCACTTGTTCTCCTCGAAGCCGAAGAAGACATCCCACAGCCCCAGGGTCGCCAGGAACACCATGAACACATAGAACGCCAGGTTACTGAGATTGACCGAGTGCAGAAACATTGTGCTGCTGGCCGAGGCTACCACCGAATGGCCCCAAAGCACAGACTCTGCAAGAGAAATACGCCCGTGCCCCAGCCGAGCCCAGCTGAGTTGCCTGCGCCTGCGCGCAGCCGACCAGCCCCCGCGCCCGCCGCGAAGTGCGCCTGCGCGCAGCCAGCCTGTGGCACCGCCTACAAAGGAGGGAGCGGGAATGTGCACTAGAGGGGACCGAGGGAGACAGCTGAGTGGGCTGGGCTGGTGGGCTTGGAGGGAAAGAGGTGGGGGCGACGAAAGGAAACCGCCGCTGGAGGCGGAGAGCTGGGGGATGGGAGCGCGGGAGTCTGCCGGCGAGGAGGGGGAAGGGCTGGGTGGGTACCAGATGAATTGACCTGTGGCGGGGATGCAGCCAGAGCCCAGAGACTGTTCACAATCCGCTGCTGACTGGCGAGGGAATGAAGCTCGTCCAGGGCCTGTGGCCCACTGCTGTCACATCGCGGACACCTTTCCCTGCAACAGTTTAAATCCTTTCTTGTTCAATTTTAAATCGCCTCAGGCCTCCGCAATTTCACTTCTCCTGATGGAAATAGCATGTCCATAGTCCTCTGGACCACTTTGCTGGAGGAGGAAACAAATGGCTTTCCCTTCCTCCTTTTGACCAGGGACTCTCAAACCCTCTAGCACTTGAAAACACCCGCTCATTAAAACAAAAGAACACAAGGGTTGGAGGAGATTCTGTTCTTGGTGGAAAGCCTAACTCTCAAGAAGGGTTCCTAGGAAACACTCCAAAGATGTCTGCTAACACTGACATCTCCAACAGGTATCCATCCGTCCCGCCGCAAAAGGGTGAGGTTGATCTGTGGTGCTTTCCAGAATCCCCACATCTCTGGGAATCCGTTCCACGTTGACTTGAGAAAGCAATTTTGCTCAAGCTTGCACTCAGACTCTCCAGTGACTTAATTCATTTGTGTTTGCACAAAGGAGGTAGGGGGCAAAAAAGCAGGTCGAAATCAGTGGCAATCATATATAGCGGCTTCTAAACGCTGCAATGTTAAGAGGGAAAGACAAAGTCTCCGGCCTTAAAGGACAGCAGATGAGAAGTTCCTGTGTATCTCTGTTGCTAACTCCAGAGTTCTCCTTAGAATAGCTCTTGGTACTGACTCAGTTTCATTTTATTTAAGCAGATTTTCTACTATATTTTCTGATCAGAGTGAGTTTAACAATAACACATGAAATCAAAGAATTTTAAAACCGCAAGGAAGCTTATAGTTTCCCTTTCACAAAACCCTGATAAACTATGAACAGGGCTGTAGAGATGGCTCAGTGGTTAAGATCTCTAGCTGCTCTTGCAGAGGACCCAGGTTCGGTTCCCAGCACCCACATGGTGGCTGTCATAACTCCTGTTCCAGGGGATCCAACAGTCTTCTGGCTTCCCAGGGCCTTGCACAGCATAGGTGCACTTGCATACACACAGGCAAAATACTCAATTTTTTTAATTAAAAAAAAAGGAAACTATGAAGAAGAGGCAAAGTGATTTGAATAAAGATATTCTTTACCCTACACAGAAACATTTGCAGGTCTGAGGAAATACAGTTAGCCACTGGATATGAAATATTGGCAAAGAAAAAAAGAAATGGGGAATGGATAAGCAGGCTGCTTTGATTTATGGAGGGAGATTTGGAAGGACCAAGATAACATGTGGGAGAATGGTGGGTAATATTGGCTAGCAGGGTAACAGTTAGTTAATATGTATGTATGTTTTTGATGTGGTGGTATGTTCACTTGATGCATTAGTTACTTGTCTTATTTCTGTAACAAAATAATTGGACCAAAATAATGTAAGAAAGGGTATATTTTGGCTCATAGTTCCAGGATACAGTCCATTTTAGTGAGGATCCACAGGAACTCGAGGCAGCTAGTCACATTGCTTCTGCAGTCAGGAAGCAGAGGGAGATGTTAGTACTCAGCTCCCTTTCTCATTTTTATTCAGTCAGAAAATTAGAATGGGTCTTCCCACTTCAGTTAGCCTAATCCAGAAACTCCCTCACAGGCATGGCCAGAGATTTGTCTCTAAGGTGATTCTAAAACTCATCAAGCTGACAAGATTAACCATCCCAAATCTACCCTTGGCAACTTGACACTCAAACACATCATCTTTAAGCTATAACCTGTCACTTCTCATCCCCAAATGATCATGGCCATCTCAATGCAAAAATGCATTTAGTACAACTTCAAATATTGTTGGGCCAAGTGCAGTCATGCATGCCTTTAATCTGAGTACACAGAAGGCAGAGGTGGGCAGATGGAACTCTGTGAGTCTGAGGCTAGCCTGGTCTACATAGCAAGTTCCAGGCCAGCATAGTGAGACTTGTCTCATAAAAAATTAAATTAAATTAAAATAAAAAAATACTATTCAAGAGCTGGGCATGGTGGCACATGCCTTTAATCCTAGCACTTGGGAGGCAGAGGCAGATGGATCTTTGTGAGTTCAAGGCCAGTCTGGTTTACAGAGCGAGTTCCAGGACAGCTGGGACTACAGGGAAGACCATCTCGAAAAGACAAAAAAAAAAAAAAAAAAAAAAAAAAACTATTCAAAACTATGAATCCAGACTCTCTTCTGAGACTCAGGCAGTCTCTTAACTGTAAATCCCCATAATAACAGAAACCAAGCTTTAGTTCCAATGTATGATGGCACAGAGTGAACATTTCCATCTCAAAAGGGAAAAATAAAGACATAGCAAGGGGGATGGAGAGATAGCTCAGCGGTTAAGAGCACCGACTGCTCTTGCAGAGGACCCCGGTTCGATCCCCAGCACCCACATGGCGGCTAAGAACTGTCTGAAACTCCAATTCCAGGAGAACTCCAGTTCCAGGGGAATCCGACACCCTCTTCTGACCTCCGAGGCATTGCACGACACGGGTGCACAGACCTACATGCAGACAGTACATTCATACACATACAAAAATAAATAAAATTAAAAAAAAAACTTAAAAAAAAAAAGACATAGCAAGGAAAAAGCATATCAGATCAACACCAAAACCCAGCAAAGCAAACACCAAATCCTGCAGTTACTTTCAGACATCTGGAACTCATGATCCAGCTTTCCCTGTGGGCATCCCATGATTCTGGCACTCCAGTAACCTAGGGTCTCCTTGCAACTTGGACTTCCCTTTCACTGCTTCACACTGTGGTCTCTCAGTGGCTCCTTGCAGGAACTGCACATGCTAACATGTTGTCTGACCTCAGTGTCTCTGAAACGTGGTGTAAGACACCATGACCCCTCAGGCTTACTGCTGTGGACAACAATGCCACCTTCGACTGTCAGTGCAGAATGGAGCCTGGCCTCCTTGGAACAGAGTTATAGTAGCCTCTCCATGCAAACCCTGGGAAAACACTTCCCTGGCAATTGCTTTGCAAGACCAAGGAACCCCTTTAAGTGGCATTCTCTGGTTAGCCTCTCTCCTTTCAAATGAATTTTGCATTTTCACAAGATGGGCGTAGTCTCCCTCTTGGCACATTCCCTACTGTCCCAGTAGAGAGCAGGGGGTTTCTACTGAACAATTACAGATTTATTTTTTCACCCTGTGCCTTGTCTGGAACTTACCCAAGTGCTTTTCCTTGACAAAGTGCACATATATAATTTTTTTTTCTTGCCCCACTTGTTGCTCTTTTTCCGCTGAAGTTCCAGATAAGAGGATGTAGTTAGTGGCCTCTGGGCCTTGGGGAAAGCATGCATTCAAAAGCACAGTCAGGGAACACATGGCAGGGTGTGATTCCAATCACAAAATGGCCATTTATTCAAATGTAACATGTCATTATATAGGCAGTGTGACATCACCTCCTAGCAGGCAATTCCAGACCCTTGTAGCATAATGTCATCTCAATTCTTGGGCATAACAGAGAGGTTCTGTGACCCTCATTCTGGAATGATAGCTCTCAGACACCTAAGCTCCAATCAGACACACCCACATCTCCCCCTTTTTGTATTTGCTTCCACAAGCTCAGAGAGTATCATAGAAGTTGTGGTCAATTACCTTTGTTTGGCCCAAATGGCAGTGACTGCTTTGTAAAAATACTAAGAATACCCAGGCGTGGTGGCACACACCTTTAATCCAGCACTTGGGAGGCAGAGGCAGGTGGATCTCTGTGATTCAAGGCCAGCGGGGTCTACAATGTGAGTTCCAGGCCAGCTGGGACTAAAGGGAGACCCTGTCACAAAAAGACCAAGGAAAAAAATACTAAGACTAAACAATGTCCAAATAAAAAAATTAATACAGAGAAAACCAACCAGGAAATACAACCAACATTTGCACAAACACAATTAACAAACAACTGTGTCCAACTTTACAAAGATAGGGAATTTGGTTGGGTCCCAAAATCTCAAGTCCAGCTGGAAAGGCCTGCACATACAATCATGCTGAGCAAACAAAAGTCCAGTCCATATTTGCAGTGATCTCACAATTTACCCTCCCTTCAGCCCTTACAATCTGGTGCACCCCCTCTTCCACAAGTGGCCCTGGGCCATGGAGAAGGGGGCAAGAGAGGGTAAGAAGTAAATGATCCATTTTTCTTTGAAGCGACATGTCAGACCCTCAGGTCTGTCCAAGCTTTGCTTCCAACAGGCTGGCAGCCCATCCAGGGGGTCGTTTTTAGTTCTAATAAAACTCAAGTAGCAAGAAGTACAGGCATGTAAACAAACATTAACTACCATGAGAAGTCATATTATGGGCACAGACACAAATGCTTAGATGGTATTTTAACTTAGGAATTGCGACTTTTTTGTGACAAGGGATGGCAATAGTTTTTTTTTTTGTTTTCGTTTTTGTTTTGTCTTTTTTTTTTTTTTTTTTTCTTTGTATGTGTATGAATGTACTGTCTGCATGCAAGTCTGTGCACCCGTGTCGTGCAATGCCGCGGAGGTCAGAAGAGGGTCTCAGATTCCCCTGGAACTGGAGTTCTCCTGGAATTGGAGCTTCAGACGGTTCTCAGCCGCCATGTGGGGGCTGGGGATCGAACCCGGGTCCTCTGTAAGAGCGGTCGGCGCTCTTAACCGCTAGGCCATCTCTCCAGCCCCTGTTTTGTCTTTTTGAGACAGGGTTTCCCTATAGTCCCAGCTGTCCTGGAACTCACTATGTAGAACAAACTGGCCTTGAACTCACAGAGATCCACCTGCCTCTACCTCCCAAATGCTAGAATTAAAGGCATGCACCACCATGCAGGGCTGGCAATAGCTTTTGATTGTGGCCTATAACATCTTTTAGCCACTAGAAGGTGCAAGATTATGGTATTAGTTGTGTGCTACCCCTCCCCAAGGAGTGGGCTATATAGCCAATTAGATTTTTTAGGCTGCCAATAACTACACTATTTCCAAGCAAGTAAGGTGTAGCTGATGAGTCTTGCTTGACTCAAGAGACCATTTCCTTCTAGTGATCTATATAATGCTCTCTGTTGTTATTAAGATCAACTGTCCATTTGCAGGGCAAGGTCTCAACATAATTTTCCTTTTCATGCTAACATCATGTCATCTTTGGTAGTAGGGTCTTACCATTCTTTTCTGCATGTACTCCAACATCACAGGGAAATAGCCTTTGTTTGGGGGACTGTAAAGCCCCCTAGCCAACAGCTCCTTGTTAAAATAGCCCATAACTAGTACAAAAAGCTTCTATTTACCTATGTGTCTCACCTGACCATAAAGCAAAATTTAGAGGTGGGGCATTAATCCAAAGGGAGAAGCACAAATATCTATGTTACCACACTTTCTGGAGATTTAGACAAAGCTCCTGTGCTGGTAGGCCCTGATCCATATCTTGAATGTTTCTTGCTGAAACCCAGATGGGGGCTCCATCCATGGGAAGACAAAAACAAACCCTTTTCCCATAATTAGTATTGAATTTGGATTTTTTTTCCTTGTCCCAACATTGCACCCTGTCATGACACCAATGGTGTCTATCATGGCCTGTCAGAGGGTTCCATGTTTATGGATTGCAGTTGTCAATTCTGATTCCAAAATTGAAAAAGTGGGGCTGGAGAGATGGCTCAGTGGTTAAGAGCACTGACTGCTCTTGCAGAGGACTTGGGTTCAATTCCCAGCACCCACATGGTGGGTGTGGTGGTGCACACCTTTAATCCCAGCACTCAGGAGGCAGAGGCAGGTGATCTCTGTGAGTTCAAGGCCAGCCTGGTCTACAGAGCAAGCTCCAGGTCAGCTGGGACTAAAGGTAGATCCTTTGAAAAATTGACAAAAAGTTCAGAGTAGAGAGTGGTCTGTAAACTGCATCCCAGAGGGAGGCATATTCCCCACCCCCCTTTTTGCATTTGTCTATTAACAGAACAGTCTCTGTTTTCCAGACTCTTATAACTTGATCTATTTTTTTTTTTAAGTCAGGAATTGTATTACATACCCATAGACAGGAACCAAGTTGTAAAGGTCCGCTAAGCCCATCCAAACTGGTTTCTAGTCTTAAACCAACTTTATACTGTTGGTTTAAGGAGGTAAAACTCAGTCATATTGAGCAAAATTATCTTTGTAGGCAAAGAAATGTCACAGGTAATATTTGTACAACACAGAAAAATATGGAGAACAGTTATGTACATTTAATTCCAAAGCTGTCACCAGAAATCTAGTACAGGTTAGGAGTAGAATTGAATGTTAATAACAATTTGTATTCCCAATTGGCTTGAGATGTTACTATTTTTATACTGAAAATATTTAACCAATTTTTTTTTGTGGTCTTTTCGAGACAGGGTAACCAATTTTATTTAATACAGGCATTTCAATTTTTTACTAAACTGTTAAATACCATATAATGTATAGATGAAGCTTGGGAGAAAACTGAACATTTTAAAATAAACTTTGGGTATTTTTTTTTAATTTTTTTAAATTTTTTTAATTTTTATTTTTAAGGGATTCTACAATACAATGACACAGTTGTTTGCAGATAACAATAACATTACTCAGTATGTCATACAATTAAGTAATTGGTGCATTTTGCAAGTATCTATGTCCAAATTTTGAACAACCCAAGGTTCCCATAGTCCAGTTGGAGAAGCTTGTATGCACAGGCATGTTGATCAATCAGGTGTCCAGACTATATTCCTATAGTCTCATGATTCACCCCTATCTCTCCACAGCTCTTACAATCTACCACGCCTCCTCTTCCGCAGTTTGTTCCCTAGGCTTTGGGAAAGGGGCACAAGTGGGTGAGAAGAAAACAGTCTAATTTCTTTGGAGTTGTCATTTTGGACTCCGGTCTGTTCAGTTTGTTTCCCTTCACGGATTGACAGCTTTCACAGTGATACCCTTTTCAGTCATACTAACAAAGCTCAAGCTATTGGATGTACAGGCATTTAAGCAGTACCACTTATTGTGTCAAGCTAAGCTGTGAGCATAGACACAGATGCTTGGATGGTATGCTAATCCGCAAACTGTGGTTTCTCTATAAAGGGTGACAAGTTCTTATTGTGGCTTATAACATCGCCTAACCACTAGAGGACATAAGCTTGTGGCATCCGCTGTGAGTTATTCCTCCAAGGAGAGAGCTAATAGCCAAATAGTTTTGGGATATAATATAGACACTTGGCTGCCACTGTTGCACTGTATCTCCAGGCTGTTGAGGTGTAGCTGATATTTTCGGAGGAGTCTTGTTTGTCTCAGGGAGACCAATATTTTGCTGTATTGCTGTAGTGGCCTTTGGTAACGCTCTCTAGCATTTCAGAGGCCAGTTGTACGCTAGCAGGTGACGTCTCATAACATTTTTCATGCTCACACCAGGTCTTCGACAACAGGGACTTACTGCCTTTCTCCTTGCATATATCCCATTTATAGGCAAAAGGCCTTTATAATTTGGGGGGGCGGGTTTGAATCCCCTAGCCAACATCTCCTAGGCAGAATAATTCATTGCTGATGTCAGAGCTTTCCTGTAGTAATATATTTTGCTTAATTACACAACTTATAAACACTTTACTATTGAATTTGGCTCTAGATAGAGAAATATCCTTTCACAGTTCCTATGCCTATCAATCAGTTAATACGTTGTGCCTGTTTTATAGGAAATTACCACCGTAACAATTGGCTCTAGTTTACAGTTTGGGAGTGGTTTCATTACCATCCTGTTTTCCTTTTTTCAAAAAAAAAAAAAAAGAAAAAAAAAGGGGGGGGAGAGGTAGGAAGGTTTCTCAGCATTAGGGTCCATTATTAACAGTCAACCCCAATATTATTCAGAGAGATGCTCAGTGACCGTGTCTCAGGCAGTCTGATGTTCCTCATTCCTTAGTGTTCAGATGGGTCAACCTCTCTGCTGACATTCCCCAGTTCATCCTGCACAGCCATAAGTTGTATGTTTTCAGGCATTTAGATTGGTGACTTTTACCTGTGGGAACATAAAATTCTCCTCCCATTGTTATTTTCAAGATCAGAAAAATTGAAAATTTATCAATAGGATTGAAACACAGAGTTTTCCATTTGTATCCCAGAAAGGATAGTACCCCACCTCCCCCCTTCCTCTTTTCTTTTTTTTTTTTTTTTTTTAGGTTTTTGTTTTGACCTATAGATGCCTAAGTTGTATTACACATACCCATAAGCAGGAGCCAAGGCATAAGCTTTCATTACATTTACCCAAACTGGTTCTCATTGACTGTATGCTACTTATTTGGGAAGGAAATTTAAGCTTAGTTCCTTTAACTTGTCCTACAAGTAAAGAAAGTGTTATAATGTGATATTGTGTTATTCAGAAAAAATATATAGGCCATTTGTATACCTTAACCCGATACAAATTATAAATAAGACCAATTAACATTTTATATTCCCGATTGGTTCAATTGTATTACCATTTCCACCAAAACCTACACCTAAATTTAATTAATCTAAACAATTCACTAAGCCATTGAAATATCCTATACTTGGTGGATAAAGCTTGGGCAGAGTTGAGAACCTGCTAAATAAATTTTACCCAATAAACACTTTGCTCTTTAACGCTTTATGACTGGACTAAGACTTCTACTTATTTGGTAAGTAAAAATTTAAGCTTAATTCTTTTAAATTGTCCTACAAGTAAAAGAAAGTGTTACACTGTGATGTTGTGTATTTCAGAAAAATATAGAGCCCAACCCAATACTAACTATGAATAAAACAACTAGCATTTTATATTCCCAGTTAGTTCAAATGTCAGTATCTAGCTCCTTTTCTTTTTTCCCAGCACAAGATTCCTGCATATAAAACCAATTTGCAAGCAGTTGTGTCCCAGCCCACAGAGCCCAAGGCTCCCACCATCTAGCTGGAGGGGCTTGAATGTTCAATCAAGTTGATCAAATAAGTGTCCAGACTATATTGTCATAGTTTTACCGTTCACCCCAATCGCCGCTCCTACAATATACCACTCCCCCTCTTCCACAGATTGTTCCTTAGGCTTAGAGATGGGGCACAGGTGGACAAGAAGCACAACAGTCTACTTTGTCTGGAGATGTCGTCTTGGACTCTAATCAGTTCTGGCTGTTTCCTTTCATGGGCTGCCCGATTGCCCAGGGACAGGCTTCCAATCCTACTAATGAAGCACAAGCGGTTAGATATATATGTATTTAAACATTGCTAGTTATTATGGTAGGTTACTTTGGTATAGACACATATGTCTGGATGGTGTCTTAATCCCTGAATTACTTTTCTTTTTCCCCCTGAGAGAGATGACAAGGCCTTACTGTGGCATATATATCTCCTAATCGCTAGAAGGTATAAGCTTGTGGCAACATCCTCGAGTTATTTGTCCAAGGAGAGAGCTAATAATCAAATAAAGTTGGGATATACAGACATATGGCTGCCTCTGCTGCACAGTATCACCAAGCAGTTGGGGTGTAGCTGATGTTGGTGGCGGAGTTTTGCTTGACTCAAGGAGACTAACCTTTGCTTTATTAGTTCAGTGGCCTTTGGTAACACTCTCTGGTATTCCAGAGACCAACTGTATACTTGTAAGTGCGATCTCGATACAATCCTCCCATGGTTACATTAGGTCATTGACAGCAGGGCAGACCTTACCACCTCTTTTCTTGCAGATATCCCAGTTTACAGGCAATAAGCCTTAACCTTTTTTTTGGGGGGGGGGCTTGGGTCCCCTGGCTAGCATCTCCTTGGCAGAATAATCCGATGCTGCTTTCAGTGCTCTCTTGTATTAATTATATGAACTACTTAAAGTAGTGTTTAAGTGTATTGTCTATTCAGAAACAAACACAATACTTTAGTATTGTGTTTGTTTCTGGATAGACAATAATCCTTTTTACAGTTCCTATGTATATTAGTCAATTGAAGAAAGCCGTTTTTCCAGTTTTATAAGAGATTACTTCTATACCAGTCAGCTCTAATTTACCATTAATGGATGACTTCATTACCACCCTGTTTTTCTTTGTTCTGTGAAAAAGAGGTAAGGAGGTCTCTCATATTGAAACTGTGCTGCACCTAGAAGGTAAAGTTCGTTAGGACTCACTGTAAACAGATGTTACACCTATGGTCCTCAGAGATGTTTGATGCCTGTAGCAGTCTGAGGCTTTTATTCCTTTTAGTGTTAAGATTGGTGAACTTCTCTGCTGGTATTTCATGGTACAACCTATACGACGGAAGGCTGTATCCATTCTTTCTCTGCCTTTGAGTTGGTGTCGTTTTGACCTGTGGGAACATACAAATCTTTTCCCATGGTTAGTCTTAAGATTAAATTGAAAGTTTTGGACAAAAAGGTTTAATATATAACTGTATCTCCCCTTTTTTTAAATTTTATTTTTTGACCCATGAGTCTCAGGAAGGCATTTGTAGTACACTTACCTATAGGCAGGGATCAAAGAGTAAATTTCATCAAATTTGTCCTTTTTTTTTTTTTTGGGTGAGTGCATGATGTTAATTTGGGAAGCAAACTTAAATCCATTAGTTAAGTTATCCTACTGGTAAAAGAGGATGTTACAAGCTGATACTGCATAACACAAAAATTATAGAGAACATTTGTATATGTTAATCCCAAAGCTATTGTTATATAAATTTTGAGTAAAATACCATACAATTTTAAATTAAATATACATTAATAGAATATAGACCCATGTCCCTCGGGTATTTTTTATGTTTCTTTTAAATTTTTTTTTTTTTATGTGTATGAATGTACTGTCTGCATGTAGGTTTGTGCACCCGTGTCATGCAATGCTGTGGAGGTCAGAAGAGAGTCTTGGATTCCCCTGGAACTGGAGTTAAAGACGGTTCTCAGCCACCATGTGGGTGCTAGGGATCAAACCCAGGTCCTCTGCAAGAGCAGTCAGTGCTCTTAACCACTAGGCTATCTCTCCAGCCCCAAACTTTGTTTTTTTAAACTACTTAACTGAACCATGACCTTAGAGAAACTAGGCTTATTTATATAGTGCCATCCTTTACCTATTATAACAAACCCTCTTAGACGTTTATTACTTGTATAGACTGTCTTATTATCTCTGTATAAACCCTTACTAAAGTACCTTTATATATAAAATGGAGCCATTATTCTAAACACATTCTAAAGTATAAAACTTAAGATGTCTTACCAAGTTTTGGAGCAGGTTCTAAATGACCAATTTACTTTAAATGTTTAGAGATGTTTTAGCTAGGCTTGGCACCAAACTCTGTTTACTCAAAAGATGCTTTACCTAGTGGTTAAATGTCTTACATCTAAAACATTTAAATATAGACATGAATTGTATGTTACAATACAATTGTTTTTTTTTTTTGAATTAACTTATAGCCTTAAAGACTAAAAATTCTATTGTAATTTAACAAGAATCTACTGGAGGTTACCTAAAATTGTCTCAAGTATTGAAGTAACGTAACAAGGAGGTAGCAGTATACACTTAGTAAAATATTGAATTGATACTATACATTTGAAATTCCATTAGTTACCTTTAATAAAGACAAATAAAATATAGATAAACAATGATGACCTTTGTTGAAATTAGTTTGTCCCTTAGTTGTTTGATTATATTAACAGACCTGAGTCTTGGATGGAAGGGACAAGTTCCATTCCAGATTTGGACTTTTAGTGACTCCAAACAGTATGTAAACATTAATAATTTATATAAGACTAATTAAAATTGATAATACCAAAAGTATGAATCAAATAGCTTTTTTTCCTCTCTTTTATTTAAGGGATTCTACAATATAATAACACGGTTGTTTTCAGATAACATTGATGTTACTTAGTTTGCCGTACAATTAGGTAATTGGTGCATTTTTTTGAAGTGAGCCAAATTATTATGCATAAGCAATGAATGTAAGTAACATTCATGTAAAACCAATTTGCAAGTATCTATGTCCAAATTTTGAACAACCCAAGGTTCCCATAGTCCAGTTGGAGATGCTTGTATGCACATGCATGTTGATCAATTAGGAGTCCAGTCTATATTGCTGTAGTCTCATGATTCACCCCTATCTCTCCACAGCCCTTACATTCTACCACACCTCCTCTTCCGCAAATTGTTTCCTAGGCTTTGGGAAAGGGGCACAGGTGGGTGAGAAGCAAAACAGTCTATTTTCTTTAGAGATGTCATTTTGGACTCTAGTCTGTTCAGGTTGTTTCCCTTCATGGGTTGACAGCTTATCCAGTGATACCTTTTTAGTCATACTAACAAAGCACAAGCAATTGTATGTACAGGCATTTAAGCAGTACTAGTTATTATGGCAAGTTAAGCTGTGAGCGTAGACACAGATATTTGGATGGTATGCTAATCCACAACTGTGGTTTCTTTATAAAGGGTGACAAGTTCTTATTGTGGCTTATAACATCTCCTAACCACTAGAGGACATAAGCTTGTGGCATCCACTGTGAGTTATTCCTCCAAGGAGAGAGCTAATAGCCAATTAGATTTGGGATATATATAGATGCATGGCTGCCACTGCTGCACAGTATCTCCAGGCAGTTGAGGTGTAGCTGATACTGACAGAGGAGTCTTGCTTGTCTCAAGGAGACCAATATTTGCTGTGTTGCTTTAGTGGACTTTGGTAACACTCTCTGGCATTTCAGAGGCCAGTTATACATTAGCAAGTGACGTCTCATAACATTTTTTCATGCTCACACCAGGTCTTTGACAACAGGGACTTACTGCCTTTCTCCTTGCATATATCCCACTTATAGGCAAAAGGCCTTTATAATTTTTGGGGGGGTTGAATCCCCTAGCTGACATTTCCTAGGCAGAATAATTCATTGCTGATATCAGAGCTTTCCTGTACTAATATATTTTGCTTAATTACATAGCTTATAAAGACTTTACTATTGAATTTGGCTCTAGATTGATAATTATCCTTTCACAGTTCCTACACCTATCAGTCAATTTAAAAAAGGGTAGTTATACCTGTTTTATAAGAAATTACCACTATAGGGCCGGGCGTGGTGGTGCACGCCTTTAATCCTAGCACTTGGGAGGCAGAGGCAGGCGGATCTTTGTGAGTTCAAGGCCAGCCTGGTCTACAGAGTGAGTTCCAGGACAGCTGGGGCTACAGGGAGACCCTGTCTCAAAAAGACAAAAAAAAAAAA
>VZQC01014358.1:675994-687405 GCA_009823505.1 Rhizomys pruinosus | reverse complement strand
CGACCGCTCTTACAGAGGACCCGGGTTCGATCCCCAGCACCCACGTGGCGGCTGATAACCGTCTGAAACTCCAATTCCAGGAGAACTCCAGTTCCAGGGGAATCCGACACCCTCTTCTGACCTCCGCGGCATTGCACGACACGGGTGCACAAACTTGCATGCAGACAGTACATTCATACACATACAGAAATAAATAAAATTAATAAAAAAAAATTAAAAAAAAAAAAAGTCTTCTGGGAGACCAAGCCAGAGTGGTGAAACTGGTTCTGTGCAGTGAGGAACAAAGCAGGCCTGAGGATTTTTCACCATTTCTCCTCCCTTTTTTTAAAAATATTAGAACCCAAAGTTCAATTTCAGGCCTGTAAAAATTATTAAAAATGTCCCCAAGATCAAGCCATACCTGAGGCTGGTAGCCTCATGACTGCAAGATTGATTAGTCTTGTAGCCAACATACAGTCATGAAGCTGATGGGCTTCATGGTCAAACTTAGCTGGGAAGCAGCTGGCTTCCACAGCCTGCAGGCGTGAACAACTAACAAACCCATGGCTGGCAGGATGGTAGCTCCTGAGCCACAACAGACCAGGAAGCTGCTGGTTTCCATAGGTCCCCAAGCAAGTTGACGGCTTTGTGGGCAATCTTATGGGTTGGGAGATGATAACTTTCAAGCCCCATCAGACCAGGAAATTTCTGATTTCCACAGGCTGTATGCAAGCTGATGGTTTTATCACAAACCTGTGGCTAGCCAGGCCAGGAAACTGTTAGTTTCCATGGCCTCTGTGTGTGCAAAACCATGTGACCCCAAGTTGATAGCCTTGCAAGCAGCCAACCAATCATGGGAACCAGCCCCATGTTTGCACAAAGTAGAAATTAAGAAAGAGAGAGAAAGGTTAATAGCAAAGAACCAAAACTATGGGGTTTGCATACCTGAATTTCTTCAGGATTCCTTCAAGCTCCCTGTTTGGGGATGCCAGTTGCAGTTAGTGGTCCTTGGGCCTTGGGGAAAGTATGTACATGAAAGCATAGCCAGGGGACACATGGCAGGGGCCATTTCCAAATACAAAATGGCCATTTATTCAAATGCAACATGTCATTATACAGTCAGTGTGACATCACCTCCTATCAGCCAATCCCAGAACCTTGTAGCATCATGTAATCCCAATTTGTGGGCATAAACAGAGAAGTCCTGTGACCCTCATTCTGGAATGTTAGCTCACACACACCTAAGCTCAGATAAGACATGCCCACAAGAGGAGGTGAGCAAAAACCATGCCACAGGCTTAATGCTATCCTGCCTTGAAATTCCTTTGCCAAACAAGCTAAAATTTAAATTCAGGTTCTTGGGTCAGGGCATAATGCAGCCAAATTAATACCAGCACATAACCCAAATGTCCTCTATCCCAGTTTCCAAAAGATTCCTTGTTCTTCTCTGAAGCCTTAGGTGCAAGACCTCTTCTACCTACATTTTTCTTGTCTCTGGTCTTACCTCACACCAAAATTACTCATTAAGATCTGCTCACAGCCTTCAAAGGCTTTTCTACCCCAAAGTTCTAAACTCTTTTACATTCCTCCCAAAAAAACATTCCAAAGGCTTAAGAACCACATGGTCAGGTGTATCACAGCAATTTTCTGTATCAGAGGCAGGTGGATCTCTGGAGTTCAAGGCCAGCCTGGTCTACATAGTGAGTTCTGGGCCAGCTGGAGCTACAAGAAGACCCTGTCCCAAAAAGACAAAAAAAAAAGAATAGAGCATGTTAAAATTTTAGAATTATACCATCATCACTAGAATATGAAAGAGAAGAGGCTATTTTATATAAGTACAGTGTTTACTGGTAAATATACTAAAGAATATTATACAATACATATTTTTTTACATTATTGAGCCCACAAAATGAGAACACTGAAGGTATGGCATGAAATTACCTCTTAGTGTAGAGGATTATGAATTATATAGGACAAAGATTTTAAGTTCCAGATTAAAATGAGGGGAATGGTTGAGTCTGCATAATAAGGAATATCACAGACTGAACATCTGCTTCCTATTTCTTGTAGAATATGATAGGCAATATTATGACAAATAAATGTGTGATTCCACATCCCTTTATCAATCAGTCTTCTCAGTGTCTTTATATGTGTTTGCCTGTGTGCATATATGTGCTCCACATGTGTACCTTGTGCCTCAGAGGCCAGAAGATAGTCTCAGATCCTCTGGAACCAGAGTTACAATGGTCATGAGCTGCAATGTAGGCTCTAGGAATGGAATCTAGGTTCTCTGCAACAGCAGCAAGTACTCTTACCTGATCAGCCATCTCTAGCCCCTATATTTAGTGTTTCTTAAACATAGTGTACACATAAATTATTTAGGAATTTTGCTTAAAGGTAGATTCTGATTTACTATTTCTGGTGTTTCTGGAGTGGGACTCAAGTTTCTGCATGCCTCACAAGCACACACCCAGGTGATAGCAATAATGCTGCATTTTGAGTAGCAGGGATGAAGCCTCCCTGAGGATGTTGCAGAGAGAAAACCCTGAACATAAAGGTGACAGAGCTTAGTTGTCTAGTGGCTTTCATGAGTTGTGGCAAGCTACTGCCTTAATCATTCACTAAAGAGTGGAATAGAGAATCAGTTGAAGACAAATGTGTTGGCACACCTGTAATCTCAGCACTTGAGAAACTGAGACAGGAGGATCGTGAGTTTGAGGCTAGCCTGGACTAGATAGGGAGACATTCTTATAAGGCAGGGCAGATAGGGAGGGTGGAAAAGCCCATCGTTTCTGTATTTTTTTATTATTTTTTTATTATTTATCTTTTATGTGTATGAATGTACTGTCTGCATGCAGGTCTGTGCACCCGTGTCGTGCAATGCCTCGAAGGTCAGAAGAGGGTCTCGGATTCCCCTGGAACTGGAGTTCTCCTGGAATTGGAGTTACAGACGGTTCTCAGCCGCCATGTGGGTGCTGGGGATCGAACCCGGGTCCTCTGCAAGAGTGTCGGCGCTCCCAACCGCTAGGCCATCTCTCCAGGCCCTGTTTCTGTATTTTTATAATTTTTTTGAGACAAGGTTACATAACTCAGGCTGGCATTGAACTCAAATCTTCTTGCTTCCATCTCCTGGATTCTGAGATTATAGATGTGGGCCGCTATGCCTCACTTGTTTATAATCTTTCTTCCTACTTCCCTGATTTTTTCCCTGTCCTTTATTATATATGCTTGGCTTCACATTTTTAAATATCTAACCTAACTCTCCTGAGCATTACTCCCACAAGCCTCTGGCAGTGCTGTCAACCTTCTTGAAATTTGTCTTTGATCCTATCCTACTTACAGACTTCTGACCTTGAACCAGTATAGTCTGTCTCTGAGCCCTTACACCAGAATATCTGGGCACTGTGGGAGAAAATGATGCAATCATTTGAATTACTATCCAAAAATTCTTGTGTATGCTGCTGATTAACTTATGATCCTATTTTTCAAACCAATACTTTTAAAGCTATCTCCATCCCATCCCTCTTCTCTTTTAGATTATTAACACATACCTTGTCTTCGTATTGATAGATAAATTTGATTTTCAGGTACACTTTGCTTCAGCTTCTCATTTTCAAGGACATAATTTCCACCCTGTCCTAATTCACTAATATATCGAACAAATATGGATGAATTTCTAGCATGTTCAAAGCATTGTTATTGCACTTTGCTGTCTTTAGAGGCAAACGCAAGACTTTCCAATTGTACTCCAGCTCCCACCCTTTTCAAAAAATTACTTATTCCAAGCTTAGGTCTCTAGTAATGTCTCTCACCCTATCTTTTCTTCCCAAGCCATATTGCTATACTTAGATCTTATTAACAAAGCCTATTGGTTAAGAGTGCCGGCTGCTCTTGCAGAGGACCCAGGTTCGATTCCCAGCACCCACATGGCGGCTAAGAACCGTCTTTAACTCCAGTTCCAGGGGAATCCGACGCCCTCTTCTGACCTCTGAGGCATTGCACAACCCAGGTGTACAAACCTACATGCAGACAGTACATTCATACACATAAAATAAATAAATAAATAAAATTATTAAAAAGAAAAATTTTGTCTGTCGATGCCCCTTACAGCCCTTACCTCCTCATCCCAGTCAGGGTTCCTAGAGCCGTGGTGTGTGCTCTCCCACTTCCTGCCTTCCAGTCACAGGTTAGTTAATAGTAAATCTTGCCCTAACTCCAGCTAAACATTTCTTGAAAAAATAACCATTGACTCAATTAGCAAATCCATTGTACACTTTCTAGCCTTACATGCTTGTCCCATTTCTTTCTTAAAATGCTGTCCACAGGGCTGGAGAGATAGCCTAGTGGTTAAGAGTGCCAACTGCTCTTACAGAGGACCCGGGTTCGATCCCCAGCACCCACATGGTGGCTGAGAACCATCCTTGACTCCAGTTCCAGGGGAATCCGACACCCTCTTCTGACCTCCACAGCATTGCACGACACAGGTGCACAGACCTACATGCAGACAGTACATTCATACACATAAAAAAATAAATAAAATTTTTAAAAAGTTTAAAAAAAATGCTGTCCACAAGCCAGGCATGGTGGCACACACCTTTAATCCCAGCACTTGGGAGGAAGAGGCAGGTGGATCTCTGAGTTCAAGGCCAGAGTGGTCTACAGAGTGAGTTCCAGAATAGCCGGAGCTCCAGGGAGACCCTGTCTCAAAAAGACCAAAAAAAAAAAAAAAAAGAAAAAAAAATGCTGCCTTCTCATAAGCCAGGAGTGACAGCACATACCTTTAGTCCCAGCATTTGGGAGACAAAGGCAAGCAGATTTCTGTGAGTTCAAGGCCAGCCTGGTTTATATAATGAGTTTCAGGCCAGCTTGGGCTACAGGGAGACCTTGTCTCAAAAAAGTTCAATTAATTCAAAATAAATGATAAATAAATAAATAATAGCCAGGCATGGTGGCACACACCTTTAATCCCAGGACTCTGTGTGTTCAAGGCCAGCTATGTGGTCTACATAGCAAGCTCCAGGCCAGCTGGGACTAAAGGGAGATCCTGTCTCAAAAAGGCAAATAAATAAATAAATAAATAAATAAATAAATAAATAAATAAATAAATAAATAATAAATAAAATGCTGCCCTCTCTTGTACATTAAAGCCATTTGACACTGGATTTTCTCCTAGTAATCTGGGCTCTTACTCTATATCACATAACTTTCTTTTTCTCTCATCTCCTGATTTTTATCCTCAGCCATAATTCAATCCTTCAGAGGCTAGGCATGCAAATTCCAGTACTCAGGAAGCAGAGACAGCAACATGGAGCACGAGGGCAGCCTGGGTTGTGCCTCAAAAGCCTAAAAATGTTGAAAAGTTTATAAAAAATTCTTCAGTAGTTCCTCAGGGCCTGGACTGCAGTCAGAGCTCTCTTGTTTACAAGAAACCCGAAGCAGCAAGCATAAAAGGGAATTTAGAGATAAATCTCAGGATTCCAAAATAAAACAACAAATGCGGACATATAGCACAGCTTTGTAACGTGTGGGTCATGACCCACACGGATTCCTATAACTGAATGCGGGGCAGTAAAAAATTTTGTGAGAGTGAAAGTGTTCTGAACATCCAACACCCAAAACTTAATTCGAAAGGAAATGCATTAAGAATCCATGGTGTTCCTGGGAGGACAGGTTCCTGTTGCATCCCATGGCTACAATGTAGTCTCTTTTTTTTTTTTCAGTCAATGGATGTCTATTTATTTAGTGCATCTTATATAATCCCTAAAATACATAGGCGATTTATGCATAGGCTTGGTGCTCTGAGCATGTATCATACATAGGACCCCATGCCTGAAAGCACACAGCTACTACTCAGGAGGCTGAGCAAAAGGACCATAAGTTCAACAATAACCTAGACAACTCAGTGAGAACATGTCTCAAAAAAGAAAAAGAAAATTAAAAGAGCAGTGGGGATACAGCTCAGTAGTGAAGGACTCTGTTCCCCTAGGTAGGAGGCCCCATCCAATCCCCAGTACTGAAATCAATCAATCAATCAATCAATCAGTCAATGAAAGTCCTAACAAACAAATCAGAAAAGACTTCTAGCATATTAATAGCAAGCTTAATTCTAAACACACATGTTAATTTACACAACGCTTGCTCCTGTACCACACAGTCCTTTCCAAAGCACCTGAGCTCAGATTTAAGACTTCTGTATACTGGGGGCTGGAGAGATGGCTTGGTGGTTAAGAGCACTGATTGCTCTTGCAGAGGACCCGGGTTCGATTCCCAGTACCCACATGGCAGCTAAGAACCATCTTTAGTGCCAAGCATGGTGCCTTTAATCCCAGCACTCGGAAGCACTGCAGAGGCAGGCGGATCTCTGTGAGTTCAAGGCCAGCTTGGTCTATAGAGTAAGCTCCAGGTCAGATGGGACTAAAGGGAGACCCTGTCTCAAAAAAAAAAAAAAAAAGACTTCTGTATATTATGAATTGGATTGTTCTTTTTCTTCATACAAGGTTTTCTGTTCCTATAGAAATATAATGGTTTAAGTATGGAAAACAAAGACTTCTTTTTTTTTTTTGAAAAACAAAGACTTTCTAGTTTCCTACCATCTTCAGTGTGTAACAAGTCAGCCTATCTTTGAATTGTATTGGGTTAGAATCTTTGATTTTTAAAATTGCTGTTTAAATTGCTGGCTTGAGTTTCATAAGAAATCATTAAATGAATTTTAGTTTGGGATTAGATTTTCCAACAACTTCTGAAATTTCTCTAAACATTCAGCCATTTTATAGGACATATTAATATGAAGTGGTATTCTCCATGCTGATGATTTTAAAATCAAAATATTGATCAACCTTGAAAAACATTGAAGATGCTCTGTCATTTAGTTTAAAATATTCATCAAAAATTTAGTTTTTCATGTAAAAAAGAACAGGAACATCTATCTCATGTATGCAAATTTGCTTCTGGCTTTAATAAGTAGTAAAATTCTATGTATAAGTAAACTAAGTAGACTGTTTTCTTCTCACCCACTTGTGCCCCTTTCCCAAAGCCTAGGGAACAAATTGCGGAAAAGGAGGCGTGGTACAATGTAAGGGCTGCGGAGAGATGGGGTGAATCATGAGACTACAGCAATATCATCTGGACTCTAATTGATCAACATGCCTGTGCAAACAAGCTTCTCCAACTGGACTATGGGAACCTTGGGTTGTTCAAAATTTGGACATAGATACTTGCAAAATGCACCAATTACCTAATTGTACAGCAAACTGAGCAACATCAATGTTATCTGAAAACAACTGTGTTCTTATATTTCAGAATCCCTTAAAATAAAAAAAAATATTTTAAAATAAATGCTTTTCTTATCAGTAAATATTTAATTTGAATACCTATTTTTTCCTATTTATAAGGTGTGCACTTTTATTAAACTGCTCTTAAGTTAGTGTGTAGCCAAGCCCTGGATACCTCACCCCTCAGCCCACTCCCAGGGAGACCAAAAACCTTCATTCATCTCAGGTTGGGGGGGCAAAAAGAGAGGGTCCAAGATGACCGACCATCCAAAAATAAAGTATTAATACAGAAGATTTTTAAAACGTTTTGTAGTACATAATTTACATAGAATCAATGCTGTTACCTCCTCTGTGTGAACGCAGGGTCTGGATTGGCCATCCTGCTTTGGGAGTAGAGGTGACTTTTGGAGGGCAAGAGACTTCCTGTAACCAGGATACTTGGTGTTCTAGTTTGTCTTCCATTGCTGTGACAAAATACACTGACCACTACCAACTTGGGGAGGAAAGGGTTCATTCAGCTCACATCTCCTGGGTCACAGTTCATCACTCAGGGAGCCCAAGGTAGGAACTCAGGGCAGGAACCTGGAGGCAGGAGCTGGAGCACAGGCCATGGAGGAATGCTGCTTACTGGCTTGCTCCTCTGGCCGATGTCCAGCCTGCCCTCTTATACCATACACAACAGCCTGCCCAGGGTGGCACCACCCATAGTGGGTTGGGCTCTCCCACACTGCTCAACAATCAAGACCATACTCCACAGTTGTGGCCATAGGCCAGTCCAATGGATCCAACTCCCCCAATTGAGGCTCCCTCAACCCAGGTGTGTCAAGTTGACACTAAAGCTATCTAGTACACTTGGAATGACTATTTTAAAAAACATGCATAATTGGGGCCTGGAGAGATGGCCTAGCAGTTAAGAGTGCCGACTGCTCTTGCAGAGGACCCAGGCTCAATCCCCAGCACCCACATGGTGGCTGAGAACCATCTGTGACTCCAGTCTGACCTCCGAGGCATTGCACGACACGAGTGCACAAACCTACATGTGGACAGTACATTCATACACATAAAAAATAAATAAAAAGTTAAAAAGTTAAAAAAAAATGTACAAAGTCCTAGCCACATTGTAGAACTTGGGGATCCTTGCACTAACAGACTGCTTTTTTAAAATTTATTTATTATTGTATGTGTATGAATGTATTGTCTGCATATAGGTTTGCGCACCTGTGTTGTGCAATGCTACGGAGGTCAGAAGAGGGTGTCGGATTTCCCTGTAACTGGAGTTAAAGATGGTTCTCAGTTGCCATGTGGGTGCTGGGGATTGAACTCAGGTCCTCTGTAAGAGCAGTTGGTGCTCTTAACTGCTAGGCCATCTCTCCAGCCCCCAGACTGCTTTTTAAAGTTCTGATTTTTAAATCCTGAACCAAAAGTACCATTTCAATTAAAAAAACAAAACAAAAAAAAAAAAACAAAACAAGCGAAGCCACGCTAATGTTGTCTCATTTGTTTTTGTTTTTGTTTTTGTTTTTCTGCAGGAGTTGGGTTTCATCAAGAAAGGGTGTGACAGCTCACTCAGTACCAGTCTCCCTAGGAGTGTTCCACAATGGACGATGGAGGGCCTGAGCTGCTCATTCTCTTGCTGATCCACATCTGCTGAAGGTAGACAGCAAGCCCAGGATGGGCCACTGAGCCACACCTAGTGCTTGCGCTCAGAGGTATCAATGATCTTGATCTTTGTCGTACTTTAGGATGGGCCTTTCCACTTCAGTTAACCCAGTTAAGAAAATTCCTCACAGGCATGCCCACAGGCCAAACTTATCTAGACAGTTTCTCATGGAGACTCTTTTTCCAGGTGATTCTAGTCTGTGTCTCAGTGATGACTTAAACTAGCCATCACAGGTATCCTTCTTATTACTTAGTGAAAAGGCAGAAATCCTGTAAAAGCATTTGATGCCATATTTGTGGAATAATATCTGTTGCTTCTTGCACTGTTTTTCCATGCAGAATTCATTTTCATTCTTGTTGAATTAAATCCTTTGGTGTTCTTTCAAAAAAGGACTATTGGTCAAGTGTCCTAGAATATGTATGTCTGATAATTGGGCTGGGAAGATGGCTCAGTTGTTAAAATGCACTCGAAGCAAGTGTGAGGGCCTGTGCTTGATCCCCAGCTCCCGTAGGAAAAGGCAGGCACAGAAGTGCAGTTGTAATCTCAGCTTTAGGGTCCTTGATACTGGCCAACCAGCCCAGTGATAGCACAAATTGGTGCATTTCAGATTCAGTGAGAGACCTTGTCTCAAAAAATAAAATGGAGAGCAACTGAGACATGTACCCACCATTGACCTTTGGCCTCCTCCACAAGCACCTGCACACTTACATGCACACACCCATATGGACACATATTGACACAGACATACATACATATATACACACATGCACAAATTCATGTAGAAAATGACTTTTAACAATATGGACAGAATCTGTACTAATGACTTTTTATTTAACCTTGAACCAAAAAGCTATTGGTTATACTGTAAACAAGGTCACTGAGCCAAGTGCTCCTCCTGTGACATGGCACCTGACTTTAACTTTCAGGACCCACTTTGCTCTCTGCCCAAGATAGTATATGAATATAGGTTTGTTTGTTTAACTTATCAAAGTGTGGCCTATTATTCTCAGTGAAAATAATTGAGAAGTCTGCTTGATACTGGATATATGGTGTGTGTGTGTGTGTGTGTGTGTGTGTGTGTGTGTGTGTGTGTGTGTGGTGTGATAATCTAGACCTAGGGATAAAAGGGAAAAATTCTCCAATTAGATAAGGGTGGATCCTAGCTTCTACTTTCAAAATTGTTGCTAGAAAGATGGCTTCAATAGAAGTATGACTGAGGCTTGTCTGAGACAAGAGAAGGAACAGATAGTTTTCAGTCCACTCCTGCCCTTAAAATTAGTAGTAAGTACTGTGTGTGGTGATGTACACCTTTAATCTCAGCACTCAGGAGGCAGAGGCAGACAGATCTCTAAGAGACAGAGGCCCAGCCTGATCTGCACAGTGAGTTCTAGGCCAGGTGGGGCTACAGGGAGACCCTGTCTCAAAAAACCCAAAACCCAAAACCAAAGCTAATGCTGAGTCAGGCTGTTTCCTTATTCAGGTGTAACTGTAACATAGCTTAGAAACACCACACACACACACACACACACACACACACACACACACACACACATGTGGAAATGTTTTTATTTTCCCTTTGGATGATAATGTTGATAATATTCTTCATAGATAGTTCATTTCTCTCACTACTTTAAAGACGGCTTTCTATTGTTTTCTGGTGTCTGTCGAGCTGGCAGGAAGCACAGTCTCAGTTTGATTGCCATTTCTTTGAAGAAAAGCTGCTTTTATCTCCTGTCATTAAAAAATATTTTTCTCTTTTCTTGGCATTCTGTGATTTTTTTTTTTCCCCCATTATGTCCTACAAAAGTAAGGCTTGGGTTTCATTTGCTCTTCTTGGAATTTGGAATGCTTTTAAAATTTTAAGATTCACCTTTTCTCCTAATTCTGGAAACTTACTGACCGTTCTCACCTCAGATACTCTCTGTATTCAGATATGCTCATGCTCTTTGATGCACTTAGATTTATTTTGGGGCAGCTCATTCTGCTGTCCACATCACTAAAGCTTCAGATCTCCTGGTTTCTCTAAATGCCTTGAATGAGTTGCTTAAATCTACCTTCCCATTTGTACTCTTACGTGGGGGCTCATTATTTAGAGCATTCACTGGACATTTTTTATTTCCATTACTGTATTTTTGTGTTTAGAATTTATATTTTATTAAAATCCATCTATTGATTCTTTTTTTTTTTTTTTGGTCTTTTTGAGACACGGTCTCCCTGTAGCCCAGCTGTCCTGGAACTCACTCTGTAGACCAGGCTTGCCTTGAACACACAAAGATCTGCCTGCCTCTGTCTCCTGAGTGCTAGGATTAAAGGCATGCACCACCATGCCCGGCTTTATTTCTTTCTTTATCTCTCCCTTGACCCATTCATTATTCAAGAGTATCCTGGTGTTGATATTGAGCTTCGTTGCACTGTATTCTAATAGAATGCATGAAATTATTTTAATCTTTTTGTATTTGTGGAAGTTTCTTCTGTGTCCCAGTATGTGGTCAATTTTGGAG
>VZQC01014358.1:560940-673379 GCA_009823505.1 Rhizomys pruinosus | reverse complement strand
CTGCTTTTATCTCCTGTCATTAAAAAATATTTTTCTCTTTTCTTGGCATTCTGTGATTTTTTTTTTTCCCCCATTATGTCCTACAAAAGTAAGGCTTGGGTTTCATTTGCTCTTCTTGGAATTTGGAATGCTTTTAAAATTTTAAGATTCACCTTTTCTCCTAATTCTGGAAACTTACTGACCGTTCTCACCTCAGATACTCTCTGTATTCAGATATGCTCATGCTCTTTGATGCACTTAGATTTATTTTGGGGCAGCTCATTCTGCTGTCCACATCACTAAAGCTTCAGATCTCCTGGTTTCTCTAAATGCCTTGAATGAGTTGCTTAAATCTACCTTCCCATTTGTACTCTTACGTGGGGGCTCATTATTTAGAGCATTCACTGGACATTTTTTATTTCCATTACTGTATTTTTGTGTTTAGAATTTATATTTTATTAAAATCCATCTATTGATTCTTTTTTTTTTTTTTTGGTCTTTTTGAGACACGGTCTCCCTGTAGCCCAGCTGTCCTGGAACTCACTCTGTAGACCAGGCTGGCCTTGAACTCGCAAAGATCCGCCTGCCTCTGCCTCTCAAGTGCTAAGATTAAAGGTGTGCGCCACCACGCCCAGCTCTAGTTCTTTTTTTATTTTTTATTTTTTATTTTTATTTATGTGTATGAATGTACTGTCTGCATGTAGGTTTGTGCACCCATGTCATACAATGCCGCGGAGGTCAGAAGAGGGTGTCGGATTCCCCTGGAACTGGAGTTCTCCTGGAATTGGAGTTTCAGACGGTTCTCAGCCACCATGTGGGTGCTGGGGATTAAACCCGGGTCCTCTGCAAGAGCAGTTGTCTCTCTTAATTGCTAGGCCATCTCTCCAGCCCCTCTGGTTCTTTTTTTAAATGAAGTCTGGAAATGGTCTGCAGTCTGGGCTTGATGTCCTCCTCGCCCACCCTCAGGCTCTCAAGCACGTGGTTTACATGAATGAGCCACTCTGCTTGGTTTTGTCTGTCATTTTTTTGGTAATGTTTTATCTTTATGCATGATTCTCATTCTTAAAAATCTCTTCAGGTGTTTTAGACCTATTTCTAGGACTGGTATGTAACTCAGTTGTTAGAGTACTTGCTCAGCATGGCCAAAGCTCTGGGCTCCATCCTCAGCACTGTGAAAACCCTGAGTGGTGCTGCAGACCTGCAGACCTGGTGTTTGGGAAGTGGGGAGTGGAAGACTAGGAGTTCAAGGTCATCTTTGGCTACTACTGAGCTGACACCAGCTTGGGCTAAAGATCCTATCTCAAAACAAAGGAAAAACACCAGCAAAAAAAGACAGGTTACTTCTAAAGACATTTCATTTCTGTATTACTCAGAATTATTTTTCAGTTTTTCTCTTATATGTTGATCATAATATCAGATTCCCTTAAATGCTCTATAATTTTGGCTTTTAAGTGTATCTTTAGCATGAACTGTATGCTGTAGGTTCCTATGCTTCTCTTGTGAAGGCTGAAAAATGTGGTTGGACCCATTAATAGTAATTAATTAATCAATTAATTAATTAATTGACTTTGGACTTTTTTAATGAAGAAAAAAATTTTTTTGGTCTTCTTGAGACAGGGTCTCCCTGTAGCTTGGCTGGCCTAGAACTCACTATGTAAACCAGGCTGGCCTTGAACTCACAGAGATCTGCTGCCTCTTCCTCTTGAGTACTGGGAATTAATTAATTAATTAATTTGAAGGGCAACGTGAAGGTCAGAGGACACTTGCACAGCTTGCAGGAATCAGTCCTTTCCTTTCAACATGTGGGTACGAGGGATCAAATTCAGGTCACCAGACCTGGCAACAAGCTCCTTTATGTACTGAGCCATTTTGCTGGCCCTGGGTTTTATAAAATAAAAATAGCCTGAAAAGTTAGAATTGCTTCTATGTATTTTGTAGTTTGGACTACTGATTTGTGTGTGTGTGTGTGTGTGTGTGTGTGTGTGTGTGTTTGAGTTGGTTAAATTATCACTGTGGACTATGGAAGTTCAATACTTCTGATTTTTCAATGGTACTTAAAGTTGTTCTATTTTTCTTTTAATTTATATTTAATTAATAAATAAAATTAATTAAATTTTATTTATTTCTGTATGTGTATGAATGTACTGTCTGCATGAAAGTGTGTGCACCTGTGTCGTGCAATGTTGCGGAGGTCAGAAGAGGGTGTCGGATTCCCCTGGAACTGGAGTTCTCCTGGAATTGGAGTTTCAGACGGTTCTCAGCCGCCATGTGGGTGCTGGGGATAGAACCCGGGTCCTCTGCAAGAGTGGTCGGCGCTCTTAACCGCTGTTCTATTTTTAAAGAGTTCAGGTTGTAGTAAAAGAAAAAAATAATTTAGCATTTTATGTGATTGGAATAAGGGTATAAAGGGAGTGGAGAGACCACCCACACTCCTTCCTTCTCACTCTATCTGCATTTCATCTATCTGTTTGTAAGAAAAAAGTATGCCCATCAAAAAAAAGTATAGAAAGACACCAAAATATGCCTGAATGGAGAGAAGGGAGCTAGTGAGGCATGGTGTCAGATGAAGAATAGAAGGGGAAACCCTTTTCCAGAATACAAAATGAAGAAAATACTGAATAGGGGAAGCTCTTGCATGGTCTTAGTCTCCGTAGGAGAAGAATCCGGCAGGTAAGAAGGGCTTACAGTGAGAATCTAGATCAGAGAGTGAATGCTTGGGAATTACTGTTTTGAGAAATGAACTGTAATA
This sequence comes from Rhizomys pruinosus, assembly GCA_009823505.1. NCBI lineage: Eukaryota > Metazoa > Chordata > Mammalia > Rodentia > Spalacidae > Rhizomys > Rhizomys pruinosus. Next base: position 670,651 of record VZQC01014358.1, on the reverse strand, counting down.
AATAAGAACCTGCTCAGCAGCAAAGACCTTGTGGGCATTCCATTTGGCTGGAGCACTTAGGAAGTCGGCCTCAGAGGCCCTGACAACCTTCAGGAAGAGGCTGATAACCCCCAGCCTCCAAAGCCAGGGCCCAGGCTTCCTGCTGGCCAATGGATAAAACCTGCCTTGTTGCTCTGCCTTTGATGCTTTGGGCAAAACATTGTCACATTCCTGTAGTGATCTGGAGAACACACCTCAGTTTCGGTCAGCTAGCACCCAAATTGTGCCAATAAAACCGAGTTACTCCCTTGGAATCTCTCCCAGGTTAGTTCCTGCACTGACCTGTCTAGGGCCCACCTCTCCCCCTCCTGGCTCCCGCCTGAGCCTTGGCAACCGTGCTGAGGACCCAATGGGAAGAGAGGAAGAAACAGCAACGGCCCTCATCAGCAGTGTTGTGTACTCTAGTTCCCTAATAGCCCTGGTCTTCTTAGCTAATATACATTTATTGCTTTACTGTGTATCTCTCATCAATCCAAAAACAAGAACAGTTTATGGTCATAAAACATTTAACGACTATTTGTGTCTATTAAGTTATAAAAAAAGCACGAAACCCCAATAAAAGGCACACTCCAGGTACATGCTTTACTTCCATGTTGGACTGCCAACGCGAGCCGCCTGTAGACGCGTGATGGGACCAGACAGCATGGCAGGGGGCAGATGGGGGGGGAAGAGAGAGAGAGAGAGAGAGAGAGAGAGAGAGAGAGAGAGAGAGAGAGAGAACAGGGGGACAGAGAGAGTGGGGGGACAAAAAGAGGGGACAGAGAGAGAGACACACAGAGAGCGTTATGGCAGCTGGGGTCCACCCTTTATACCCATGGGGCGGGGCCTCAGGTAAGTGGGAAGGGGTCAGAGGATTGGCAGCTTCTGGAGGAAGTGGGCACCTGTGTGCCCCTTAGGATTCTGGGAAGCCTGGACCTAACAGTGTCAACATCTGGAATGGAGACTGATAAGAGAAAACTGAGATGAGTCAGTATTACCAAGAATGGAATAGCCCAAAGGTGGCTCAGTAAAGTTTTCGCCTCACAAGAATGATTTGGATTCCCAGTAGCTACTTTGTTGAAAAATAAAAAAGGCTGGGTGTGCATTGCATGCCAATAATCCCAGTACTGGGGAGGCAGTGACAACAAGATCCCTGGGGCTGCCGGCCAGTCTGTGTAGCTAATTGTGAGCTTCAAGTTCAGAGAGAGACTCTGCCTCAAATAAGGTGAAGAGTGATTGAGGAGACATTATGTCTACATCTGGTTTCTATCTGTACACATGACATACACTCAAACATTTGTAAACACACACGCATACACACACACACACACTCCCCAAAACATAACTGCACTGTCATGTGGCAAATGTTAGAACAAACAGATAATAGCAAGCATTGGAGCACAAAAGAAATATTTAACTATTGAGAGAAAAATGGATTCCAGAGAAAAATACATTCTGTACACAATGTTATTATCAGGACTGGAAGAGTACTCTATTGAATTATTGAATTGAATGTGTTACTGGATAGATAAATGGTTGTGGTTGGAAGAAGAGGAGACAACCTTCCCACAATTCAGCTTACCAAGAGGCTTTTGACCGTTTCTCATCTGGTGCTTGCTTCTGACACTTTCTGAAAATTGAGTGGCTTCCTGGTTCCCTTCTAGTCTTCTACGACTGTTGGGAGCACGTTCAGCGGCTCTTTCACGCGTCCTTACAGTGTTTGTTTCTTATAGTGTGCATTTTGAGTTTAAACAATGAACAAGCTCTTCGGAGTTCTGTGAAACTGAAATATTCATAAATGGAAAGCTCAATGAACATATAAGAAGCATTGGATCAGAGACTAGAGCTCTAGAGCTTTCTTTTCTGCTACTGAGTATGATCAGAGGCATGTGTTCGAGTCTCTCTAGTTCTCTCTCTGTTCCTCTGTATAAAATTTATTTGGTCACTGCTTTCTGAAAGTTTTAAATGTATTCAGCCTCCCCTTCCTCTCCTCCTCCTCCTCCTCCTCCTCTTCTTCTTCTTCTTCTTCTTCTTCTTCTTCTTCTTCTTCTTCTTCTTCTTCTTCTTCTTCTTCTTCAGCTAGGGTCTCCTCGGGTTGGAACCCAGGGCTTTGCACTTGCTAAGCAAGCATTCTATACAATTAAGCTACATCCCCATCTCCTATTAAACAAAACTTCAATTAATGTAAACTTCCATAAAGATTATAATTAGTTAACAACCACCCTTCAACTGGAATACTTAATAAACTTATTAATACATATTCCCAGAAAACAAGGAGCTCCTTTTAGTTTTTATCTGTTGGAAGCAAAGACTGTCTTCTCAATGCAGGGCGGCACCCTCATGTTACATAGATTTTATGCAATAAAAGAAGAAAAAGCATCCTGTCTGGTATAGAGATGTGGTTGTTTCCCAAAATTCATCACAGTGAATTATTCTGGCTTCAGTGTTCTACTATAGGCTGCTAAAATAAGCTTTATTTCTTTTTCTTTAAAAAAAGAGCCCAATATGAAATAGACTAGCTCTCAGAAATGAACATTTATTCTACCCAATTAGTTTATACTGTTCTCAAACCTGTTAGTTACTCATGCTTCCTGGTGTGTTCTATGCAGTAGGCATTCAACAAATATTTGTTCTTAATTTATTTGAAAATAAGCCATATTGTACAGTTACAATCATAAAACCTCACCCCTTTGATGCTTTAAAGCCTAAAAAGAGAACAAGAAAATACTAATGCAGGCACCTCTGTGGCTGGAGTTCAGTTTCCAAGGAAACAGAGAACAGATCATCAAAAACAAAATAAGGATTTTCAAGCTGATTACCCCCTTTCCACCGGTTCAGTCTCCATTGTTTCGAAACGAAAGGCGGCGAAACTCAGCCTTGTGATCCAAAATTTAATTCTGTTCATGCCGTCTTTCACAGTTAAAACTAGGCAAGGAAATAGAATCTTTTGGGTTTTAGGTTGGTTTGCTTATAGAGAGCGCTAAACTCCTTGAGAGTGAACGTGAAGCAGTGTGTACATTTATTGAATACCTTAATATATTTTAACCTCTGTCAAATGTATATATTATTGAATCTCAAATTTTATATTTCTTGGGAATAATATAAGAAAGCAAAGGAAATTCATAATAAAGGGATAAAGACTTCTAACAAGAAATGATTTCTTTAAAGAAATAAGGAGAAAGCATACAGGATGTAAACATGGAGGCTTCGAGGAGAAAGCAATTGGATTTCCATTCAAACAGGCACCATACTATTTTAATATTGCATTTTGTTCCACAGATTTGTACTCGCTATAAATACAATTATGAGACCAAAAACATAGGCGTTTGGTTGTGTAGTGTTCAAAAGCTTGGTTTAGCATTGTTATGCTATCCATAGCTGCTATGTATTTTATAGAGGCCGGATTCCTCTATTTATAAAATTTTAGTTAAGCCAGAGGGTGGATGGGGGGGGGCATGCCCAGTTGAAATGTACTTTAATGACAGTACAGTTGAAAAGGCTTTAATTTCAGATGAAATTCAGATTATAGCTCTAATGGGAAAGAATGATTAACATATTATTTGTGGTCTTGTGAGTATCTGTATCAGTATCCTTTTTATGTATCTGTTCCCTCCAAAGAATTCAAGCCTTTCAAAGTCCTGGGCTATCTGTGGATTTTGATCACCCCAGTCAAGGATCTTATAATTAAAAGTACTCCACTATTATATTGAAAAAGTCTCTTAATTTCTTTAAATAACACTCTATAGTTTAATTAAAGGCTTTACCAAGATTTTGGAATCTCTTGCTGTAAAATGTAAAATCTGTGATACCCAAATATATTTTAATAGACAAGGTAAATTATATATTACAGAGGTAAGATAAAAAAATTCTCAGTACTTGAAGTTTTTGAAAAAGACTTGGAGAATAAAATATGAATTTAGAAAATTAGTTTAGCTAACATTAAAACTGTATTTTAAAAAATAATGCCAGTAATATATGGCTATTAGAAGAGGTTACCGACAACATGTGAAGCAGATGTGTGTTGTCCTGAGCATAGAAAGGCACATAACATAGAACTTCTAGGTTAAAGCATATGCTCATATATTTAGCAAGCATAGAACTTGAGGCCTATGGAAGGGATGTTGAAGGATCCAGATATATGAATGTGTCTCTATCTAAGGAGGTTGGACTAAATCAGGGGTCAGCAATCTTTCTGTAAAGGGACAGATAATAAATATTTTTTGGCCGTGGAGCAAAAAGTTTCTGTTAACAACTAACCTACTCAGCCATTTTATCTTGAAAGGACCTGGGCAAATTAATGAAAATAGCTATGATACAATAGAATTCTATTTACAGAAATATCCAGGAGGCAAAATTTGGCCCATTAGCCATGATTACTGATCCTTGGACAAGGAGAAAAGTAATTCACCATTCCAGATTCATGCTCTTTTCCATAAATGTTAATATTAACCAACATGAATTTACATCAGTCAAAAAACTTGAACAGTTGTGAGATTTGCAGAGAAATTTTAGGCTTATAATTCAAACTTTAGCTAAATATGGTCAATTTAACCAGAGTTCTATTTACTATCACTGTGCAGATATGAAATGTTGTGACACTGTTTGATATAGTGTTATGACTAATTTTATTAATAGATCACTATAACTAATTACCTAATATGCTTTATGAAGCATATTCAAACATGTGGATATAGAAACTCCCTCTACGAAATGGGAAGGCAAAATAAATACTTTAAATTTATTTTCACTCCTGATAACTCTTAGCAGGCTTAGGACTGAACTAATAGTCGTTCAAACATTATGACATTCGTACAATAGCCTCAGAAAGCAAATGTTCCACAGAATTCAATGTTTGCCATTCTTACCACGTAAGTGTCACACCTACAAAATTCTTCGTGTGGGTTTTCCCCCCATGCTGATGCTAGGCCATTAAGGGGGGGCATGTTTAAAAAATATGCTAAAAATAGTGTTATAAGTCTTCTCTTATATTTGGAGGATAAGTATCTGCTTGAAACACAATCCAATAAGGAGGCGACACTGTAAGCAAACTGACACTTGTAAAAAAAAGTCTGCTGTGGGTGACTCGTTTTCATTGATTCATCAGATCTTTTATGCAAGTTGTTTATAGTATGAAGCAGGACTTTCCAAGAAACTCAGCCTTCCAAATGAACTTTTACAATGAACTGTATAGTGTAAGGGGGCCTGCTTTGCTTTTACTTCTGGCTCACAATTTTTATGATTTTGGAAGTTGTTTAATTTCTTCATGCCTCAGTTTCCTCAGCCACAAAATAGGAAGAAAAATTCTATCCTGGGATTGTTGAAAAGATTACAGAGATCTGTATAAAACACTAGATATGCAATAGGCTGAAAAAAAAATTGGTTCTTGTTCCTATGAGAGGCTGGGGAAGTTGATTAGCCAGTAAGAGGCTTGCAGCATATGTATTATATAGCCTGAGGTCCATCCCCAGAACCCACAGAAAAACAAATAGCCATGGTGGTACCCTTGTAGTTTCAGTCCTGGGGAGGCAGAAACAGGAGGACCCCTGGTACTCACTGGCCAGCCAGGCTGGCCTAATCAGCCACGAGAGAGACTCAGAAAGCAAGGTAGAGGCTCTTGAGGAATGAGCCTTGAGGCAGATATCCAGCGCGTGTGCGCGTGCACACACACAGACACACACACACACTCACCTACATACAGTCACATGAACATGTACCCTCCCCCCACTTCCTTTTTTCCCCCTTCCTTTTTTTTAAAGAAAAATAAAAGTAACTTGTCACTATAAGCTTCATGCTATTCAATATTATTCAGATGACTAGTGTTTGTCCCTAGAAAGTAAGTAAAATAAAATAAAATAAAATAAAATGATGCCTGGTACCAGAAAAGAAAGGAAAAACTAACAAGTTCACTAACACAAAGTTTTTGTGTTTTTTTCTGTCAAAAAGACTAACCTGTTTATTGCACAAAATGCTCATTCAGAAAGAAAGTGGGAAGTCTAAGAGGAGATTCGAGTACGCTTTATTCACGGCATCAGAAAAGCAGTGAAGTTGTTTTGGGGCGTAAGGAATAAGGAGAGGACATTTCAGGGAAGCCCACAATTTCTGTGGGTGACTGATTTTGAACTTGCCGTGGCTATGGCCCAATGCAGCTGTCCTGAATGTTTCGGTTTGGTGGCTGTTTCTACAGCTGTGTGACTGGTTTTTGGTTTGGTGTTTTTTTGTGTTTTTTTTTTTTCCCTCCTGCTACTGTAAGACTTGCTGCAGAACCCACAGGTGCTGTTGTTCCTTTCAAAGCTTCATGGTTGGGTCCTTGCTTGGTGCTAAAGTTCTACTTCAAAGCCTCTGAGAAATGAAACCTGTGGAGATTCTAGGCTCCCACTGCAGGGTGTTGTAAAATGTGATGGCTCACAGAAGCTGGGTACATAAAAACTCCCTGGCTCTGCTCTTCTTAAAAACCTGAATGGTTAGGAGATGTTATAAACCACACGAAGACCCTGCCATACTTGACAGAAGAAAATGTAGATCATGAATTGACATACCATCCAAACATCTGTGTCTATACCAAAGTAACCTACCATAACAATTAGTACTGTTTAAATACCCATATATCTAATTGTGTGTGCTTCATTAGTAGGATCGAAAGGCTATATATTATACTGTTTAAATACCTAAATATCTAATTGCATGTGCTTCATTAGTAGGATCGAAAGGTTAAGCCTGGACAAGCTGGCAGCCCATGAAAGAAAACAGCCAGAACTGACTAGAGACCAAGACATCAGCTCCAGAGAAAGTAGAGTGTTTTGCTTCTCATCTACCTGTGCCCCTTTTCTAAGCCTAGGGAACAATCTGCGGAAGAGGGGGCGTGGTAGAATGTAAGGGCTTCGATTGGGGTTAATGATGAAACTACAACAATATAGACTGGACACTCATTTGATCAACTTGATTGAACATACAAGCCCCCCCTTTCAGGATGGTGGGACCCATGAGCTGTGTGGGTTTGGGCACAACTGCTTGCAAATTGGTTTTACATGAAGGATGCTTGTACTCACAAATTATCACCTATTGTTAAAAAAAATGAAAACAAAACAAAACAAAAAAGCAGAGAAAGATGCAGAAAACTTACGGCAGAATGCACGATCTGCGATGGGTAGGGGTGGGGTGGGGGGGAAGGGAAGGGGATATATGCCTGAACTGAATTGGAAAATGATGTATGAAATACACAAAGCATCAATAAAAATAAATGAAAAAAAATAAAATAAAAGTTCTAATTATCAAGTCAAAAAAAAAAAAACAAACCTGAATTCAATGAGTCACATCATAAAGGCTTCGAGCTCCCCTCTGGAGGTTTTGCATGACTAATAATCATTTGTTCCTTTAGGAGACAAGGAGCCTGCAAGGAATCTGTCTGGGAGGGGTTGGGCTAATTTTCAATCTGTTATTTCTTTTCCTGTATCCTGTGGGTGGGTCACATGACAAAGGCTTTCAGCAAACAGGTATATATGCATGTCTGCTCAGCCAAGTCCAGTAATTCCAACTTCTGCGCTCCTGGCTTATTCTGATAACTTGCTAGAGGAAAGAGCCTTCCTTTCTCCATGTAATTGGTGCTGAAATGGACCCCTTTGAACAGCTAGGGAAGAGAGCACAGAAGGAAGGTCACAACAGGTGCCATGTTTTGAGGAGGTGACAGGATGCCAAAACTGAGAGTTGAGGAGCAGAAACCAATAACCAGAGACACCAGATCTGAACAGAAGAAAGGAGAGAGGCAAAGTGAAGATGACTCTAGAGCCACAGGGCCAAGGGAGCTGAACAAGGGCTGGTCGGGAAGCTGGCCATGGCGCACTCACTGTGGTCGAGATGCCTTCCCGTGGGCCTGACACCCTTTCTCACATATCTACCTGTCCATCCATCCTAAGTGCTCCCAAGTGACAAAGGTAAGGAAAAATTGTGTGTGTTCTAGGAAGGACAAATACTGTATCTCGAGGTCTGCAGAATGGACACATTTATGAGCCAAGAAGGCACTGGGTCTAGATACTGAAGAGAGCAGCATCAAGATTAACATATGAAAGAATCCAGTCACCAGAGAAAGACTGGACACCCCTCCCCACCTGGCCCACAAGCTACAAGCTGAGCAGGCAGCCAGAGAGCCATGATATAGAAGCCTGGAAGAAGTAAATGACCTCTAATGGACCAGGAACCTCCTGCCCACCTTCCTTCCAGCTCACTAGTCTGTTCCTACTCTAGGCAGTGTCTTACTCTTTCTTAATAAATGGTCTCTATTTCTCTGCATCCCTCTGCAATACTTAGAACTTGGAAATGTTTGGCAAGTGTCCCACAGGACTCAGCTCCATGTCTGTAAGAGTAGATCGTGGTTACAAAGGGCAGGAGGTGAGGGAGCAACAGAGTTACTGTTTAATAAGACCAGAGTTTCAGTTCTTCAAGGTGAGTAGAGCTATATAGATGGAAGGTGGTGACAGTTGCACAACTACGTGACTGCACTTAATGCTACTGAACTATACACTAAAACTATGGTGAAAATGATGACATTTTTGGTGTGCACATTTTATCAAATTAAAAAAAATAGGTGATAACCAGTCATTTCATAACTGGTTATAAATGAATGCATTATCCGCGAGCCTGTTCTCAAGGCATTTCCATTGAAAAATCCAACCATTCCTGCTTTTAGGAAAGAAACAATATAAAAAGATAGAGCAATTTAGGAATTGCTTTTAATGGAAGCACCTTCCTAACGACACTGCCAACAAGCCAGTACTTCTCTGCCAAATGACATTATCCTGAGGAGTAATTAATAGCCCATCCCACGGTGAGAGTGAGCAAGGCAGGAAAAGATACTAGGACAATGTGTTATGCAGAGCACAGCATGCTCAGGAAAAACCCAGGGAAATGAAGAGGGAAATGGAACAAGGAATGAAAAGCAGAATGCCACGTAAAACTGGAAGCAAAAGAAGAAACCGCAGCAGCCATCGCTCTCTGCTGCAGAAGTCCGCCGGCCTTCAGCAGCAAGCCTAGCAATAGGACTGGGAAGCACAGTACGAACCTGTCAACCTGTCGTGGAGGCGCTCAACAGAAAAGGCATTGTGAAGCACAGCAAGCCTAGGAGATAATCCCCACCCCCACCCAGCTGGGCAAAACAAGACTTCAGCGATCACTGAGACATAGACCATGGCCTTCTCGGACCTGTAGGCAGCAATAGCTAGCTCCATGTAGGAAAAAGGAGGTCTGAACTACAGCCATATGCTCTCTTGTAGGCATGTCCAATCTGTGGCCCACAAGCTATGTGGCCAGAAATAACTATGAATGTGGTCCAACAAACAACGAAAAACAGTAAACTTACAAAACATTTAAGAGGTTTTTTTTTTTACTGGGCGTGGTGGCGCACACCTTTAATCCTAGCACTTGGGAGGCAGAGGCAGGCAGATCTTTGTGAGTTCAAGGCCAGCCTGGTCTACAGAGTGAGTTCCAGGTCAGCTGGGGCTACAGGGAGACCCTGTCTTGAAAAGACCAAAAAAAAAAAGAGAGTTTTTTTTTCCTGTGTGTCTGTGTGAGACGGGGGGGGGGGGGGCAATTGTACAGTTTTCCAGCATGACATTTGTAGATGCCAATGTCATGTGGCTATGTCAAAAGGTTGGACACGCTTACTAGAGTCTACTGTTGTCAATATCAGAACCACCTGGAAGGTTTTAAGATAGACACATTGAAGCTGGGCATGGAGGCACATGCCTTTAATCCTAGCACTTGAGTTCAAGGCCAGCCTGGTCTACAGAGCGAGTTCCAGGCCAGCTATAAGGAGACCCTATCTCTAAAAGACCCCCCAAAAAAAAGACACATTGATGGAGGCTACTGGAGAGCCACACGACTGGTCACACACAGAGAATATATGTCTGAGAGATGCCCACCCCTAGGTGACATATCTACAGTGGAACCTGTATACCAAAGGCTCATGGAACACAGAAGAACAGGGGGTAGAGAGAGGACTAATGCACCCCTCAACACTCACCAGTGAAGCCTCATTATACAACAAAGTGCAATGCACACAGAAGGCCACAACTGGATAACTTTTAAAGAGTAAGAGACTGCAGAATATGTGTCCCTGGACAGGACTCCTATATTAAACCTCACCCATCCATGGCTCAAGGACCATGTGGAAGAGGGGCAGAAAGAGTGTAAGGGTCAGGGTTGGTCCATGAACATAGGGGAACAGGCCTTCAGGTCACCGGAAGCTTGCTCATGTGAACCTGTGGCAATGATGGTGTCCTTCACAAGACCCATGTCAACACAATCAGATAAGGGTCCAGAGTGGAGTGAGAGAAATGGGTAGGCTGGCCTTAGCTTATTGGAAACAGGTTACTGATGGGGGGAGAGAAAGCACTTAACATCTCTAGTTAAGCTGACTAGATTCCAGTGGATGAACTTGCACCAAAAGACATCTGGGTACAAATGCCTGACTGGATGGGACTTAACATGTGTGTCGGAGTACATGAGGTCTGACGGGAGATATGATCAAGAACTGGTGTATAGCCAGGTTTTGTGGCGCACGCCTTTAATCCTAGCACTCGGGAGCAGAGGCAGGTGGATTTTTGTGAGTTTAAGGCCAGCCTGGTCTACAGAGTGAGTTCCAGGACAGCTGGGGCTACAGGGAGACCCTGTCTCAAAAAGACCAAAAAAAAAAAAAAAAAAAAAAAAAGAACTGGTATATGAAATGTACAAAAGCTCAACAAAAATATTATATAAAAAAGACACATTGAGGCCACACCTAGTAGGTCTTAGGTGGAAACTGGACCTTTGCGTTTCTAACAAGTTTCCTGGAGATGCTGAGACTATTGATTGGAAGACTGCGTTGAGAACCATGGCTATAGAATTAAGAAGATCTAAGCTGTTAATGATTAGCTGTATATGTTTTGATCTTTTTGAGTATATAAAACAAAAACTCAAGTCAAGAAATATAGAGAGGAACTTAGGGAAGTTATTTAAATCCAGGTGTATGTTATCTACCATCATTGCCTTAATGTTGTGGTTAAGGATGGAAGCCTTAGAGTCAGGCCAAACCAGGCAACATCACCTTCTAGCAGTATAGTGTTTGTTCAAAGCATTTGGTCAAGCTACCTTTTTAGAACATTTATGTCATCTGTGAAATTAGGGTAATATAGTACTAACCCCACTGGGGTTGTTGGAAGACTAGGTGACCGAAGAACACTGAAGGATTTAGCACAATACCAGGCACACTGGAAGCAGAGAGGGCAATTTTTTTTTTTTTTTTTTTTTTTTTTAGCAAGCCAGCATCCATCTCTGCTACTTTTGGGTAAACCTCATTTACCTGGCCATTGTCGCAATGGCCTTCTGAAGTCTGAATTTTAGGAACAAAGCAAAGATAACATCCTGCCAAACATTCTTCCAATTTACCATGGAAACCATCCTGTGACAAGTGATTAATAGACAAAAGTATAAGGATAATATTGCCTTTATGGAAAAAATTTAATCACCAAGTATTTTCTCCAGTGGTGACTAGAGAGGGAGAAAGATAGCTCTAGAGGTTTCCTGGATGAATTAATGAGTTTGCCACTGCACTGTTATGCAGTCTCTTATATTCACAGCACCGTGCAAGAAGTGTTGCAAAGGAAGCACAGGGTTCCTGCCCTCTAATTCCTTGAAGAGCTGGAGCTAGCTGATAGGATGGAATGCAATTCTTAACTATCTAAAAACTCAATAAGGATAATTAATATGGGAGGAGACTAATGTTTCAATAACCCTGGAATAAATGAATACTTTTCGTTCTCTTCTGTTAGAGGATGTACTTAAAGTTGAGAAATGACTCAGTAATTTCCCTTAAAAACATCATGAGGGAACAGTCTGAGCCATGTCTTGAAGGTGAGTTTATATGTTGTAATCTCTTTGGGGGATGCAAATTCTTGCCCTCTATAACCCCTAAACCCATCATTTAATCTCTTAAGATAAGTTCTGATATGGTTCCATTAAGTAAGTGACTCCCAAGAGACACCTTACACACACACACACACACACACACACACACACACACACACACAATGAACAAACTGTGTATTCTCAAGGCTGGAGTTTTTATTTTGTTGTTTTGCTTTGTTTTGTTTTCTAATGGCTCCTCTTTTGATTCTGTCTTCTGAATAGCTTCCATCTAACAGGCACCTCAACCTTTCCTTCTTTCTCTGTGACCTGAATTTTCTCTTCCATCCGATGATGTATTTCAGGGTACATGTGGTCCCAGTTCCAGATCTGTGAGGGGAGGGGTGATATTTCTTAGCTTTGGATGACATGTGAGGAAGGATAGGGATGCACATCTAGCTGACTGAAATTAGATGAAGTCTGCCAGGCGTGGTGGCACATACCTTTAATCCCAGCACTTAGGAGGCAGAGGCAGGAAGATCTCTGTAAATTCAAGACCAGCCTGATCTACATAGTGAATTCCAGGCCAGCTGGGGTTACAGAGAGACCCAGTCTCAAAACAAACAACAAACAAAAACCAAACAAACAAACAAAAATAAGATGAAGTCTAGTGGGGACATACAAAGAGATTTCCTCGCTCCTAAGAACATAAGGAAGAGGCAGCATCTTTTGCTGTTGAGTTTGTTTACATCCGCATGCATAAGGAGTAGCCGTCTTACAACTAGAGGAGTAACTGACCTAAAAGATGGAAAGACAGAAGTCTTTAACAACACTGTGAACTTGATACTGTCTTTGAGGGTCTGAATTCAGTGGCTCTGGAGTCATGTCCCTCGGGACTCTTTTGTTAAGTGAACAATGCTCTTCAAGACACTGGACAATGGGACTAAAGAAGAGTGCGATTCCTAAGAAATGGCACCAACTAGAAGAGCCCTGTAAGTGCACCAGCCTACTGTCACCTTACAGCTCCCAGGTCATGGAGGAAGGAGGAAGAGCAAGGCAGAGGGCAGCAGGTTCCTCAACCTGCTGAGAACTTGTTTCTCCCTGAGGATACTGAGCTGAGAGTCCAGGGACAGCATCTAGCTAGAGAGTTCACAGGACCAACAGGGCTGCACAAGGCACCTAGAACATCTGTGCATGAACGTGAAGAAACCACTGATGGCAGCAAAAGGGGCATCAGCAGAGATTACAATGCCTCAACGTGGCAAAGGGCAGGAATAGTGCCTGCGCCTCCTAGCCAGTCCAGAAACCCATAGTTGACTAGAGGACTCTGCAAGGACTGCAAAGGAACACGAGAAAATCTTTTGGAGGTTATGGGTATATTTGCTGTCTTAACTGTGGTGATAGTTTCATGGACATATGCATATGTCAAAACTTCTCTCAAATTTTATATTTTAAATATGTGAAGCTTATGACCTGTCAGATATATCTCAATAAATCTATTTAAAAAAAGAACTTTTAAGGAGCCAGGAAATTGGCTGAAGAAGTAAAGGCATTTGCCATCAAACCTGGGGACCTGACTGATGTAAAGGAAAGAACTGATTTTAGACAAATCATATTCTTATCCACATATGTGCTGTGGTTTGAATCCTACTCTCAAACAAACAAACACATAAGTAAATAAATGTCATTAAGATTTTTTTTTAACTTTAAAAATCAGTTAAGGGGCTGGAGAGATGGCCTAGCGGTTAAGAGTGCCGACTGCTCTTACAGAGGACCCGGGTTCGATCCCCAGCACCCACATGGCGGCCGAGAACCGTCTGAAACTGCAATTCCAGGAGAACTCCAGTTCCAGGGGAATCCGAGACCCTCTTCTGACCTCCGCGGCATTGCACGACATGGGTGCACAGACTCGCATGCAGACAGTACATTCGTACACATACAGAAATAAAAAATAAAAAAATTAATAAAAAAAATTTTTTTAAATAAAAAATAAAATAAAAATCAGTTAAAACTCAAAAATAACTTCAAAAGGAAAAGCTGGATCCAGAATGTACAGTATCTTCAGACATATCTGATGAACAGTTTTATACCTTAAACTTGAAAATAAATGGATGGAGTCATGGAATATTCAACTTATAAAATGTCTCAAGAAGAAGAAAGCTCAGCCGTTCTACAGCTATTAAAAATTAAACAGAATTTAAAAGCTATCCCCCAAAAGAATAGGACTGTCCCCAGACAAGTTTACATTAATATTTCAGCAAATAGTCAGGTACAATAAATTTTAAAACACAATATAGCAAGGTAATAATAAAGCCACATATTCAATACCCATAATATAAAACACACTAAAGAGAAAAAATTCAACCCTACTGAGTTATCATGTTTATGACAGATTAAAATGGCAAAGGCTATTAAAGACCATAATTTCAATACTTACACATTTCCAGATGCTGGGAAGACTGTTCAGACTCCAATATGACATTAAAATACCTTGATACAAAATCAAGTAAAAAAAGGAAGCAATCAACCTCCATGAATATGAAAGCAAAAATGCTAAACAATAAAGAAGGCTCCCAATGCAGAAAAATGATGCCACAATGGTGTAATGTAAAAAATATACTTATTGCCTTCACAGATTGGACAGGGAGACTATATGATTATATAGATAGATGGAGAATAATTTTAAATAAAATCTAATTTCCTATTCTGGAATTCTTAGCAAACTATGACTATGGGGAACCAGATTAATTTGGCATAAGCTTCTACAAAAGATCTCTAGCAGATCTCATATTTAATAGTAACATTGAAAGCATTCCCTTTAAGATAAAAATAAGATAATGATACTGTTGTGACCTATTATATTCTCTGTTTTATAACAAAGATGCTCACCATCCTAGCTAGAGACATGAGCCAGTGTGATAAGATTAAGAAAAGAAGAAAGATAAAAAGAAACAAAAGGAGTAAGAACAAAGCAGGGGTGGGAGAGATGGGGTGGGGGGGGTGGATCACCCAACCCTGTTATTTCCAGACAATACAACTTCCTATGTGGAAGAATTTAGATCTCCAGATAAACTACTGACTTCTTGCATTTTATAGTTTCTGGCTCCAAAAGTTAACATGTAAAAGATACATTATATCTCCAGGTAATAAAAACAAGTAGGAAAAAAAATTGAGACAGGGTCCCACTGTGTAGCCCTGGCTGGCCTCAAACTCACAGAAATTCAACTGTCTCTGCTTCCTGAGTGCCAAGATTAAAGGTATGCAGTACCATGTCTGGCTAGAAAAAAAAAACTTTAGAAGTTTATTTTAGTTTGTTTATTTATTCATTTATTATGTGTTTGAGTATTTTGCCAACATGTATGTGAGTGCACCAGGTGCACACAATGCCTGTGGAGACTGGAGGAGAGCACCAGATTTCCTAGAACCAGAGTTACAGATCATTGCTAGCTGCCATGTGGTGCTGAGAACCCAATCTGGGTCCTCTGCAAGAGGATCAACTGCTCTCAACCACTGAACCATCTCTGCAGCCCCTACAAAAAATATTTTAAAGTTATTGTTTACATAACAACAAGACAATACACCTAAGTAAGAATAAACATTGACAACAGATACACAAGCTCTTTATAAGAAAATAAACTTTATCGAAAGAACTTACTTAAATCTAAATAAAACTGGAATGATAATAAATGAGGCTCAAGGATTAAAAAAAAAAAAATTCCCAATGTCCCAGAAGTGAAAGCACAAGTGGATTGCAGTTTTTAAATAAACTTGTTTAGGAACCAGTATAACAAAATAGCAATAAAACACCATTAAACCTTTCGAACATCAGCAAAAAACAAGAACACAGACAATCCCAAATGTCAGGGATGCTGTAGACCAATGGAAATGGTCCCATAGTTCCCGTGGGAATGTGAATCGGTGCCATAGCTTGGCAGCACATATCAATGTTGATCACACACATGCCCAGGATTTCCACTCCTATGGGGTGCAGCCTTTGCACATGGACTCCAGAAGGCAGGTGCAGAGATGAATACAGAGCACTGTTTGTAATTGCAAATGAGCAAACAGCAGCAACCTGTATGCCCATCAACAGCAAGATGGCTAGATGTTTATGCACTACAGTATAGTGGAAAGGAGAAGCTGGCATCAACACAGAGAGACCAGAAAGGCAGCAGTAAGAAAAAGATGAAGAAAAGGACAAAACAAAATGCCATTTAGATATATACATGTGCTAATATTGCAGTGTTTCATTATAACAAAACAAGCCACATAGAGTTTAGATGAGGTTACACCTGTGATAGGAGGAGTGTGAGCACATAAAGAGTTTCCAAGGCTTTAGTTTTGTTGTATTTCTCAAGCCTGGGTGATAGGTACAGATACACTCATGTTATTCTTTAAATCATTCATATATACTAAAGGCACTCTTCTGTAGAGAGGAAGCATTTCTCCAATGATCTTTTCAAGGCAAAAACCCAATAGAGATTATAAATTATTGAAATACTTTTCAGCAGGTGTGATTGATATAAGAGCTCAGTACTATGATTGAACTCATAACCCCCATGAGCTTGGAGGCTCCATTATTCTTTGTTTCTAAATAGCTGGTGTTTTGTTTTGGCTCCCTTGAACACAGAGCTTATCATGGAGATTTGGTTGCAGATAGTATATTTTCTGACCAACCACAGGAAGCAACACTATGAGGCAGGGAAGGAAAGAGATGGGTACAGAGAAAGAAAAGCCAAAAATCAGGGTGGTAGGAGCTCAACTCCCGTGGTACCTCTGAGAAGAACCTAGAATGCCTAACTGAATCTTCTGGAAGAATAAGATGCCACGTACTTACTGACTGCTCCCGCTGCTTGAGTGTGTTAATTTGTATAGCATTCTTGGGCTAGACACAAGGCTTTCAAAGAAGCCCAAGGAGAGAAACAGTGCAGTGTGTACAGTGGTACAAGAAGTAGATGCTGAGAGCCAATGAAAGGAGCCATGGAAAAAAGCTTGAAATTATCTCACAGATTTACATTTTCCATTCTTTTAAAAGATGCTTCTCAGGCTTATGTCTTGAAGGAACCTTCAGTGACTTCCCTTGGGCAAACTAGATGTCACACTTGGATGCCCTCATAATTCCTTGTGTGCTTCCCCTTACAACACATGTTAGCAATGTCTGTGGCTGTAACTCCCACCAGACTCTGTGTTAGCCATCCTGGAACACCAGCTTCAGTTTGACACAAGGAAAGTAACTAATGTCTGAATGAAGGAGTAGTTCAGGAACAAGAGAATATGGAAATAAGGTGGTGGCTGGACCAGGGAATAGTAGAAAGAGACAAAAACAAGGAGGGAGGAACAAATGGACCACAGGAAGTTTAGTCCAATATTAGATTTTCCTCATTTTAATGTTTTCCTAATTACCAATATGCCCTAACTACATACTTAATCTTTTTCTTTTCTAATTTATTTGTCTGCGTGTATATGTGTGTTTGTGTGCATACATGCACCTGTGTGGAGGCCAGAGGTTGAAGTTGGCTGTCTTCCTCAATGAGTCTCCATTTTGTTTTTGAGAACTTGGAGCTGCCGCATTGTTGAGATCATAGGCACATGCTGCCCTGCCTGAATTTGACATGGGTACTGGGGATCCAAACTCAGGTCCTCAAGCAAGCACTTTAATGAGTGAGCCATCCCTCCAGCCTCCTCTTTCCTAATTTTGTAAGGAATCACAGAAGAAAAGCACAGGAGGTGATATACAGTGTGGCAAATACAAACTACCCTTGTTTTTCCACTTGAGTGTTGAAGAGATAGTCTGCACAGATGGAAATTGACATATTTTGGTTGCTGATAGAACAGCTCTTGGGAAATAAGGGCTATATCTGTGAGCAATACTGAACTCCAAAATTAGACTGACATTCCCACTCAGTAATGGACTGCTGCTGGGTGCATATGTAGCTATTCAGGATGGTAGAGACCAGAGCGTCCTGTAGTCAGATGGCCCCCAAGAGAAGGAAAAGAACAAGGTCAGGCTTTCATTACCAGTTCTTTTTTTTTAATGTTATATTTTTGTAATTGTTTATTTCATGTGTATGAGTATACTGCCTGCATGTATATAAGTGTATCTATATGGTACTATGATGGTGGAGGTCAGAAGAGGTTGTCAAATTCTCCCCAGAACTAGAGTCACAGACAGTTGTTAGCTACCATGTAGATGCTGGGAATCAAACCCAGGTCGTCTGCAAGAGCAGCCAGTTCTCTTAACTGCTGAGCCATCTCTCTAGTCCCTCATTGCCCATTTGTTGATCCCACATTCACAATCAGGTAAGTGTCTGTGAGAAGTCAAGAGTCTAGGGCCACAGTGCTTTAAACATGCCTGATTGTATCTGATCACAGAAGCTAAGCAGCATCAGGCCTGGTTAGTACTGGGAAAAGTAAGCATAGTTATACTAACTAAAATTCCTTTACCCAGGGGAAAAAAGCCCACCAGGAGTAAAGAATAAGCGCTCCTTGAAAGGTATTCATTCTATGGCTAAAGCAAAGCTAGCAATTCCACGACAGCAAACTGGGTTTTACAGGGAGGAAGCCAGAGAATACAACCATTCTTACAGTAAGGGATATCATTTGAAGTTTGTTGTCACCATAACCAGACAGATTTAAGATCAACAGTGGAAAAGGGAAAGAGGCCAGAGTTTGAAGAGACTCTAGAGAAATGTTCCAAATATATATTCAGCTGGCACTTTGAACATTTTTAAATAAAATAAACCTTCCAGGGAGAATAAATATCGCATGCACATGGTACAAAATTCTAAAGGCATAAGGCATGTGTGGTGACAGTCTCTCTCCTACCCTGGCAATTACTTTTAAGAGCTATTTTTCTAATTATATATAATCAGAAATGTATTTTATTTCACTTGCCCTTTCCTCCTGATTTGATTGACTATGAAGTCTTTAATTTACAAATGAACATTTTGAGCACAATCTGCCTGCAAGTCAGTAGAATTCAGACTGCATGGAAAATTTGTTTTTAAGGTAACTCATCAGCTCTTAATTATGCCTCAAATCCAACACATGAAATAGTATGAAACCCAATACATTTAATCACATTGCTTCTATGACAACTCGTGCTCTGAATTCTAACTGACGTTATCGAAACAAATCCAATTTTCTCCTACTTTGCCCTATTCCAAAACCCCCAGTAAAGCCCGTTCCTCTGACTTCTCTCTACTAGAACTTTCAAGCTAATTCCCCTTAAAGGGGGGGATTTGTTTTCTATGGTGATTGATGAGTTGTTGATGGAATTGGATAACCATCCCTAAATGCAAACCATCTACTGACTGGGAGTGGGCAGCTGGACCACTGGGGCATTTTAAGACCATTAGACATTGAAGGACAGACACACCACTCAATTGGACCCACAGGGTCTAGCTTTGATCTGGAGTACAGGATGAGACTTGGAGATGACTGCTATATACATAAATATCTTTAACTTACAGACAACTGAGAAAGGATTGCAATTGCAGTATTCACTATTATGTCAGCATCATAATCACCTCAATAAATAGACTGACTCTTAAGGTTTGTTTGTGTGTTTTGTTTTTTTGGGTTTTTTTGGGGGGGTGTTGGTCTTTTTGAGACAGTGTCTTCCTGTTGCCCCAGCTGTCCTGGAACTCACTCTGTAGACCAGGCTGGCCTTGAACTCACAGAGATCTGCCTGCCTCTGCTTCCCAAGTGCTAGGACTAAAGGTGTGCGTCACCACGCCCTGCGACATTCCTCTAGCTATCTATTAGAACCATCTGTCTCCCAGAACTGTGCTGCTGGATCTCTCTTGTCCCCTCAACTTGTGCAAATATAGCTGTCTGTGTCCTCATCCAGTGCTAATGGAACTGTCCCTGGAATCCTGTTTCCCTCACTGCGTCCCCCACCCCTTTCCCATCAGGCCACACCCACAATTTATTCAAAATGGTTTCTCCTACTCTTAGGGGAAGCAGAAGTTCAAGTTGGCTCCACAATTAATCTTCACAGACCATCCAGTCTTTTCATCCCTAGTTCACATTCATCCAAGGTCACCTGTCCTTCCCAAACTCTGTGGAGTTCAAGGAGGTGGGGTACAGTCTCTCAACACTTTGATATGTTAATTCTCAAGCATTCCTACATTCATTTGTTATCTTTTGGGGTAGAGTAGCAAACTGAGGCTGCCAAGGAGAACCCCCCCCATCCTCCCACCCTTGTCATCAGACCCAAGAGCACTTGGTTTGGCTGGGGCTAATTAATTGTCATTAGTCAGATTATGTCCATTAAAAACCAGCCATTCCCACATGTAATCTGTTTAATTATATGCAATGATACTTTTCCTACCTCTTGGTTTTTAAATGATACAATTTGAAAGGAAGGTAGTTTTCATGGTTGTTTTTCTTTTCTTCAAGGAAGCATATTTCTTTTATTCCATGTTTCAGAATGGGCTCACCATCATGACCTGTGACAAAGATTTTGGCTATGTAAACCAAAGAAGACACTCTTGGTGGCCTACCCTAGGAAGAGAAAACAGCCAGCACAGAATTATGCCAAACATTTTATTTTATCTCACTCAACTAATTAAACAAATATGTTAGGACAAGGTGCATACTTGTAGACAGTCTTCTGGGAATAGGCTGCCATGGAAACCAGGAAGATTTGCAAGGGACATAAACAAGGAATTTATATGTTTTCCCTGGAGCTGAGGGTGATGTGTAGAGAAAAAAGGGCACTCGGGTGGCTTCAGACTATGACACTTGAAAGGAGATGACCTTCCCTTTGATGCTTGTCTTCTGGAAGAGCAGACCAGGCACAGAGCAGAGAAGCAATCTGCTGGGCATAAGAAATGCAGGTGGCCTATGGCAACGGGTGAGTCAGGGGCTGGAGACCATCCAGAATTTGCGCGGTCGCGACTTGCATCCTTATCTCATCTATTAAGACCCTCTGGAAACTTAAGACATGCTTATTCTTTCATATTAAAAAAATTGGTGGGTGAATGTTTTGCCTGAATATGTAAGTATACCCATGTCATGCAATGCCCACGGAGGTCAGAAGAGGGCCTTGGATCCCCTGGAACTGGAATTACAGATGGTTGTTAGCAGTCATGTCAGTGCTGGAAAGCAAACCCGGGTCCTCTACAAGAGCAGCCAATGCTCTTAACTGCTGAGCCATCTCTCCAGCCCCCAGATGTTTTTCTTATTATCAACAGGTTTTGTTTTGTCATCTAGCTTTATAGATTTGTTGCTCATAATTCAAATTGAATAAGAAGAAAACTCAAAGTTGCAGAGGGAGGCAGGAGAGGGTAAAGGGGGTAAATATGATTAAAATATATTTACATGTGTTCTAGTTTGCTTTCAATTGTTGTGGCAAAACACTCTGACCAATACCAACTTGGGGAGGAAAGGGTTTATTCATCTTACATCTCCTAGGTCATAGTTCATCACTTAGGGAGCCCAAGGTGGGAACTCAGGGCAGGAACCTGGAGGCAGGAGCTGAAACGCAGGCCATGGAGAAACGCTGCTTTCTAGCTTGCTCCCCTGACCCATGCTTAGCCTGCTTTTCTTAAACAATACAGGACAACCTACCCAGGGGTGGCACCACCCACAATGGGGGCTGGGCCCTCCCAAATCACTCAGCAATCAAGAAAATGCCCCATAGACATGGACACAGGCCAGTCCAACGGAGGTAATTCCCTAGTTGAGGCTCCCTCAACCCAGGTGTGTCAAGTTGACACTAGAACTATCCTGCATAGCATGTATGAAAATGTCAGAATGAAGCAGTGTTTTACATAATATATGCTAATAAAAGAAGGAAAAGGAGAAAAAGCAAAGTTGCTCTTCCTGTCTACTTATTTAACCATTTATCCAGTTCGTTTTGAAATTTATTTTCCATTAATTGAACATATTACAAAACTACCTTAGAAGTGCAAGTGAATGCCGGGCATGGTGGTGCACGCCTTTAATCCTAGCACTTGGGAGGCAGAGGCAGGCGGATCTTTGTGAGTTCAAGGCCAGCCTGGTCTACAGAGTGAGTTCCAGGACAGCTGGGACTACAGGGAGACCCTGTCTCAAAAAGACCAAAAAAAAAAAAAAAAAAAAAGAAGTGCAGGTGAATACCAACTATCATTTCTATCTGATCTTTGTTTATCTCTTATTGAATTTTATGCAAATTTTATGTCCTTCTTTACCAAATTCTCTTATGATTTAAATTAAAATCTCCACCTTTTGTTTTCCAATTATATAATCATGATATCTGCAGAGATAAGTGTTTTTTTTTTTCTTCTTCCAATTCTTGGTCATTAAATGTTTTATTGATATGGTTGTATTTGGCTCAACTCTGGTTTCCAGTACTGGGTGGCAATGGCCATGTCAGTCCTCTCGAAGGGTCCTCCAACTCCTAGCGTGCTTTCCCCTTAGGAAAGAAGCTGCCAGGTGGGCTAAAGTGTCTTTCAATTTTTTACCTTTTCTTTTTAACATGAAAGGATGTTGAATTTTGTCAAATGTATTTTTTACATTTACAGAATAATCTGATTTTTTTCTCTTTAGTTTTATTTATATGATGAATTATATTAACTGCCATGCTATTGTGGAACCACTTATCTTAGAATATAGTTTGTTGTAGCAAAGATTTTAAATGTGTTGTTGTCTTTAGTGATATTTACAATTTTTTATTGGTCTGTACTCTCCTTTTATTATGTTTGCATATGCTGTGTGTGTGTGTGTGTGTGTGTGTGTGTATACACATACACAGAAGTGTAGGAATTCATCCTCTTCTTCTCCTATGTGGGTCCCAGAGATCAAACTGATGGGCAGAGGGCTTCACCCATCTACCAAGCCATCTCGCTGGCACCATAGTCTTCTTTTTATGTGCTATTTGGTCTGTTTTAATATTAATATTATACTCACTTCTTAAAAGACCTGGGGAATTTTCTCACTTTTCCAGTGCTCAACTGTACTCCATCAAATAACATAATTATTTCATCTTTCGTGGTTTTGACAGAATTACACTGTGACACTGTCTTTTTCTAAATCAGATTCCTTAGCTCTACTCCAGTTTTACAAAGTATGGGCATTTGTATTTAGAGGCAGGAGGACTACAAGTTCAAAGCTAGCCTATACAAGACCTCATTCCAATCACCACCACATATATTTATTTTTATGTATTATATAATGTGTAATATGTATACTTTTATCTATTTGTGATCAACATATACTATGTAATATACATTATATATTACATAATTAGTTATATTTAAATATATGTTATGCGTAAATACATATCCAATTAAAGTTTTTTCTTCCCATCCTCCATTCCCATTCATAGATTTTGAGTTTTGGAACCACTGTAAAGTACACTATTATTGCACTGGTTAGGGGAGATTAGTGAAGGAAGAAAGATTGAGAGACAAAATACAGAAAGTTGTTTGCAATAATAAAGACAAAGAATGGTGACATCCTCGAAACAAAGCTACAGCCATTGTGATAGAAAGGAGGTGTGCGAGTAAAAGATTCCAATAGATTCCAATAGTAGAAGCCATAGGTAAAGGACAAAGACTAATCTATTATGTACAGAGAGGAAACAATGCAAATGCCCATCAAGCATGGCATGGGTATACGCATAAAATTTTTCTTCAGCTATAAAACATGGATAAACTTTGGACACATATGCTAAGTAAAAGAAGCTAGTCAGAAAAGAATCAAACATTGCATGAATACATTCACATTCATATAAAAGTCTCAGAACAGGCAAACAGACATAAATGGGGCAGTGGTTGCCTGTGACTGAGGTGGAGGGATAAGGGGAGTTTCTGCTCGTGGATCTGTGGCTTCCTTTTGGGTGATGAAAATGTTCTAAAATTAGACTGTAGTGGTAGTTGTACAATTCTGTGAACATACTAAAAACTGAATTATACAATTAAAACAAAGTTGAATTGCATGATATGTAAATTATAGCTAAATAAAACTGGGTTTTATTTTTAATTCTTTTTTTTCTTTTGTCTTTTTGAGACAGGGTCTCCCTTTAGTCCCAGATGGCCTAGAACTCGCTATGTAGACCAGGCTAGCCTTGAACTCTCAGAGATCCGCCTGCCTCTGCCTCCCAAGTGCTGGGATTAAAGGCGTGCACCACCACGCCCGGCTATTTTTAATTCTTAAAGATTATTGTAGCCTAAGCCCAAGATCTCAGTCTGATGACACAGAATAGGTGGTGATGCTAGTTATCAACAATGAGAAACAGAAAGAATACTCAGTTTGGAAAGATAGCTATTGAACTCAGCTTCAGACAGAGTATAAACTGAAACAGAAACAATAGAAGAGAAAACTACAAAGGATGAATGCAAGATATAAAAATTATAGATTCATGGGCACATTCACTGTCAACCATATTATTTTCAAATTTTATAATAAAATATATTGAAGTTCTATGTTTTCAGATGTGAGTCGAAATTTCTCTGCTTCCCATTTTCTTGTTTAAAAGATAATTGGCTAGTTTATCATGATCACAATTCAACGGAATGTTAATTTTAACTTGTCATTATAAGACATTAAAGTAATTACAAAGTTAAGCCATTTAAACAACATTTATCTGAAAGTAAGTGTTAAAAAAGAGCTGTGCATGGTGGTCCACATTTTCAAACCCAGTACTTGAGAGACAGAGTCAGGCAGACCTCTGTGAGTTCAAGGCTAGCCTGGTCTACATAGTGAGTTCTAGGCTAGCTAGGGATACACAGTGAGATCCTGTCTCAAGATACAAATAACCAAAACAACAAAAAGAGTTAGCTACTGTGTTGGTTAATCTTTCCAATTTGTTGGAATTTAACGATATCTTGGAGATTTGTAAATCACTCCTTTGGGTGTGCTTGTGAATACACTTCCAGAAATGATCAGGTCATGAAAGTTCTGACACTGGAACCAGGGTCCCCAAATGAGTCTTGACTTTTACGTTGTTCATGTCAGGTATTTTGTTATAGCAATTAGAAAGTGACTAACACATTTTCTGACACCAATGAAAGAAAATAACCATCTCTTCTATGACATCTTCCGTCCCAGGGTTTATAAAGGATTGATTTGAGAGAAGTTGGGGTTCAAGATAAATAGGTTTAAAATTAAGTCAGGCTATGACATCAGCCTCAAAATGGGTCAGACAATGGAAGACTTGTTTCAGAAGTAGAAATTTTGTTATTTTTGTTGGCTAAACATTTGAATTGACTTTCCACATGGAGTCTGAAAGCAGATTATCTAGCAAATTGGCATCCTAGAGAGAGCCATGTATTTTGAAAATTTCTAATTAGGAGAAGCTAAAGGTTAGATGCTGTCTGCCCTTAAAAGCCAAACGTATGTTGAACCATCCCTGCATGTCTGGTATGAATCCAACTTGGTCATGGTGGATGATTTTCTTGATGTGAGTCTGTATGCGATTTGCCAGAATCCTGTTTAGAATTTTGGCATCTGTGTTCATTAAGGAGATGGGTCTATAGTTCTCCTTTTTGGTTGTATCTTTCCCTGGTTTTGGTAGTAGCGTAATGCTGGCTTCATAGAAGGAATTTGGGAGAAGTCCCTCCATTTGTATCCTTCTAAACAATTTAAGTAGTAATGGTTGTAAGTCTTTACGAAATATTTTATAGAATTCTGCCGTGAATCCATCCGGGCCTGGGCATTTTTTGGTTGGGAGGCTACTTATTACATCTTCGATTTCTTCCTGTACTATTGGTCTGTTTAGGCTGTCGATCTCTTCTTGGTTGAGCTTTGGTGATTCCCAGGATTTCAGATATTCATTCATTTCTTCTAGGTTTTCAAACTTAGTAGAATATAAGTTTTTGAAGTAGTCCCGTATGATTGTCTGGATCTTTTCATTGTCTGTTGTGATATTTCCCCTTTCATCACAGATTCTATTGATTTGGAGTTGTTCCCTCTTTCTTTTGGTTAACTGGGCTAGAGGTCTGTCTATCTTGTTTATTCTCTCAAAGAACCAACTTTTGGATTCATTGATTTTTTGTATGGTTTTCTTTGTTTCTATTTCATTGATCTCTGCTCTGATTTTTGTTATTTCTTCTTGTCTGCTTTGCCCCGTTTAGGGTTCATTTGTTTTGTCTCTCAAGTATTTTTAGCTGCAGTGTTAGATCTTCATTTGTGCCTTTCTGTTTTTTTTTAATGTGGGCACTTAGAGCTATAAACTTCCCTCTTAGGATGCTTTAAGAGTGTCCCATAGATTTTGCTGTGTTGTTTTATCATTGTCATTCAGTTCCAGGAAGTTTTTTATTCTTTTTTTATTTCTCCTGACCCACTATTATTCAGAGATGTTTGTTTAGTCTCCATTGTTCCGTAGGTTGTAGGGTTTATTTGGTGTTGATATCGAGTTTTTATTGCATTGTGGTCTGATTAGAATGCATGAGATGATTTCAACCTTTTTTATATTTGTGAGTTTTTTCCCTGTGTCCCAGTATAATGTCTATTTTGGAGAATGTTCCATGAGGTGGCTGAGTAGAAAGTGTATTCTCTGGTGTTTGGGTGAAATATTCGGTGAGATGTCTTGGAGGTCCATTTGGTGTATTGTGCATTTAGTTCAGATGTCTCTCTGTTTTATCCTTTGTCCTGTTGATCTGCTAGAGGACTTAATGGGGTATTGAAGTCCCCTAGTATTAGTGTGCTGGGGTTAATCTGTGCTTTGAGATCCTGAAGAATTGAAAACTAACTATGGGAAAAGATTTGTTTTGTTTCCAACAGGACAAAACGTCACCAACTTAACGGCTTGAGAAAGAAAAGATACAGGTTTGCATTGTGTAGTATGTACCAAAAATGGCAACGTGAAAGGCTGACCCGTCTGAACATTCAAAGGAAGAAAGCCTCAGATTGCCATAAAACATCGAACCCCTCTGTGGATCCTACATGTAACAACTAGTTATAATGAGTCCTAATGAAACTTACCTTCTAGTGTGCCACAAAGGTTCTGATATGAGAGACTTCCTTGCCTTCCCACCCATAGAACAAGGAGAAAATATGACAATGATGAGGTTGCTCCCAACGGTGTAAATTGGAGACAACTATTGTAGAGGTAATCTCTTATAAAACCGGTAAACTGCTTCTTTAATTGACTACTAGACATGGGAACTGTGGAAGGGATTACTTCTCTGTTCAAACCAAATATAATACTAAAGTCCTAGGCTATGCACTCAGGCAAAATAGTTAATACAGGAGCTCTGACATCAGCAATGGATTGTTCTACCAGGTGGATGTTGGCCCGGGGGATCCAAGGCCCCACAAAAGGTAAGGGCTCCTTGCCTCTAAGTTGGGAACCTACAGGAGGAGAGGCAATAAGACCCTGCTGCCGAAGAACTGACGTTAACATGGGAGGATATATTGAGACCACACATGCAAGTGTACAGATGGCCTCTGGAATGCCAGCGAGTGTTACCAAAGGCCACTAAACCAATAAAGCAAATATGGTCTCCCTGAGTCAAGCAAGACTCCACCGTCAGACACCAGCTACACCTCACCTCCTGGAAATACTGTACAGCAAGGCAGCCATGTGCCTCGTATACCCAAATCTAATTGGCTATTGGCTCTCCCTTGGAGAAATAACCCATGGCTGATGCACAAGCTTACATCCTCTACAGGTTAGATGTTATAAGCCACAGTAAGAGACCCTGTCATATTTAACAGGGGGAAAATTTGTAATTCATGGATTAACATATCCAAACATGTGTCTATGCTAAAGTAACCTACCATAACTATTAGTTCTCTTAAATCCTATATATCTAATTGCTGTTCTTCATTAGTAGGATCGAAAGGTTATTCCTGGACAAAAGTCAGCCCATGAAAGGAAACAGCCAAATTGAACAGAGTCAAGTCAACAGCTCCAGAGAGAGTGGACTGTTTTACCTCTCATCCACCTGTGCCCCTTTTCTAAGCCTAGGGAACAAACTGAGGAAGAGGGGCGTGTAGAATGTAAGGGCTGCGATTGGGGTGAATGGTGAAACTACAGCAAGAGTCTGGACACTCATTGATCAACTTGATTGAACAAACAACTGTCACCCCCCACTGGATGGTGGGGCTGTAGGTGGGCACAACAGCCTGCAGATAGGTTTTGCATGAAGGATGCTTGTACTCATGGATTATCACTTATAGCTAAAAATGAAAAAAAAAAAAACTGAGAGAAAGATGCAGGACAGTTTATGGCAGAATGCATGATCTGGGATGGAGTGGGGGTGGGGGGAGGGAAGGGAAACTAAGCCTGAACTGAATTGGAAAAATGTTAAGAAATTGCGCAAAAGCATCAATAAAAATTAATTAAAAAAAAAAAAAAAAGCCAAACGGAATTTGCCTTCCTTTCCTGCCTTCTCATCCTCAGTCAAGACCTCATCTAGAATAAAACTATAAATACAAACACAGGCTTGTGTGATAACGAGGCTTTTGAAAACTAGATGAGAGCTGATTCTGGTTGGCTTTTCAGTCTTTGCATCTATGTACTGTAGTCATAAATAGCCCCACATTTGGCTCCAGTTTCAACCAATCCAGGAAGCAGACAAAAGTACTCAGTAAATCATATTGTGCCCACAGAACATTTGTCCCTGAAACATATTTACTACATTTTTAAAAAACAGGATAATTTCAGTCATAGTTATAGATGCTATTGCTGTAGAGAAATCAAGGAAGAATACATAGATACGGTGCAACTCATAAATGATATTACTGTCAAAAAGAAATCAATAATAAATAAATAAGCCTAGAGACCACCTCATGAATAAGTTATTTTACTAATTGTGTATAAAACATTCTAAACCAATTAGTACTTATCTTTGCTTGCCAAAACAAAAGTAGTCATATATTATGTTATGCATAAATTAAATTATAGTAGATCCAAATTCCATTGTCTCTTAATAAGTTTTTTTCTTCCAAAATGATCCTGGTTATTTCTGAAAATTCCTGTACATAAGCTTTGTCTATAGCCACAAAACCACCTCTGAGCTTTTGTTACTACATGCAACCATTCACCCATTCAAGTGATGTGTCCCGAGCACCCATCACCTATTGCACGGAGTCCTACACAACCTTGGTCTTGACCTCTCACAACAGCCACTGCATTTTTCCTTGTCTGTGTAGTTTTCTTTCGTCAACATTCATTGCTAGAAGTAGTGGCTAGAAGAAAGTTTTACCACCTCCTCTGCTAAGGAAATCTACTACGAAACATTCAAGCAGCCTAAGAATGTGCTAAGACTATTGTCTTCCAATGTTCTGGAAAATACTATGGGTGGGAGAACTGCTGGATGCCACATGCAGATGAGGAGGCTGATCTCCCTCTATTCCATGCTACGTTTTGACATCTGGGCCCCAACATCAATGCTTCTTCATGAATATATAAAAACATTGTTAGCTTCGGAGACTCAAAACTCAAAAAGCACCTTTCTCTCTTGGTTTACTCCACTTACCAAATAAAGCATCCAGGCACATCAGTGAAAGCTTTCATTTGGTATTGGCGGTTGTGCCTTTATAATCATATATACAAGGAGTGTCTGGACGCTAAGAGAAATGGCCTGCACTTGTGTAGCATACTTCACAGGATTTGCTTGCAATGTGGCATATTAAACAAAGCCACTTGGTGATTCTGCCCAGAGCTGTGGGAGAAAGCACACAGCAGTAATTCACTGAACTTTGTCCCTCTTCAGCAAGTGGAGTGGTCAGACATCGATATGGATTGTTTTAATTATATGAAGGTAAACAATTAATAAGAAGCTGGGTGTGGTGCTGAGTCATAAGTAGCAACTAACTCTTAAGGAAGTAGAGAAGATAGGGTTACCTCCAGAAGATCCCAGGCAAAGTGTAAGATGTGGTCAGGAAAAGGATCCATTCCAACATACAACCTTAAAAACACCAAGAAATTGTGTCACCAGGGAAAACATGCAGTGACTTCCAAGGGCAAAGAAACAGAACAAAACAGCAGTCTCCAATGCAAATGAAAACTTTGGGGGGGGGGGCGGACAGGGTCTCCCTATAGCCCCAGCTGTCCTGGAACTCACTCTGTAAACCAGGCTGGCCTTGAACTCACAGAGATCCGCCTGCCTCAGTCTCCCAAGTGGTAGGCTTAAAGACGGTTCTTAGCTGCCATGTGGGCGCTAGAGCAGTAAGTTTTATTGGGGTTAGTTACAGGAATATGGGTGAGGGGTTACTTACAGGAACAGAAATGACTCAAACACAGCTCCACCACCAACTGCCCATCCTAGCATGAGCAACAGCTCTTGAAAGCAGGCATTTTGGAGCATACTGCACAAAGTTCAGGCAACTCAACAGGTTGACAGAGACCTTGCCAGGCAGCTCGGTTAGTCTGAGCCTCTTCCAGTCACCCCCCACTGATCTGAGAGTGTCTCTTAGCAGTCCTTAGGACCTACAGTTGCTTGGGGAGGGGGAGGGAGGGGTCTAGTGAATCAGTCAATGTCAGAGACTTCCTGAAGCTACTGAGTTGTTTCTTTCTTACCCCAGTTTAGGGAGCTTCTTTGCAGGATGGTATGTTTTACTTTCCCTTCAAACATCCTACCATTTACCTCATGTCCTAGTTTGTCTTCCATTGCTGTGACAAAACACTCTGACCGACACCAACTTAGGGAGGAAAGGGTTTATTCAGCTTACATCTCCCGGGTCACAGTTCATCACTTAGGGAGCCCAAGGCAGGAACTCAGGGCAGGAACCTGGAGGCAGGAGCTGAAGCACAAGCCATGGAGGAATGCTGTTCACTGGCTTGCTCCCCTGGCTCATGCCCAGCCCGCCTTCTTATACAGTTCACAACAACCTGCCCAGGGTGGTACAACTCATTGTGGGCTGGGCCCTCCCACACTGCTCGACCATCAAGACAATACTCCACAAATGTGGCCACAGGCCAATCCAATGGAGCCAATTCCCCAATTGAGGCTCCCTCAACCCAGGTGTGTCAAGTTGACACTAAAGCTATCCAGCACACCTCATCTTCAGAACATCTGTTTACCTCCAATCAGAACATTCTGTTCTTTGTGAAGCTTCCCTCTAAGATGGAAGGCTTTACCTCAGAGAAATTTTTATATAACACTGGTATTCTGCTCAATTTTTAAAAATTATTATTATTTGGGTTACTCCAAAAGAAATGTTCATAATCATGAAAGGTTTCTAAAATGCAAGAACAAGGGAGATCTCCCAAGACCAATTGAAGCACAGATACCCCCCTCCCCCTGCCAACTGGGATTACCAAAGGAAGGAGTGTCCAAGTGGATTCTTTGGAGAACTTTCAGAACAGAAAGGGAAGAGTGAGTTGGACTTCCAACAGAAAGCCTAGAGCATAGAGAAGTCAACACTCCATAAGCAAGGAGTAAAGGAGAAAAACAAATCAATCAAACAAAGAACAAAGTCATCTGAAGGAGGCAAGCAAAGCAAGCCTTCAACACAGTGAAGAGGCATTTGGGATTCACATTGGAATACAGGCAAGGAGAAGCCCATATGCCAGGGACACAAAGAAGACATAACATGGGAAAGGTGCAGGATAATCCCACACCCAGCTCTACCAACCCTGTGGAAGATTCCTACAGTGGGATGCCCCTGGGGACGGGCCAGGGCACAGATATAAGAAGTACAATTGTGAATATACTTAAAGAAGTACAAGATTATAAAGAACAATCAAGGATTAAGAAAAAGAAATGAAGAATCTCAAGAGGACCTAGAGAGAGAGAATGAAAAACTCCAGAAGGAAGTGGAAACACTGAAAAGATCCCATGCTGAAAAGATAAGGAACCAACCAGTGAAGCAAAGAGCTCAGGAACGAGATGAGAAGTTCCAAGAGGAAGTGGAATATTTAAAGAAATCAGAAGAGGAAATGAAAAAGGAAATCAAACATTCGCCCAATCAAGAGGAAAGGAATGGAAAAAGCCTCAGAACAGAATGGAGGAAGCAGAACAGAATATCAGACCTGGAAGATAACACAGAACAACTAAAAACCTCAAGGAAAGATTATGAAAATTAAAAAATACAGGAAAGTGGAACAACCAGGAAAGGGACACTATGAAAAGATCAAACCTCTTCATCATAGAGAAGGAGAAGAATCCCAAGAGAAGGTATTGACAGATCTTCAACAGAAATAGATGAAAATTTCCCCAAACTAAAAAAAAAAAAAAAAAAAAGTACAACAAACAAATACAAGAAGCACATAGAACTCCAAACAGACAAGATCGAAAAGAACTCCCATGCAATCATAGATTAAAAATGAGTAGACACCCAAAACAAAGACAAAATCCTTAAAGCCACAAGAGAAAAACAAGTGACCTATAGAGGGAAACCTATCAGAATTACAACTGACTTCTCAGTGCAAACTATGAAAGCAAGAAGACCATGGAGCAAAGCATTCGCAGTGTTAAAGGACAAAAGATGCCAACCCAGGCTTATTATACTCAGCAAAAAATGTCAATTATAGTTGAAGGAGAGAGAGAAAAACCTGCCATGACATAAACAAGATGAAAGGAATACATGTCCGGAAATCATAACCTGGTCAGAAATACTTGAAGCAATTCAAAGGACAGAAAAAGGAGCAACCATCCCAGGCACCTAGAAAGAGAAATCAATAAAAGCATAACTTGCAGAAGCAAAAACCTAAACCAAAACCGCAGTGATGGTAATAAGGCCAAAGGAAGCAACACAAACCTATCAGTCATAACCTTAAAATATTAATGGACTAAATTCCCAATCAAAAGACACAAACTGGGAGATTGGATTAGGAAACAGAACCCATTAATATGCTTTCTACAAGAAACACATCTTTACCTTCAAGGACAAGCACCAATGTAAGTGAAAGATGGAAAAAAAAATATTCCAAGCAAATGGTACCAAAAAGAAAAGCAGGTGTGCTATTTTAATCAGACAAAATAGACTTCAAAGTAAAAGAAATCAGAAGAGACAAAGATGTCCATTACATTTTTATCAAAGGAACAATTCACCAAGAAGATTTCACAAAATATGAAATATGCACCAAACTCTGATGCACCAAACTTTATAAAGACAATTCTCCAGGACCACAAGTACAGACTAAAACCCCAGCTTACATAAGTAGGGGACTCAATACTCCACTGAGCCCTTTGCAGAGTCAACAGACAGCAGAAATAAACAGAAAGACATCTTTTTTTTTAATTTTGTTTATATTTATTTCATATGTGTATGAATGTTGTACTGTCTGCATGGCAGGGTTTGTGCACCCGGTGTCGACGCAATGCTGCAGAGGTCAGAAGAGGGTGTCGATTCCTGGGAACTGGAGTTCTTCCTGGAACTGGAGTTTCAGACGGTTCTCAGCCGCCATGTGGGTTGCTGGGGATCGAACCCGGGTCTTCTGCAAGAACAGTCAGTGTCTTAACGCCTAGGCCATCTCCATCCAGCCCCAGAAAGGACATCTGAACTGAATTATATGATACACCAATGGACCTCACAGACATCTACTGAATATCCACCCTAATACCAGAGAAATACTTTCTACTCAGCACCCACAGAACATTCTCCAAAATTGTATGACCTACTGGAAACACAGAAGAAACCTCCACAAATACAAAAAGATTGAAATAATTTCATGCATTCTGATCTAGAGCACAGTGCCAATAAAGCTCAATCATCACACCAGGATAAGCCCTTACCATCTACAAGAACACATGGAGACTAAACAAACCATAACTCTTTTTTAAAATTTTTTTATTAATTTTATTATTTATGATGTGTATGAATATACTGTTGCATTGCAAGTTATGTGCACCGGATGTCCTGCAATGCCACGGAGGGGGGTCAGGAAGAGGGTGTCAGATTTCCCTGGAACTGGAGTTCTATACTGGAATTTTGGGAGTTTCAGATGAGTTCATCGTGGCCGCCTCATGTGGGGGCTGTGGTGGATCGAACCCGGGTCCTCTGTAAGAGCAGTCAGCGCTCTATACACTGCTTAGGCCAATCTCTTCAGCCCTCTTGTCGGGTTGTTCAAACCAGATTCAATGGCAATTTCATTACACGTGGTGCTGAATCGCTTAGAGACATGAAGTGGTTCAACAGTGAACAGTGCAAGAGTCTTCGTCTCTTCCTCCAGTGGTTTTTTCAGAGAGCCACATGAGGTGCAGGCAGACGTGCAGCAGGACTGAATTAAAGTCCGCTGAATAAAGAGCCCTTGACTTAGGTCCATTGTGAAGCTATGATGTGAATGTTGAAACTGCGTGCAGCGGAGACCCCAAGAAGAATTCGCGATCTGCCAAGACTGTGAAGATATTTTGCCAAGTGAAGCAGCTCTAGATACAGGAGTGGTTACACCTAAAAAGAGAGACTGATGTATGGTGCAAGCTGAAGCTGGAGAGGCTGAGCCACTATGCCTAAGCCCTCTTGGAATGGTTAACAGTCCCAGAAGTTGGGCAAATGGAGCTCACTGGGTCTTTGGAGTTTGCGACCTACGTTTTTTGGTTTCTTTGATTTTGGTCCATGTTTTCTCAACTTGATTGCCTCTATTCCTTCCTTTTGTGAATGGGAAGTGTGTATTCAGTCCACTGTTATTATGGGGAAATTTGTAATTTGTTTTTTTGTATTCTACAGAGACACTGTTATACAGAATTCTCTAGAGATTGCCTATGAGTTCTCCGAAGAGACTTTGAAGAACTGTAAGACTTTGTTGAAATGGTCCATTGAAAGTTAAAACTTGCATCTTTAAGGGCACTTGGAAAATGCATTTTAAATTGGGGCTAATAATATGCATCAGGTATATGGGGGGGGATTGCGAGCAGCCCGTCGCATAAGTCAGGCAGGGATATATTAGTGGTAGCCATTGAATGAGCGATTCTCCCATAGGCTTTGAAAGTAATTTCAGACATATTTGTCCCAAATGTTTGGTGGACACTGTCTCTGGAGTGATCTTAGATAAAGGTGTGACCATGTGTAGTAGAGAAGTACGTTGATAGGGTAGGACACAAGGACTACGTTGAGTTATAAGCTTACGTCTTTCAGTCTCCGAGTGTTCTTTGATTCATAACTAATCTAGATTGTCATTCTTTGGCTTCTGTTTGGCCATACCCTACTGGTCTCAGAATGACGTTTGAGTATGATTCAGACACCTTCAGCTGCTCTGCTCACCAAGATTTGCTACAGCGCCTCCTAGATGCCGACACAATGTGACTGACAAATCACTGAACTCTTCTAACTCAATACAGTCTATTTTACTAAGATCCTTGGATCATGGTGGTTTCCCACAGCAAACGAAGAAAGAGCCAATGAACACATTACATCATCCAATCATTGACCCAACGTTGGAGTTGCACTACCAGAGCAGCCAGGGATGGTTCAAACATATAACGAACAATCGAATATAAGTCATCAGAGCATTTAAATGGAGCCGTCGAAAGACAAACACACCATCAATCTCAATTTGATGCGAATAAAGCCTTTGACATAATACCAGCAAACCCTTCGACTTTTACTAAGCTACCCTAGAGGGGGGACTGAGAGACTGCCTTAGCCCCTAAGCGGTTAGAGCAGTCTACCCGACCCCTTACAAAGGATCTGGGGTTTTTGATCCCCAGCACCATCAGCAGCAATCGCAGCCGAAGAACCATCCAAAACTCCAATTCAAGGAGAGACCAGAACTTCCAGTCAGTTCCGGAATCGCCCTCTTCTGACCTCCGCGGCAGTTGCACAACACGTGTGCACAGACTCTGCATGCAGCAGTACATTCTACACATACACAGAAATAAAAAAATTTAAATAGAACAACACTTAAATAAAATAAGTTTAAGTCCTAGGAGGTAATTGGATTGGGTAGGGATCATCTCTACAAGTAATCCAAAGGCCCATATACAGGACAACCCACAGGTCAATATCATTTCCTACCAATGGGGAAATTTCGAAACATTCCCCTTAATAAGGTGGAACTCAGCAAGGCTTGCCCCCTGTCACCACTCCTCTATCAATTATATGCTTGAAGAGTAACACTTTTGCCAGCGGCAATAAATAAGGCAAGAAATTGAGAATTTAAAGTTGTATTTACTTAACTTGGAAAAGAGGAAGTCAGCCATACCCTATTTGCTGATATGTTGTGTACTTTTAGAGGATGTTAGAAACTCCACCAGAAAACTCCTGGAAATGATTAACAGCTCCAGCAAATTGGCAGGATACAAAATAACCTAAAAATCAATAGCACTTTCTTACACCAAACAACAAGCAACTGAAGAAGAATTTAAGGAGACCTTCCCACTCAACAATAGCCTCAAAAACAATTAATACCTAGGACCAAACCTAAAAAAATACACCAAAGCCCTCTACAAACAAAAATTTTAACCCTTAAAGATAAGAAATTGTAGAAGATACATCAGAAGATGGAAAAAACTCCCCATACTTCCTCCGTTTGGGAAATTTAATATAGTAAAAATGTCCATTCTACCAAACTCTTTATATAGATTTAACACAATCCCAATCCTTAAAATCCCAAGAGTTCTTCACAGGCTTGAAAAAAGTCCTTAGTTCATTTGGAAAACAAAAGGACACTGAATAGCAAAGAACAAACCTGACCCAAAAGAGCTCACAAGGGGGAATCCTGTACCAGACTTTATTGAAGTATTACTACAGGCTATAGTCATAAAAACAGCCTGGTACTGGCACAAAAACAGACCTGTTGAATCCAATGGAACAAAAACTGAAATCCAACTTGCAGCACATAAATTTTCAGCCATCTCATATTTACAAAGGGGCGCAGAAGAGACACAGATGGAGGAAAAGACCAGCATCTTCAGCAAGTGGTGTTGGCAAAACTGGATCACCACTTGTAGAAGAATGAAATTAAACCCCTACCTCTCGCCCTGTACAAAAGTCAACTCCAGATGGATTAAAGACCTCAACGTGAAACCCCAAACTCTGAAGGTGATAGAAGAAAAAGTTGGCAGCAGACTACAAGACATAGGCGTAGGAAAGACTTCCTAAATCAGACAGCAGCTGTGCAAGAATTAAGGTCGACATGACAAATGGGACCTCATTAAACTCAAAAGCTTCTGTACATCAAAAGAAACAATCAAGGAAGTGAAGAGAAATCCCACAGAGTGGGAGGAAACCTTCAAGGCAGAAACATCTGTCAAAGCATTGATTTCTAGAATATAGAAACTACTCAAAAAGCAAAGAAGAAAGAAAACAAATGACCTACCTACTCAATAGATGGAGCAAAGAGCTGAACAGAGACTTCACAATTGAGGAATTAGAGATGGCTGAGAAACATCTTAAGAAGTGTTCAACATCATTAATCATTAAGGAAATGCAAATCAAAACCACTCTAAGATATCATCTTACTCCAATAAGACTGGCTAGGATCAAGAAAACAAATGATACTAAGTGCTGGAGAGGTTGTGGGGAAAGAGGAACACTCATCCACTGCTGGCAGGAATGCAAACTTGTACAGCCACTATGGAAAGCAGTGTGGAGAACCCTTGGAAGACTTGGAATGAACTTGCCACTTGACCCAGCCATACGACTCCTGGGCATGTGCCCACAAGACTCATCCTACCGTAGAGATACATGCACAGCCATGTTTATTTCAGCTCTCTTCACAATAGCAAGATGCTGGAACCAACCCAGATGCCCCTCAGCTGATGAGTGGATAGAGAAAATGTGGTGGTACATCTACACAATGGAGTTCTATGCAGAGGTAAAGAAAGATGACATCATGAGCTTTGCAGGTAAATTACTGGAGCTAGAAGACATCATGCTGAGTGAAGTAACACAGTCCCAGAAAAACAAATGACAAATAGTATCCCTCATCTGTGGCTGCTAGTGCCAATTACCTAGTAGTATTTCTTGTGCATGGCCCCTTGAACTTTTGTCCATGTAGTTGGGAGTGATGCATATTGTAAACAACAACAACAACAACAACAACAGAAAGGACCGCATCAAAGAACTGACTGAAACACTAAACTTCTGCTCAAAACAGTCAAATTCCAGATGGAGAATTTTGAAAAAGACTGAGAAAGAGATGAAAAGCATGTTTTGCAGAATGCATGAGCTCTGGTGGGGTGGGGGGTAGGGTGGAGGAGACGGGTTTAGATTTGATTAGTAACATAATCTTGTATAAAAATATATATATAATAAATAATAATAAAAAAATAAAAATAAAACAAAGGAAAAGATGAAAGTAAAGAAAATGCAAGAACAAATAAATTGTCATCCTATGACTTGAAATAGTAACCACTGATTATTGCCTTTATTTTAAAATGCTTAAGTAACAAATACTTGATTTAATTTTATTTTTTATGGTCTTTTGAGACAAGGTCTCCCTGTGGCCCCTAGCTGGCCTAGAACTCACTATGTAGATTAGGCTGGCCTTGAACTCACAGAGATCCACTCGCTTCTGCCTCCTGAGTACTGGGATTAAAGGTATGTGCCACCATGACCAGCTAACTATGTTTTAATTTTTAAATACAGAAGGAAATGCTCAAGATGGAAAAGGTATTTCCATTGTACCTCAACCCCTGCTCCCAATGTCACCACTGCTATCTATGCAATACAGTCTTCTTGTCTTTCCATTGCACCTATGACTCTTCTCTCTGAAATATGGATTAATATAATATAAATTATCCTGCAACTTGGCTTTCATCACTTAATAATTTAAATTATAAGCCTTTGAACATCAGTAAACAAAGTACTATATACTTAAAAATTCCTATATCATACCCCACTATATTGATTAACATTATTTATTTATCTAATTCCCCATTAACAGGCATTTGGATTATTTCCAATTTTTGATTATTAAGGGTAGTACTGCAACTAACATCTGTATAAATTTATATCTATACATTATTGTAAGGATTCTAGGATATAAAATCTTAAGAGCTGAATTGCCTTGCCAGATGTTATATGTATTTTTAAATTTAATAACTATTCCCCAAATGACTTCAAAAAATTTGGCATTAGTGAATCCTCCCAATAGTAGTGACTAAGAGTGCCTTCTCCCTGCGCATTTCCCACAGTTTGTACCAAGATATTGAACAGTTCAGTTGGGAAATGTGTCTCTTGATTCAAAAGGATATGGTGATAATGGCTTTACCCCATACTCTTATTTTCCATTCCTTTGCATAATTGCTACTTAATTTTTTTAGACAAGGTCTATTAGCCCTGGCTAGTTTAAAACTCTGTAGACCATGATGGCCTCAAACTCCATTGATCTACATACCTGCACTTCCTTAGTACTGGGAATTAAAGGCATGTGTCACCATGCCTGGCTGTCATTTAATTCTAAGGGACAGAAAAAAGAATGCTTGATTTTCTGGATATGCCAAGAAGGTACATTTGTCTCAGTCCATTTGTGTTATTGTAATGAAATGCTGGAGGCAAGTTACTTTATTTTTTAAAAGAGTTTTACTGGCCGGGTGTGGTGGCGCGCACCTTTAATCCTAGCATTTGGGAGGCAGAGGCAGGAGGATCTTTGTGAGTTCAAGGCCAGCCTGGTCTACAGAGTGAGTTCCAGGACAGCTGGAGCTACAGGGAGACCCTGTCTTGAAAAGAACAAAAAAAAAAAGAGTTTTACTTGGTTTATGATTCTGGAGATCCAAGAACAGAGCTACATTTGGTCATGGCCTTCTTACTGGCCAGTTACCAAGGCAGTGCCATGGCAAAGAGACAGGAAAGGTGTGTGTCCTCTGATCTCCCTCCCTGCAAGCATTGTGGGGATTGAGCCCGGGGTTTTGAGTGTTAGGTAAGTACTGTGCTGCTGAGCTGTGTCCCTGGCTGTAGGGCTTTATTTTCACATTACTGTGACTGAACATATGACAGAAATAACTTAGGAGGAAAGGTTTATTTTGTGTCAGGGTTTCAGAGGGACTCACTCCTCTCTAGTGGGGAATTGAAAGTAGAGGAGTGGCTCAGTCCATAAAGCATGAGGCAGAGCCAGTGTTCTTACACAGTGGATAGGAAGCAGAGCAAGTGGTGAGAACCAGGAGCAGGTAGGTATAACCTTCAAAGGCCCATACCTAGTGACCTAGTTCCCCCAGCCAGGCCCCATGTCCTAAGGGCTGGCTATGCAGCCTTTATTATTTTTATTTATTTATTTATTTCTGTATGTGTATCAATGTACTGTCTGCATGCAGGTTTGTGCACCCGTGTCGTGCAATGTCGCGGAGGTCAGAAGAGGGTGTCGGATTCCCCTGGAACTGGAGTTCTCCTTGAATTGGAGTTTCTCAGCCACCATGTGGGTGCTGGGGATCGAACCTGGGTCCTCTGCAAGAGCGGTTGGCACTCTTAACCGCTAGGCCATCTCTCCAGCCCCGCTATGCAGCCTTTAAAATACTGCCACAAACCAAGTGTTCAAAATAGGAGCCCAAGGGAGGTTTTTTTTTTCCTTCTGTTTTTATTTTTGTTTGTTTGTTTTGAGGCAAGGTCTCCCTGTAGCCCCAGATACCCTGGAACTCACTACCCAGACCAGGCTGGCTTCAGTTTCACAGGATCTGCCTGCCTCTGCTTCTGCCTCTACCTCTGTGATTAAAGGCATGTGCCACATGCCCGGAGTTCAAGGAGGTATTTTTTTATTCAAACTGTAAACAGGGTCTTACTATGTAGCTCAGGCTAGCCTTGAGTGCACTACAGTGCACCCAGGATGGTCTCGAACTGGTGCTCTCTCTCTTGCTCTTTCTCACTTTATCTCTCCATCTCCATGTCCATCTCTCTCCATCTCTTTCTCTATCTGTACCTCTATCTTTTCTTTTTTATTATTATTTACTATTTTTTATGTGTATGAATGTACTGTCTGCATGTAGGTTTGTGCATCCGTGTCATGCAATGCTGCGGAGGTCAGAAGAGGGTCTCGGATTCCCCTGGAACTGGAGTTAAAGATGATTCATAGCCTCCATGTAGGTGCTGGTTATTGAACCTGGGTCCTCTGCAAGAGCAGTCGGTGCTCTTAATCGCTGAGCCACCTCTCCAGCCCTATCTTTTCTTTTAAGGCCACCAATGCTCAGTCAGGGAACCTCCATCTTGATTGCATTGTCTAATTCTATCACTTTCTGAAGGTCCTATCTCTAAAAGCCACAATTGAATTACACGTCCAGCACCTCAACACTTCAGAATGGAGATGCCATCTCAGCAGATAAACCCTTGGGGGACAGAAGCCATTCCTATAGCTTCTTACTCCAAGTCATGAAGATCTGTCTTATAAGTGTCTACACTTTAGAGATAAGCTGCTCATTTAGATGTGAAGTCTAATTACCTGGAAGCAGGAAGGCACTCCCTTCAGATCCCAGAAATGGGAAACTATATTAGATTTCTTGTATCTCCATACTATTATTCGTTGACTCATTAATTTGTATATGTATTAATCTTAATCTGCATCTCTGCTTGCATTCATGTTGTAGTGGGATGATCAGGCAGGACACCAGGACTGCACAGGAAGCAGGCATTTTATTATTGTCATGAGCTACACAACTGAGGAAGTTTGGGCAGGATACCAGGCAAGCAGTCCTTGCTAGCTGTGCCAGCGTTCTAATCACAAACTTGTTAGCTGAACTTTGCTGATAGAGAAAAAACTCCCAGGCCCTGTTCCTCCACCCAGAAGTAACCACTGGTTAAAGTTTGAAGTATTCTTTCTGGATTGTTCTTATATATGCATTCATAAACATAGATATGAATATACATAAATTTATTTTATGAGGGAAAAAGGAAAGTCAGCATATAAATATAAATCAATATATATGATTTTAATAAACTATTTTTTCATAGATAATACATAATTCATCCATATCAGCTCAGCATCCTTAACAGCTCTCCAACTCATGAATTTGTCTGCAAGCAATCCAAGCTCTACTCTGCATTTTCTTTATGTCAAGAAGTTTTTTCGGCTTTCTGCCTGTCTTACCTGCCATCTTCCACTGTTGACTTTTCACTTTGAGGCTTTGCTCCGTATTTTTATTACTCTGGGTATTTGACTCTATTAGCCACGTTTCTCCTGCTGAGACAAAGTACCTGACAGAGTGGGGAAGTCATTGTGGGGGAGCTTGAGCCAGCTGGTCACATGACATCACAGTCAGAAAGCAGAGAAAGACAAATGCTGTTGCTGCTCAGCTTTCTCTTCTCCGATTCCATTCAGGACCCCATAGGATGATGCCACCCAAACTTAGTGCAAGTGTTCCCACCGCAGTGAATCCAGTCTAGAAACCATCTTACAGACATGCCCAGAGGTTCATCGCCTAGGCGAATGTGGACACTGTCAAGCTGGCAATCAATATTATTATTATATTGACCCTGGTTGGAAGCAAGGACCTCAGTAGTCTCATTTTCTTGAGGTTCTGTAGCTTCTGGCCAGCACTGCCTGCTTGTGGTCCTGCTGCTAATCTCACCAACATAGCTGCTCACCCCATGGGAGACGTGTGTGTGGGTATGTATTGACTTGAGGCTAACTATGTGGAACGTCAGCTCACATGACTAGAGGAAAGCCTGGAATAGTGACTTTCCTGGTGGGCTGTGGGAGTATATATGGCTTTACAAGCATATTCAGGGCTGGAGAGATGGATCAGCAGTTAAGAGCACTACTTGCTCTTGCAGAAGAACCGGGTTCAAATCCCAGCACCCACAAGTTGGCTAACAACCGTCTGTGACTCCAGTTCCATGGGCACTGCACGCCATAGGTGCACTTACCTACACACAAGTATAACACTTATACACATAAAGTAAAACCAAACAAAAACTTTAAAAATAAAATAAAAGCATATTCAATATGTGATGGTTAATCCTGGGTGTCAACTTGACTGGACTAAGGAACAAATAAGAGAAAAATGATCTTCAGATTGGACTACCTCGACCCGGATGGCCCACCCCAAATGTGGGTGTTACCTTCTGCTGGCAGGCAGTATTAAAGGCCATGGCAGAGGGAACTGGTCCCTTTTTTCCTGCGGCTTGCCTCTCTCTCACTGGTGAGTTTGTCTTGCTGCTGTGATCAATCCTTTGGATCCCAGCATGTACTGAGACCGGCAGATCTCCTGGAATCCATTGGACCTTCAGCACCAGATTGGGACTACTGAGACATCCAGCCTTGCGGACTGAGCAGTTCCCTGGATTCTCGGCCTCTCCAGTTCGGCGCTACTGTTGAGCTCCGTCACGTGAGCAAATCAATAAATTGTATATAGTTATATATATTCATCCTGTTGCTTCTGTTTCTTTAGAGAACCCTGACTAATACAGATTTTGGTACCAGAAGTGGTTCTAGAGAAACAGAATTGAAAGGATGAATTTCTTTAGTGGGCTTGGTAGCCTCTGGAGCCAGCTCTCCAACCCAATGAAGCCTAGAGTTACTGAAGGCTCTCCTGGTGGCATGAAGAGGAATGATAATCCTTGGTGCAGACTATTTGATCTAATTATGAAGATAGATCCATTTGACTCACCTAACTCACCTCTTGTGAGAAGCAAGGAATTTAGTGACTCTATATATAAAACGTTCGAGAAATTGCAGAAAAATCAGGAAAATAATGATGTTGCCTTGTTGCTCCTAGCATGTCTGGATAAACTGTTAGACGAAAATATGGAGCTCGGTGATAAAAATGACCAGCTCCGGATTCGAAACAACAGTTTAAAGGTTTCCAAGTGTGCTCTGGAAGAGAATCTTCTCTCCAGCAGCCAAAGAG
This sequence comes from Rhizomys pruinosus, assembly GCA_009823505.1. Classification (NCBI taxonomy): domain Eukaryota; kingdom Metazoa; phylum Chordata; class Mammalia; order Rodentia; family Spalacidae; genus Rhizomys; species Rhizomys pruinosus. The sequence goes on along the minus strand of VZQC01014358.1, from coordinate 627,167 downwards.
CTAAAGCAGCAGAAAATCAAGCTGGAGCCCTTATTATACGGTTGGCTGATTTACAACGCAAATTTAATTCCCAGCCACGAAAAGTGTCAGCAGTTAAAGTGAGAGCACTGGTGGGGAAAGGGTGGAACCCTGAAACTTGGGATGGAGATGTGTGGGAGAACTATGATGATGAGGATTTTGAACCCTCGGATTCTGAGGGATTTTCTTTATCTGAGGAATTAACCTCCCCACCCTCAGCAGAGAATCCACACCCTGCAGATCCCTCCTCCCCACCCTTGCCTGAGGAAATTAATCCCCCCCTCCCAGTGGGAGCTGATGTCCCTCAGGGCCCAACAATTGTTGCCTCTAGACCTATAACCAGATTGAAGTCTAAGCAAGCCCCTCAAGGTGAGATAGAAAGTGTGGTCCACGAGGAGGTGCGATATACTACTAAAGAAATTAATGAGTTTGCTGATTCATTCCGGCAGAAGCCTAAGGAATATGTGTGGGAATGGATTTTAAGGGTGTGGGATAATGGTGGAAGGAATATAAAATTGGATCATACTGAGTTTATCGATATGAGCCCACTGAGTAGAGATTCTAGGTTTAACATGGAAGCTCGAGCAGTTAAAAAAGGTGTTAAAAGTTTATTTGAATGGTTGGCTGATGTATTTATTAAAACATGGCCTACTAACAGCGAGTTAGAGATGCCTGATATTCCTTGGCTTAGTATTGATGAAGGGATTGTGAGGGTCAGGCAGATGGGCATGCTCGAGTGGATTCGAAGTGTAAAACCACATTCTCCACAATATGAGGACCCAGAGGACATGCCACTCACTGAATTTATAAGATGGAAAGTACTGAGAGAGACACCAGAACATTTGAAGAGCTTTGTTTTTGCTCTATTTCTTATGCCAGATCTTACAGTTAGAGAAGTTGTGGCTCGTTTGCATAAATTAAATGTACACGTAGTAGGTCTAACAGGACCTCAGGGTAGGCGTCAGGTGGCAGCACTGAATCGCAGAAGGCCAGATGAGCGTAGTTACAGTAATTATCATAATGGGTGGCAAAGGCAAAACAATACCTATAATGGCATGACCCGAAATGATCTTTGGAACTGGCTAATTAATCATGGTGTTCCCAGGAACCAAATACATAAGAAGCCTACTAAGTTTTTATTTGATCTGTATAAGCAGAAAAGCTCTAGAACGAATGACAGGAAGTCAACATTTGATTTTAGGAGTAGCGAATCCCGCCCAGTTGACCGGTTTCCAGACTTGAGACAGTTCACAGACCCAGAACCCCTTGAATGAAGGGGTGGCCGGGTTCCAGTGAGGAAGGACCTTGTCACAATACCAAAGAGTTATGCTGTTTGCCTTCCTCCTGTCCTTCCCCAGAGGGACCTGAGGCCTTTTACTAGGGTAACTGTACACTGGGGAAAAGGAAATAATCAGACTTTTCGAGGCCTATTGGATACTGGTTCTGAGTTGACACTGATCCCAGGAGACCCTAAAAAGCATTGTGGCCCTCCGGTTAAAGTAGGGGCCTATGGAGGTCAGGTGATAAATGGAGTTTTGGCTGAAGTCCGACTCACGGTGGGCCCAGTGGGTCCCAGAACGCATCCCGTAGTTATTTCCCCAGTCCCAGAATGTATAATTGGGATAGATATAATTAGAAATTGGCAGAATCCCCACATTGGTTCCCTGATCTGTGGAGTGAGGGCTATTATGGTTGGAAAGGCCAAATGGAAACCATTGGTGTTGCCTCTACCAGGGAAAATAGTGAACCAAAAACAGTATCGTATCCCTGGAGGGATTGCGGAGATTAATGCCACTATCAAGGATTTGAAAGATGCAGGGGTGGTGATTCCTACCACATCTCCATTTAACTCTCCAATTTGGCCTGTGCAAAAGACAGATGGATCATGGAGAATGACAGTTGACTATCGAAAACTCAACCAAGTAGTGACACCAATTGCAGCCGCTGTACCAGATGTGGTGTCCTTACTCGAGCAGATTAATATGTCTCCTGGTACCTGGTATGCAGCTATTGATCTGGCCAATGCTTTTTTCTCAATACCGGTTCATAAGGACCACCAGAAGCAATTTGCTTTCAGCTGGCAAGGCCAACAGTATACCTTTACTGTCTTACCTCAGGGGTATGTTAACTCTCCAGCGTTGTGCCATAACTTAGTTAGAAGGGATCTTGATCGCCTGACTCTTCCACAAAATATCACACTGGTCCACTATATTGATGATGTTATGTTGATTGGACCCAGTGAACAGGAGGTAGCAGCTAGCCTAGACTTGTTGGTAAAGCATATGCGCATGAGAGGATGGGAAATAAATCCAACTAAAATTCAAGGGCCATCTACCTCGGTGAAGTTTCTAGGAGTTCAGTGGTGTGGAGCATGCAGAGACATTCCTTCTAAGGTAAAGAATAAGTTGTTGCACCTGGCCCCTCCCTCCACCAAGAAAGAAGCACAACGTCTGGTGGGTCTTTTTGGATTCTGGAGGCAGCACATTCCTCATCTGGGTGTGTTACTACGACCCATATATCAGGTGACTCGTAAGGCAGCAAACTTTGAGTGGGGCTTGGAACAGGAAAAGGCTCTTCAACAGGTCCAGGCTGCAGTGCAGGCTGCTCTGCCCCTAGGGCCATATGATCCAGCAGACCCAATGGTGCTTGAGGTATCAGTGGCAGATAGAGATGCTGTCTGGAGTCTGTGGCAGGCTCCCATAGGGGAATCACAGCGGAGGCCCTTGGGATTTTGGAGCAAGGCTCTACCTTCATCTGCAAACAACTATTCTCCTTTTGAGAGACAGCTCTTAGCCTGCTATTGGGCCTTAGTGGAAACTGAACGTTTGACAATGGGCCACCAAGTCACCATGCGACCTGAGCTGCCCATCATGAGCTGGGTGTTATCTGACCCACCAGACCATAAAGTAGGACGTGCACAGCAACAGTCCATTGTCAAATGGAAGTGGTACATACGGGACAGGGCCCGGGCAGGCCCTGAGGGCACAAGCAAGCTACATGAAGAAGTTGCCCAAATGCCTATGGTTCCCACTCCTGTTACAATGTCTCCTGGGCTTAAGCATGCACCTATGGCTTCATGGGGTTTGCCCTATGATCAGTTGACTGAGGAAGAGAAGACTAGGGCCTGGTTTACTGATGGTTCTGCACGCTATGCAGGCACCACCCAGAGGTGGACAGCTGCAGCATTACAGCCAATTTCTGAAACAACCCTAAAGGACACTGGTGAAGGAAAGTCTTCACAGTGGGCAGAACTTCGGGCAGTGCACATGGTTGTGCATTTTGCCTGGAAGGAGAAATGGCCAGAGGTTCGATTATATACTGATTCATGGGCTGTAGCCAATGGTTTGGCTGGATGGTCAGGGACTTGGAAGGAGCATGACTGGAAAATTGGTGAGAAAGACATTTGGGGAAGAAGTATGTGGATAGAGCTCTCTGAATGGTCAAAGGATGTGAAGATACTTGTGTCTCATGTAAATGCTCATCAAAAGGTGATCTCAGCAGAGGATGAGTTTAATAATCAAGTAGATCGGATGACTCGTTCTGTGGATTGTCAGCCTCTTTCTCCAGCTATCCCTGTTGTTGCTCAATGGGCCCATGAACAAAGTGGTCATGGTGGCAGAGATGGAGGTTATGCATGGGCTCAACAGCATGGACTCCCACTCACTAAGGCTGATCTGGCTACAGCTGCTGCCGAGTGCCAGATTTGCCAACAGCAGAGACCAACATTGAGCCCCCGATATGGTGCTATTCCCCGGGGTGACCAGCCAGCAACCTGGTGGCAGGTTGACTACATTGGACCACTTCCATCATGGAGGGGACAGCGTTTTGTTCTTACAGGAATAGATACTTATTCTGGTTATGGATTTGCCTTTCCTGCACGTAATGCTTCTGCCAAAACTACCATCCAGGGACTTACGGAATGCCTTATCCACCGTCATGGTATTCCTCACAGCATTGCTTCTGACCAAGGAACTCACTTCACAGCCAAAGAAGTGCGACTGTGGGCCCATGGTCATGGTATCCACTGGTCTTACCATGTTCCCCACCACCCAGAAGCAGCTGGCTTGATAGAACGATGGAATGGCCTCTTGAAGACACAGTTACAGTGCCAATTAGGTAGCAATACCCTGGAGGGCTGGGGCAAGGTTCTCCAGCAAGCAGTATATGCTTTGAATCAGCGTCCACTATATGGTACTGTTTCTCCTATAGCCAGAATTCATGGGTCCAGGAACCAAGGGGTGGAAGTGGGAATGATTCCACTCACTATCACCCCTAGTGACCCAGTAGGAAAATTTTTGCTTCCTGTACCCACGACCTTGCATTCTGCTGGTCTAGATGTTTTGGCTCCAAAGGGGGGAGTGCTTTTGCCAGGAGATACAGCAAACGTTCCATTGAACTGGAAGCTAAGACTTCCCCCTGGCCACTTCGGGCTTCTACTGCCTTTAAGCCAACAGGCTAAGGAAGGAATAACAGTAGTAGGAGGAGTGATTGATCCAGACTACCATGGGGAAATTGGACTTTTTCTCCACAATGGGGGCAAGGAAGATTATGTCTGGAAGGCAGGAGATGCTGTAGGGCGCCTTCTGGTGCTACCATGTCCTATGATTAAGGTCAATGGGAAACTCCAACAACCCAAACCAGACAGGACAATAAATGGCCCAGACCCTTCAGGGATGAAGGTATGGGTCACTCCTCCAGGGAAAGAGCCAAGACCTGCAGAGGTGCTTGCTGATGGTGGAGGAAATACAGAATGGGTAGTAGAAGAAGGTAGTCATAAATATCAGCTGAGGCCACGGGACCAGTTGCAGAAACGTGGATTATAATAGATATTAACTTTTGTCCTATTTGGTTAAGAATGTGCTTGTTCATATATATACGTATATTAAGCAGATACTTGTGTTGTTCCCTTTTGAATGTGCAACTGAGATAAGTGTTAAGTGTTGTCATATTTAGGTTATTAGATACTGAAGGACTAAGTGTTCCTCAAGGACATTACCACCTACTCTAAGATATAATGCTTTGCTATTTCACATGAGACACTTATAACATGTTAGGTGGAATTATGACCTTGCCATTGTTTGCAATTGACATTTAAGCATAACATAAGGAGAGGCTATTTATTGGGTGTCAAGTTGACAAGGGGTGGACTTGTGATGGTTAATCCTGGGTGTCAACTTGACTGGACTAAGGAACAAATAAGCAAAAAACGATCTTTGGATTGGACTACCTCGACCCGGATGGCCCACCCCAAATGTGGGTGTTACCTTCTGCTGGCAGGCAGTATTAAAGGCCATGGCAGAGGGAGCTGGTCCCTTTTGTCCTGAGGCTTGCCTCTCTCTCACTCAATATTATTATCTTAATTTAGAAAGTAATACATGAACCTAATGATTTAACACCAGAAATGTTTAAAGTTTGCAGATAAATCATAGTACTGTTAACAGCAGGCGAAACTAGATGTGGGTTACACAGAACTCTGCCACCCTTGTGATTTTTCTGCATCTAAAACTATCCTAAAACTAAAACTTTATTCTTAAAGTGATTCCTTTATTTTTATTTTTATGTATATGAGTGCTCTGCCCACATGTATGTAAGTGCACCATGTGTGCAGTGCCTGCAGAGGCCAGAAGAGGGCATCCGATTCCCTGGAGCTGGAGATTCAGACACCCCATGTTGGTGCTTGGAATCAAACCCAGGTCTTCTGCAAGAGCAGCCAGTGATCTTTTGTAACCATCAGCCACCTCTCCACTTCCTTAAAAGTAATTCTTGTTATGGCTTATTGATTGACAAGTAACTTTGGAAGTCACAGAGCTTCCCAATCAAAAGTCCAGCCCCTGAGACTCTCTGTAAGGAACTCAAATATCTAACCTGATGGCAAAGATTAGGAAAACCCAGAACTAACTAGAAAAGTAATTTCAGCAATAGAGGGAAATTCCTTTTGTGAGCTAGAAAATAAATGGAATTCAGATCTAAATGATAGGCTTCTACAATTTAATATGTCATTTATATCCAATGATAACCAAAAGAGATAGAAAATGGCATTATAACAACACTTCATACTTAATAGCTAAGATAACAATATTGGCAAAGGTATTTTCAAAGTATTTTTCATAAAATAAGAATTGGTTCCATGGAAAAACAAAGTTTTATGTTCAAATAAAATTGAGAAATACCTGGACAAAATAATATAGTACTTTTTCCTCACAGAGCTTTTGGAATTTTTGGCTTGTAAAGAAATGTGGTAAGTGAACAGTAATGAGAGGGTTCATGCAATGCCCCTGATAGCCACAGGTGGCAATGGTGTGAATGCTCTGTGGTCTGTGTGGCACATTGGCTATTTATTGAGCCCTTCAGATGGTACTAGTGTAAGCAAACAACCAAATGCGAGTAAATTTAAATAATCACAATTAAATGCTAATAAATAAATGTAGCAGCTGACTACCCCATGAAATAAGACAGATTGGAATATTCCAAGGAATAACCATTGAAAGAAAACACCTTGGGAAGCATTTACATAAAATATCCATTCTCAGAAATTTTGGTTTCAAAATTCTTGATGGTTCCGAAAAAGTTCATTGAGGACTCCAAAGAGTACTTGTTTGTGAGAGTTCTATCTATTGATATTTATGATATTAAAAATTAACAAAGAGAGATTTTTAAAAATGCTTATTCATTAGTTCATTTAAAAATACTGTCCAGTTGGGTGGTAGTTCAATAGATAAGCACTTGCGGAATAAGTATGAGGACTCGAGCTCGGATCCCCAGAACCAACTGGTGTCAAGCCAGAACTGGTGCTAAGCCAGAACTGGTGCCAAGCCAGAACCAGTGCCAAGCCAGAACCGGTGCGTCCACAGCACGATGGAAGAGAGACACACACACATACACACACTGAAAAAAGAAAAAAATATTGCCAGTTGTTTCCCCTCTGGTGACAGTCTGTCTTTCATTTAAGCCTGCCAGATATCCCTGTCTGGGTAGCCATAGTTCATCTCCTCAGTTGTACTTCCCCATAAGAATGGCGTTCTGTGAAAAACAGCTAATTCTTTTAGCAGCTCCTGTAATAGGTGTTCCAACCACACAGCCTCAGCCACAGCCCAGTGCCTTATGTGTGCTTTTGTTTCTTCAAGGACTGAGGTTTCATAAAATTGGTGATTTTTATTTTTACTACATTTTTTTTTGAGAACTACAAGTATGACAGTATAGATTATGGTGACAGTCAGCACAGTTGCAGCAGTAAATATGCTGACCTTCTGCTAAGGCACAAGCAGTTTACACACTATAAAACTTTCTTTGGCATATTCCTTGAGAAAGGTGTTAGTCTTAGAATTATTATAAAAATGCTTTTCAGCCTTGTAGACTATTATTAGGAAGTTCTGGTATAGCAAAGGTCCGTCGTTCCTTTGTCACATTGTGACAAAAGCTGGTATAAAGTATGAAGTTTGAAAGGAACAAATCAGGAAGAGGAAAATCCAGGAACTTGCTCCATAACTAAGCTTGATAATAATCCTTGGCAAGGATTCAAATTCTGTCACACATACATAATTAGAGGGAAATGAAGACGTCTAGATGTTGCAGCAAATTAAATGGCACACCAATCAAATGCCCTCAAATGTGGCTGTTATTCATTTAAGAGAAACTTAATATTATGTAAATTAGCTAACACAGGGTTGACAGCTATTATTACATATGAAATAAACTGACATATGAAATAAGAGATTATAGCTCGGTATGATGGTACACACCTGTAATTCTAGCACTCAGGAAGCTGAGTCAGGTGGAGCACAAGTTTAAGGCCAGCCTGGGCTACATATCAAGACTCCATCTCAAAACATTCACTCATGTTTCCAATTTCTGAGCTGCTTTCTGCTTTCTGACTTTTTCTTTTCAAGTCAGTGAATTTGGTTCCATCAGACACAGCTCTTGTTCTCCAACCATGCCTGGTTACCTCTCTCCACATCTTGGCTTCCATATGGAATGTTTTTTCCCACCTTTCCACCCACCTCCATGGCTTACAACATCCAAAGACTTTTAATAATAACAATAATAAAGCTTCACTTGGAGAGTTGTCAAGAATAGGAACACAATTTAACAATAAAAGAAATCATTTCTGGTCTTCTAACACATACTCTGAAAGAATTCAAGAGTGCTATAGAAATATTACCCAGTCTCTCTAGTTCCCATAGCATAGGCCCGGGTCTTCTATTTTCTAAGTAGAAGGGGAGTTTCCAGTACCATGTTCTCTGCAGGAGGATAAAGGGTAAGTGCTTCTGAACACTGACCCGCAGGGACTATGTGATCACTCTGCTGCAGCGCCCGGAGCTTTCTGCAGAGTGTAACCCTTTGAGTTCTGCAGCTGGGATGAAGCACATTCTGATTTATAACTGTCTCCTCAGAACTCTGTTAGGCAGCTGCTTTATGTTGTTGGATACTGAAGTGTTAACAGCCTGGGGTGCTGTTTATAAAGCAGCAATGAAAAAAAATGTGCAATTATGCTTAAATGCGGGATGGGGAGTACTCAAGTAAGGAAAATATTTGTAGAAATGTGGTACTGGTGTGTTATTTAAATTGGTTAAAACAAGATCTTAAAAAAATCAAACTGTCCGAAACTCATAACTGGTCAATATGTTGAGGAAAGATGTTGAATGCTCAGTCTTAAACTGAACATCGCTGGCCGTGGTGGCACACACCTTTAATCCCAGCACTCAGGAGGCAGAGGCAGGCGGATCTCTGTGAGTTCAAGGTCAGCCTGGTCTACATAGCAAGCTCCAGGCCAGCTAGGACTAAAGGGACACCCTGTCTCAAAAATACCAAAAAGAAACCACCCCAAAACTGAACATCTATATCATCCCGTCCAAGGCTCGGGGAATTTGAAAAGAGAGGGCAGAAAGAATGGAAAAGTTGGAGGATGGGACAGAACCCTGTCTTCTGGGCACCCTGTCTGTCTTCTGGGCACCCTGCCTGTCTTCTGGGCACTCTGTCTGTCTTCTGGGCACCCTGCCTGTCTTCTGGGCACCCTGTCTTCTGGGTACCCTGTCTTCTGGGCACCCTGCCTGTCTTCTGGGCACCCTGTCTTCTGGGTACCCTGCCTTCTGGGCACCCTGTCTGTCTTCTGGGTATCCTGTCTTCTAGGCACCCTGTCTGTCTTCTAGGTACCCTATCTTCTGGGCACCCTGCCTGTCTTCTGGGCACCCTGCCTGTCTTCTGGGCACTCTGTTTGTCTTCTGGGCACCCTGTCTCTCTTCTGGGTACCCTGTCTTCTAGGCACTCTGTTTGTCTTCTGGGCACCCTGCGTGTCTTCTGGGCACCCTGCCTGTCTTCTGGGCACTCTGTCTGTCTTCTGGGCACCCTGCCTGTCTTCTGGGCACCCTGTCTTCTGGGTACCCTGCCTTCTGGGCACCCTGTCTGTCTTCTGGGCACCCTGCCTTCTGGGCACCCTGTCTGTCTTCTGGGCACCCTGTCTTCTGGGCACCCTGTCTTCTGGGCACCCTGTCTGTCTTCTGGGCACCCTGTCCATCTTCTGGGCACCCTGTCTTCTGGGCTACATCTGTAGTTCATGGCAGCAACGGCTACCTGCACAAGACCTGCAAAAGCCTGGATGTGGAAGGAACTCTGGGAAGTTAATGGCTTCTGGGGGTGCAGGTGCTAGAGGGGGGGCTGCAGTCATTTGTCATTGGTAACTAACGACTGGTACACTGCATTTGCTCAAGAAATAACCCCTACCTGTACTCCTGCAGGCAACCCTAATTAAATTCATGAACCTCAAAAAAGAAGATAGAAACAGGAAAGTCAGAAGGGGACTTGGGAAGAAGGGATTTGAGCAAAGAATGTTATTCATATGCACAAACATTTATGAAATGTGAATGAATAAAGCAAAATTAAAAGCTAACTGCACAAAGAATTGTATGCAATGAACAATGTAAAACTGGCTTTCATGCAAGAGCAACACAAGTGGATCCTCCACATGAATGATCTGTATTGAAAAAGGAGCTAGTTCAATAACTAGGAGTGCTAAAATTAGGAATCTGAAAAATGATTTTCATGTTGCTTTCTGCATCAACTTTACAGCAGGCCAAATTATATATTCCATGAGGGAAAAGGGCTTATGGAAGACTAGAAAAGGCCAAGCGTGGAAACGTTAGTTGATGGAGAACACTGTACTTCCTTGAGGATCCTACAGAGACTTTGAGTTCTTGTCTTACTTCTGAGATGGGGTTTGTTTCTTTGGTATGTGTTTTTTGTTTGTTTGTTTGTTTGTTTGTTTGTGTGTGTGGGGGGGTTGAGTCAAGGTCTCACTCTGTAGCCCAGGTTGGCCTGGAAACTCCCTGTGTAGCCTAGGCTGGCTTCAAACTTGCATCAAAGCTTCTGCCTCATTTTCCTCAGTGTTGGGATTACAAGTGTGAGACAGTCCCCAGGGTCACCGAATCACCTTTTTCGTTTCTTTTAGCACAAGTGTGTAACAGCGTGGAGCGGTGATCTCCGGATGGTTCCTGCACAGCTCATGAGGCGCTCTGGCTGGACATCATCTTTTCGACTTTCCTGCCTCACCCCACTCTCGTGATTCATTTTTCTATTAAGCTGGTGCTTGTCTTTTTCTTGGTACCATTTTGGCAGTTATGGCTCTGACTATCACTGCAGTTTTGTTACTTTGACTTGCCCTTGCATCTGGAGCTTCATGTGGCCTCCTCTGCCTATACTTGACCTGTGGCTCTAAGAACCAGTAGTGCTTGGCATTCAGCAAAGCGCCACCATCTGGAAATGTCCATTAATGCTGAGTTTGAAACCCAAGTCATGTTTTTGGAAGGGATAAAGCATGCGCACATGCACGTCCCCCATGCATTAACCTATAAAGTCAAGGAAAAACCCTCAGGAACTATGTTGAGTATTTTTACTAGTCAGCTCCATTAGACAGAAAGTTAAGACTTTTTACCCATTATGTGGGTTGTCTCCTCACTCAAATTATGGTTATGTGTCTTTTGGTGTACAGAAGTTTTTCAGTTTTATGTGGTCCCATTTGTCAAGTGTTGGTCTTGATGTTTGTGCTAGGACAGGTCCTGTTCAGAACATGTTTTCCTATGCTTATAAGTTCTAGTGTATTTCTCTACCTTCTCCACTATCAGAGTATCAGGTTCTATGTTAAGGTTCTTGATCCATTTGGAGGGCTTGACCAGCACCATTTGTTGAAGATACTATTTTTTCTCCAATGTGCATTTCTAGCCTTTTTGTCAAAGATCAGGTGGCTGTAGGTTCATGGGCTCATGTTCAGGTCCTCTATTCTATTTCATTGCTCAGTGTATCTTCTAATGTGAGTGTTATACTGTTTCTTTTATGAAAACTCTGTAGTATAACTTAAAACCAAGGGTGATACTTCGAGCTCATCTTTTATTGCTCAGGATTATTTTTGGCTATCCTAGGTTTTTGTGTTTCCATGTGAATTTAAAGATTATTATTTTTAACTTCTGTGAAGAATTATGTTGGAATTTTAATGGAGATTGTGTTGAATCTGGAGATTTCTTTTGGCAGGGTGATCATTTTCACAGTATTAATCCTACCAATCCATGAGCATAGGAGGCCTTCTCATCTTCTGGTATCTTCTTCAGCTTTTTCTTCAATGTCTCAAAGTTTTGGGGTTGTTTTTTGTCTTTTTGAGACAGGGTCTCCCTGTAGCCCCAGCTGTCGTCCTGGAACTCACTCTGTAGACCAGGCTGGCCTTGAACTCACAGAGATCCATCTGCCTCTGCCTCCCAAGTGCTAGGATTAAAGGGGTGTGCCACCACGCCCAGCTTAAAGTTTTTTTTACAGAAAAAGTCTTTCACTTCCTAAGTCAGAATGGATAATTTTTTTTAAATTGCTGTTGTGGATGTGAAGAAATGGGGTGTTTTTATTCTTTGCTGGTGGGAGTACAAACTGGTGAAGCCACAGTGAAAATCAGTGTGAAGCATCTTCTCAAAGCTGGTAATAGGGCTCCCACAGATGTAGCTATTCCACTCTTGGACATTATACCATAAGAATTCTATCCCACAGAGACACTTGCTCATCCTGTTCACAATAGCCAGCAAAAACAAACAGTCTAGAGGTCCATCAACTAATGGATAGATAAGGCATATGTGGTATATTTACCCAATGAAATAATTATTCAATAATTAAGAAAACTGAAATTATGAAATTCACAGGTAAATGGATGGAACTGGTCATCTGGAGTGAGGTAACTCAGACCAAGAAAGACAAATATGACATGTCTTCTCTCATATGTGGATGTTAGTTCTGAATATTTAGATAGTGTATTTGGAATTCCCATAGAGGTTCAGAAACTCGTGCTATGGTGGAGTGATATTTTTCAATGGAGATAGAATATAGAGATATAAAGAGGGGAAGGGAATAATGAAACAGAAAAAATTAAATGGGATAGGGAATGGGAGGGCAGAGTAGAGGAAGGAATAAAAGGAGGGATAACTAATATTTGGAAACCTCCTACCTTAGAAACTGAAAGCATATGCACAACATATAGAGAGTATTTAAGTGGAGGCATCCTATAGTAGAGGGACAACACCCCAAATGGACACCTCTCCTGGCAAATAAACCCCCCAGTGCCAGGAACAGGTCACCTTTCTGGAGTTGTTGGCCAGTGATGTTCCCTAGCCCCACAGACATTACTGGGCATTGTCCTTGCTCTTGCTTACCCTCCAGAACTTGACACAAAGTCCTGCTGCTGAAGACACTGCATATTTGAGTCAGAGAGCATGGAGAAATCAAGCTTCATTGATTCGCCTTTGAATATTCATCCCTACTGCCTCACTTTCATAGTGCTGCAAGGTACCATACATGCTAATGACCGGCCTGGAAAGGTATGCCCACTCATTCAATAGTGGCATGAATGTTATGAGAGTGATAACACTTTCTGATTGCATTTACAGCCTGATCCACAAGATGGAATCCAAAACTAGCACTATGATCAGGGCCAAGAGCCTGCAGCTAGACAGCTCACAGACCCTAGAGGAAAAAGCACGAGTGTTATTCTGCTAAAAGAGCATAGTATGAAATGTACTCCTAATAACTTATTGTTATACCCATAGATAAGTCAATCTCTCAACCTTCATCAGAGAAGCTTCTTTTTGCATGAGATGGTGATTAACACAGAGACCAATAAGAGAATAAGAGACTTCAGAGTTCTCAGCTCTAAATGGAATAAAGGAAAAGAAGAAGCTCAAGAGAGATGGGCCATAGGAAACTCAAAGGAGAAATGGGAAAAATGGAGACACTTAAAATGGGGAAGACATGAAAGCAGGGTTAGATAGGGAAAGGGAGAGAGGAGAGAACAATAACGCCTCGTTAGTGTAAAAAACCCGAGGGGCTCATATTAGTCTAGCAATCTAATGATAAATTACACATACAATATCTCTGCATTAATCCATGGGCATAGCTGAAGGCCCTAGAAACAGTGCCAGACAGGAGAAACCTTCCTTTGAAGGTTGGCTAGGTTGGTCCAAGAGACTCTCAAAATTACAGAGGCTACTGCCACAGCCCTTGATTGCCTCCCAGAACTGAAGGCAAGACTATTGCTGAATACAGGACATACTTCAGAGATCAGATTTGGAGCAATGAAACTTGAACTGACCTCAAAGCCACTTCCCTGAAGGCCAGCTCTCACAGCTTTGGCGAGCACTACACAAGCTGCTAGGGAAAAACATGAATTGATGGTCCAACACCAGCTTCCATACCACATCGATGTCTGGCACAGCATACAACATTGGTGCTGTAGTGGCACTTTTACCTTGTGTGCAATCAATGGCTAACTAATTGGACTTAAAGCCCACTCAATGGGAGGAAATTCACGTGAGGTACAAATACAGCCATGTGTGGTGGTGCACGCCTTTAATCCTAGCACTCGGGAGGCAGAGGCAGGTAGATCTCTGTGAGTTCAAGGACAGCCTGGTATACATAGTGAGTTCGAGGACAGCTGGAGCTACAGGGAGACCCTGTCTCAAAAAGACCAAAAAACATAGCCAAATATACATGAATAGAGAGGTCTTAGATCTTAGAGCAAGTACTAAGACTGTCATATCCCTAGACTATTGTAACTTCTTACTTAGTGCAAGACATGCATCCTTATATTTATAGACGAATATCCAGTCACCGCTCACCAAAGAAACTTCTTTTGCACCACATGAAGACTGTTACATAATACCATGACTGGTCACACACAGACATTGTCTGTGAATTTCCCAAGCCTAAGGGTCACATCTACAATGCAACCTCCACACCTAAGGCTCACACAACATAGAGCAAGGGGCCAAGAAGACACTGATGAATCTTTTAACTCTCTCATTAAGGAAACTCCCTCATGCAACAGAGGACCAGGAACTCAAAAGGTCATAAATGGCCAAAGCATGAAGGTTAGGAGTCTGCAGAGTGTGGGTCCATGGACAGGTCTCCTATATTCAGCTTTACTCACCCTCTGCTCAGGGACCATTGCAGAACAGGGGGCAGAGCCAGGGAGGTGATGCATGACCATATGGATATAGAATCCTACAAGCTCCTGGGACCCTGTTCATACAAACCTACAGCAATGGTTGTCAGCAGACGCAAAAACCTGTGCAAACTCAACTGACAAAAACCCAGCATGGAACCGGGGAATAGATAGCAGAACCCAATCTTAGCTGAAGAAATATCAGCAGCTGATGACTCTTGGCTAAGGAAGAACTTATCATACCCTCTTTGTTGTAGTTTTACATTACTCCTTATTCTTCCATCCCAGAAGAGATTCAGAATGAGGCCACTCAAAACTGCCCTTCAGTATGTGTCAGCAATAAGGAGGGAGAAACACTGAATATTTCATCCTTGTCACTCAAAGAACCACGTAATTACATAAACTGAGCTGCAATCAAGATGGTTGATGGTATATGCAAGGTGTCCTGGGCACGTAATAAAGAAAGTGTTATTTCTGCCTTTTATTTTTTAAGTGAAAGTTTGAAAAGAGGTGACCTTTGAGCTACTTCTGAGAAATTAAGTTCAATATGCACAAAAGGAGGAAGCAGTACCCTAACAAAGAACAGGCACACAGAAAAACACAGACACATACATGGGGAGGATCTCAGTATGAGAGGTACAAGTAGGAAATAAAGATGAAGAAACATCACATTAAAGAGCTTGAACTTTTTGTTTTGTTTTGTTTTGTTTTGAGACAGGGTCTCCCTGTAGCTCCAGCTGTCCTGGAACTCTCTCTGTAGACCAGGCTGGCCTTGAACTCACAGAGATCCACCTGCCTCTGTCTCCCAAGTGCTAGGATTAAAGGTGTGTCCCACCATGCCCGGCTGGTTTTTGAGACAGGGTCTTCTTGTAGCCCCAGCTGGCCTCAGTCTCATAGAGATCTGCCTGCCTTCCCTTCAGGAGTCATCCTGGGATTAAAGGTGTGAGCTACCATGCCTGCAGAGCTCGAACTTTTACAACCTGCACTTTGAGCGCAGCAATTTTGGAAAAGGATTGAATCAGGAAAGGCTTCAGGCATGTGAATTAGTTAGGATGCTCTTGCAGTAATATAGATAACCTATAATGAGGTTGGAATAGAAGGAGATAAAGAAATTAGGTAATTGGGTCAAAAGATATTTAGGAGATACAGCAGGAAGTCATCTTCAAAGCTGTGACTGGATTTGGTTAACAGAGGAAACGGAGAAGTCTAGGCCATGTGCTCTTCAGCTTGGGACACAGGGCAAATTTGGTGCTAATAACTAAGGTTGGGAAGTAGATTATTCAGAAAAGAGAGGAACTGTGTTCTGGAATGACAGGCCAATGAAGATAACCGTGTACATGGTGCTTGAAAGGGTAAAAAGCTACCGAGCACACGGGCTGACTGGCATCTCTCTAACCCCAGTCCAGAGTGATGTGGCAACCTTCATTCTGAAACTTTCAGGTTACCAAGACTTTATGGTCAATCTCTATTTCCTACATATTTTCAGTTAACTTTTCCTTCATTCTAAATTTGCCATGCTACAGACCAAAGCCTCTTTGCTTGCTCCGAGGAAGAAGAACATGTCTTCTTTTTTTTGTCTGCCTGAAGAAATTCTCATGGTTAGTAGGGCTCAGGATGCAGGCAGCCTTCAGCCACAAAGATTCCCAGGCATCTGCATTTGCCTAGTCTGCTGTTGTAGATGCTATAGATGATCAATAATCATTGTTTACTGACAGATGTAGTCTAAGCATTAAGAAAGGCTGGAGCTAGCAGGATATGAGAAATCACTGGTCAATTTCAGTATTCTACATTAAGCTATTTAGTTTCTTTCTTTTTTTTTTTTTGTCTTTTTGAGACAGGGTCTCCCTGCAGTCCCAACTGGCTTGAACTCACATTGTAGACTAGGCTGGCCTTGAACTCACAGAGATCCCAAGTGCTGGGATTAAAGGTGTGTGCCCCACACCTGGCACATTTAGTTTCTGTAAAAGGATATTCTTCAATTCTCAGCGTACCCATGGCTTTTACTAGACCACCCTCGCATTCCCTTCATTTCTTTCTGGCTATGGTGCATGGAATGGGTTCCACTGAAGAGCACTTGTCCGGCAGTGAGACTGACTGCCGCACCTCCCACCTCCTAGCCCTGCCTTCAGCCTCTTTTCTTCTCAAAATGTATTGCAAAAACAATCAACAACAAAATCCAGAGCCAGAGTCAAACTTGCCCATTATTCTGTCACTTAATCAAATCAATATTTTAGTTCATCTGTTACATTCTCGTCATTCATGGCTTATTCGAGTGTCACTTCTTTTGTGATATAAAACAACCTCCTATTCCACACTGCATGCTTCCATTTCACATTACGTCCTGTACGTCCTCCCATTTAACTACAATCTCATCATCCCTCACACCTTCCTGGAGCACTGTAAGTCTTTTATCTCACCAGGATCATGCAACAAATAGACATCTGTAGATATATGGTGTGGCCATTTTATTCATCTTTACCCCATTGCCCTCCTTTATCCTCCCCCCCCCATTAAACTCTTTCGCTTCCCAGTAAGTCCTCTCTTTACTTCCTATTGCTGTGATGAAGCACTCACCAAAACCAGCTTGGGGAGGAAAGCATTATTTGGCTTACAGTTCGGCTACAGTCCATCACTGAGGGGAGCCAGCACGGGAAGCTGGAGGCAGGAACCGAAGCAGAGACCATGGAGGAATGCTGCTTCCTGGCCACTTCCCTGCCTTGTTCAGTTACCTTTCTTACACAGCCCAGGTCTACCTGCCTAGGAACGGCCCTGCCTACAGTGCAGCCCTCCCACATCAAGTAGCAATCAAAAAAGACTCCATAGACATGGCCAAGTCCAGTCCCATGGAGGAAATTCCTCCAGTGTTCCCTCTTCCCAGGTGTCTCTAGTTTGTGTCAAGTTGACTAAAACCAGCCAGCACAGTTTGTTTTGTGATCCACTGAGTTTGATTAGGGTGACTTAGCAGCAGCTATCCCACTGAAGAACATGACTCCCCCATATGTGGATTTTGGATGGTTTTGAGTTTTTAATCCATAAATATTTTACTAAAACCTGCTTTCTGAAACCATCCTTAATTCTTAATCACATTATTATATTTATTTTTTTCAAAGCCAATTTTTATTGAAGCTTTGTGCATTTCATATAAAATTTCCAATCAAATCTAGACCAGTGCCCTCTTCCTTGCCCCCCCCACCCCACCAGAGCTCATGCATTCTGCCAAACGTGTCCTTCATCCTTTTTCAGTCTCTTTCAAAATTTTCAATGCAGAAGTCTACCGTTTCAAGCAGAGGTTCACCGCTTCAGTCAGTTCTTTGACCCAGTCCTTTTACCGTTGTTGCTGTTGTTGTTATCTGGAACTAAGCTACCATTTATTTTCAGGCTTAGGAATTTTTGGTATATGGGTGTAGGGTATGTATGCATTTTTTAGAGTAACATAAGATCAAAAGAATGAGGAAAAAACTAGTATGTCATGACATTATGTTTAACCACAGTATTTATTTTATGGGAGCACTTCTTAGTATTTCTTATACAAGGCTGCTTGAGCTTTTGTCTAAGCCTTTTCTAAAATATTATAGAGTAGTTAAAAGTATCAGGCTGGTGTAACTTAGCCTTTCTGGATGCTTAACGGCCATACTTAATGCCCATACCAATTTGGCCAAGGGTCTTAAGGGATAAATTTGTTTCTTGCCCTCAGAAGTCAACTAAGTCCCAGGCAACCATGCATGGGGGCATCTCTTGAAATGTCCTGCAAATGTGAGTCACTAGTCTTCCTGTGCAGGGAAGTCTTGGAGATCCACTGATAGGACTTCAGCCAGCGTCCAGTCTATAAAGAGGAAAGTCTGCTCATGCTTCAAAAAGGGAAGCCTGGTCTAGCAAGATCTGACTTTGTCCTCGAGTGGATGGAACTGGTAAATGAAAAGCCAAAAGGAGTCAGGGGCTCCCTCTCCCCCTCCAAAACCTGAGTGACTCCTGAGGACCAGATCCTCAACTGACCTTGAGAAAACAAAAACTTTGGTTAATCTGGGCTAACTGTGTGGCCTTAAATATCCAAAAGGAGAGTATAACCAGAAATAAATAATTAGTAAGTCCTGAGAAATTGTACTTTGGGTATAAAACTTGAGATATTAGTAAAGTTAAAAAAAAAAAAAGAGCACAGTTGTTTTGCCTGTCTTACTGGCAAGTACAGCTACCCTGTGGCTGCCACTGCTTTTGCCATCCTTCAAAGACATGAGACACAGCTTTTCAACCTTCCAATATGGACTGAAGACTCACGTCTCTCCAAGAATCCTCCAAACCTTCAGTGCCAGATGGGGACTGCTGAGACATCCATCTTGTGGACTGAGCTACTACTGAGGTTTCAGCCTTTTCAGAGTATAGACTGTCATTGTTGGACTACCCAGGCTGTATTATGGAGACCAGTACAGGAAGATCAAGACAGGATGTGGTGCTTACTGGACCTCATTTGGTGACCATGGAAAGGGAAAAACCCAGTGTGGAGCACAAAGACAGGACTGATGGTTGTTTGGGCTTGCCAAGGAGGAGCCTTCAAACATGACATCTTTCAGGCTAATAAAAAAATCATAATCTGAAGATGCTAAAACCTATGATATATGTGGCATGCATATATGCCTGTTTTGGAGTGATGCATATTGGAAGGAATAACAACAACAAAAACATTTTTTTATTTTAAAAACATTTTTAAATTTATTTTGTATGTCTATGAATGTACTGTCTGCATGTAGGTCTGTGTACCCATGTCATGCAATGCTGCGGAGGTCAGAAGAGAATGTCGGATTCCCCTGGAACTGGAGTTCTCCTGGAATTGGAGTTACAGACGGCTGTCAGCCGCCATGTGGGTGCTGGGGATCAAGCCCAGGTCCTCTGCAAGAGCAGTCAGTGCTCCTAACTGCTGGGCCATCTCTCCAGTCCACATTATTATATTTAATAGTTGCATATTGTCCCATAGGAATATGCTAGAATTAAGTTCAAACTTTGTCTAATTTTTCTGCTGCCAAAAAGATACCACAAACATTTTGGCATACATGTCTACTTTTTGGGAGAATTAATACTTTATATATTATACATACCAGAAGAGTGTGCTAGCTACTAGTAATAACTTTACACCTAGGTCCCACAGTGGAAGACATTGACTCGTACCCTCCAGTTATATCCTTTCCCATGGCAAAGAGCCTACATGCCAAAGAGGGTGGGCTTGATCAGTGATCCCCTTTGGAACTAGTTTGTCATCCAAGATGCTGAAATTCTTAACTTCAAGTTCCTGGGCCCACTTATCGGGGGCCTACGTGGGTCTTTCCTCAGGTTCATCTTATTCTGGCCAGCCTGTCCCACTACTGCCAACATCCCTGAGAGGCAGCCCAGGAGGATTGAGGGAGTATAGTATGTCAGGGACTGGTGGTACCTGTATGCAATATTCTTCTCAGTGATAGCTGAGGTTTAGGTGGGGAAAACATGGGAGTGAGCCATGAGCCACAAGTTGAAGGAAGGAGGCTGTATTCTTCTGTAGCCTAGAAGCTTCTAAACTTACTATGAACCCATTGTTACCTTCATACCAAAAACAGAATTCACATTCAAAAGAAAACTACAAATATTTCTTGTGAATAAGGCCACAAAATGTACACAAGAAAGTTAAATCATACATTTACCCCAAAATCTATATGCAAATGTCCATACCAACATTATTCATTAACACAAAAAAGAAGCAACCCAAATGTCCATCAACTGAAGAGTGGCTAAGCACAACATAGTATTGTTATGGTGTTGAGACCACAGGGAGAAAGAACACACAGTCTCTGAGATTCTAATCAACCAAATTGGCTTTATTTAAGCTGGCCATTGACTATAATCTGGCTCAGGATCTGGAGGGTGCAGGTTTCACTTATATAGGCAAAAACCATATCCTGGTGGACTTTGTTTTTGAGAAATTCGAGTCAGACAATAAAAAACTAAAGTTAAGATAAGTAGGTGCTGGGCATGGTTGCAAGCACCTGGTGGGGTGGGGGGGTTGGGGGGGAGAGGCAGGTGGATCTCTGTGAGTTCAAAGCCAGCCTGGTCTACAGAGCGAGCTCCAGGCCAGCTGGGATTAAAGGGAGACCCTGTCTCAAAAAGACCAAAAAAAAAAAAAAAAAAGACAAGCAGTTAACAGAGGGTAATAAGACATCTGTGGACGGGGATTACAAAAGTCAAGATGACCAACTGGCTCTTCGTGGACTTGTTTTTCTTGGCCAGGGTTTGACCACTAAGAAGGAGTCATCAAAACAAAATGGAGTTACCTAGGCTATGTGCACCATCATGGTATATCTATAGAGTTGACTATTATTTGGCTATAAAAAGGAATCAATAAAAAATAAAAATAAATTTAAAAAAGTAAAAAAAGGGAATCAAGCACTAATACATGCTAACATATGGAGGAGCCAGCCACAAAAGCCACATATCCTATTATTTCATTTATTATGAATATCCAGAATTGGCAAATTCATAGAGACAGAACATAATTAGTGGGTATCAGAGATTGAGAACAAAAGGGACTGTCAACTGACTGAAAGCGTGGGTGAGTTTGGTGGGTGGGGGGTGGGAGGGGGACGCGGGTCTAGATTCGATTTGTAACATAATCTTGTACAAAAAATATATGTAAAACAATACATTTTTAAAAGGGGGACTGACGGGGCTGGAGAGATGGCCTAGCGGTTAAGAGCACCAACCGCTCTTGCAGAGGACCCGAGTTCGATCCCCAGCACTCACATGGCGGCTGAGAACCATCTGTAACTCCAATTCCAGGAGAACTCCAGTTCCAGGGGAATCCGACACCCTCTTCTGACCTCCAGGGCATTGCACGACATGAGTGTACAAGCCTACATGCAGACAGTACATTCATACACATAAAAAAAAATTAATTAATTAATTTAAAAAAAGGGAATGTCAATAGGTATAAGGTTTCTTTTGGGAATAATAAAATTTTTTCTGAGATTAGTGGTGACTAACTTTCTTAGCTTTTTAAGTCAATTACATATCTATAAAGCTGGTATTCTTTTAAAAATGTTTTTACAATTATGTGCGTGTAGGTCGGAGAACAACTTGTGGGAGTTGGTTCTCTCTTCCCTCTATGTATATTCCAGCGATTGAACTCAGGTCATTAGGCTTGGTGGCAACTGCCTTTACCCACTGAGCCACTTTGCTAGCCATAAAGCTGGTATTCTTTTTAAGTAGCATTTGGCAAGGGCCCATGGGTTACAGTTCCCAAAATCCCTAGTGCAGATCATTTGTGCCAGCTTTTCACCACTGATCAACTTAGAAAGAACAAAAGCTTATTTGGGGCTCTGTATTTTGGAGGTTTCAGCCTGTGGTTGGCCGGTCACTTTGCTTTCGGTGGGCATCATTATCATCATAGGGACTGTGCAGCAGATCAAAGCTGCTCACTCATGGCCAGGACAGAAAGGAGAAATGTGAAAGCCAAAGGCCCACAGTTTCTTCTAAAGGCCTTTAATAAACGCACACTGTGCCCCACCTCCTAAGGGTTTTGGACCAGGGTCCCCTAATGCCACAGCATGGAGCCAAGTCTTTAAAATATTAACTCTGGGAGACATTCCAGATCCAAACTATAGCATCCAATATTTCCTGACACAGAAGCAAAGTCATACAATAGTGTTAATTTTAAAACAAAAAAAAAAAATAGCTAATTGGAAAAGGCTACATAAAGGGGAGGAATCAAAGAAGTTTCTTTTCTTCCATATATAGCATAGTCAAGAGCCCACCTGACTAGGTTTGAACCCTAGATCTGTCACTAGTTAGCTGTGTCTTCTTGGAGACAATAATGGTGTCTAATAAAGCAGTCAGAATGGTGTATGGCACATCATAACAACTCAGCGAGTTGGCCATTTTTATTTTTCATTCCAACCAGAAAGCAGTCAGAGTAGTTTAATAAGGTGATTTTTCATTTGAGATGCAAAAGTTCTAATCACAAGTGACATCTTGGTAAGAATGTCCTCTCCACTGCACCAGCCACCTCTCACTCAGACTGTGCAGCTGGCAGGAAGATGACGAGGGAAGATCTTTAATACACATGAGAAAGGATGTTCTTATCTCTAGGAGCTATTGTTAGCCCTCCTCAAAGGCTTTTCTTTTTCAATATCTGAAATACACTGTGAGAAATTAATTGGTTTTCTCAATCTAATTTCTAGTGTCAGCTGTGACATCACAAAGCAAGTTCCCAGATGGCACCAACTGGGCCCTTTATCAATGTTTTCAGTACTGATGCCAAGGCAAAAATGTGTCCAGCAGCCTAATCAAAATTGACAGGCTAAGGAGTAGCCTCTTTTGAATGAAGTTCAGCAGCAAATCAATCAAGTGATAGGTAAGAATCCTCTAAAAGAATTGATACTGGCTGGGCGTGGTGGTGCACACCTTTAATCCTAGCACTTGGGAGGCAGAGGCACGTGGATTTTTGTGAGTTCAAGGCCCGCCTGGTCTATAGAGTGAGCTCCAGGCCAGCTGGGACTAAAGGGAGACACTGCTTCAAAAAGACAAAAAAAAAAAAAAGAATTGATACTAATTTTAGGTACTAATACAATGGTAAGGAGTAAATCTCAGATCTGAAAAAGGATATACAATAAGAAATAAAACATTAGAAATGAAACCACTTCTGAAAACAAAAATTCAAAATGGAGTTAGAAACCAAATCTACCCTTCTGTCTTTCAGTTAGAAATACATTCTTTAAAGGAAAAGCCAATACCTCAAAACACATTTAGTTTTCACTCAAGGAGAAAGAATTCTGATGATTTTAGTCTTTTGTTCTCCAGAGAGGACTCTAATTTTCATTATTATCTGTAAGATTTTCGTCTGCTCCATGAGCTCCTTTTGAGCTTCCGCAGCTCTCCACCATCTGTCGTGTTTCCTGAGGAACCTGATAAACACATTTAGGTTAAACCGTATGGTCTGAAAACCTGTCGTTTTGTCACATTTAAGAGCTATTCTTTTTTCTTTTTTAACAGAAATGTATTTGACCCTTTTCCTTTAAAAGATTTAGCTAAATCCTAAAACTAAACTTCGGTCTGACAGTAAATCAGATTTAAGTATGTGTATACTAGTAGTAAAATCCCTGAATAATACATGTTTCAACACAGCCCAGTTTTCTCGACTTTGCTCAAGTTTTGTGATATATGGCTCCTGAGTCATTTGTCATATTGCCTACTCTGGAATTTTAAAAATTATTTTTGAATTACTGTTTTATTTTTGAGTGTGTCTGCATGTGCAGTGTACATCGGACACACAGGAGTGCAGGTGTACATGTGCATAATGGGAGCCAGAGGTCAACATCAGGTGTCCTCCTTTAGTGAGTGGTCTGCACTTTACTTTTTTTGAGATAGGGTCTCTCACTGAGCCTCACCCAGTGATAGGCTGACAGATGCACCCCCATGCCTGGCGTTTATGTGGGTGGTGGTGATTGCCCCCGGGGGGCTCGTGCTTGTGCAGCGTGCACTTTTCTAACTCAGCCATCCATCATCTTTCCAGCCCGCTTTGGTCCTCCAGGCTTTGACCTCTTCCCTTCCAATTCTTTTCCTTTAATCATCCTCAACCACCCACTCTCATGTTATATCCTGGGCTTTGTCATTATTAGAACAGTAGCACTTGTGAACTCTTTACCCCAAGGACCCCAAATGTGGCTTGACAATGCTTCCATCGTTTCACCTTCAATCCATTGATTGCAGCACTTTTTAAAAATTCTCTATCATTGGCTGGGCATGGTGGCACATACCTTT
Organism: Rhizomys pruinosus; assembly: GCA_009823505.1. Taxonomy (NCBI): domain Eukaryota; kingdom Metazoa; phylum Chordata; class Mammalia; order Rodentia; family Spalacidae; genus Rhizomys; species Rhizomys pruinosus. The sequence continues at coordinate 602,914 of VZQC01014358.1, read as the reverse complement.
AATCCCAGCACTCGGGAAGCAGAGGCAAGTGGATCTCTGTGAGTTCAAGGCCAGCCTGTTCTACATGGAGAGTTCCAGGCCAGCTGGAGATACAAAACAAAAACAAAAACAAAAACAAAAAAATTTTCTCTATCATGTTCCTCATGTTTTAGCTTTCCTACTGATTGAATTCAGAATCCATGATCTACAGAATCACATCTATCAAAAATTGTGATTACACAGCCCTCCTTCTAGGTGAGTTCATCTGGCAAACCTATGTCCCTGGTTGAACTCTACTTTCAACCTATTCTATGCCTCCATCTCAACATTCAATGAAAAGACCCATCAGGATGATTGTATCTTTTTAAATTTATGGTCTAAAACTCAAGTTTTCTAAAGGCCACTCTGCTCTCACCTTCTATTGCTCTAAATTGACCCTCTTGTCCCTTTCCACACTTCCTTCTCTCTCCTAGATCTCTCTCTCCATCAATATTTCCCACCCTAAAAAAGCCCTTTCTGGTTTCTATATCATCCCCCAGTGATGTCTTCCCTTTGCCTTCTCGCTTCTGCCCGCTAGTTTGGGATGACTATCTCCTCCCCTCTGACACATCTGTTCTTGCAAAGCCCACTATGATTCTGTGTTGCCAAATCCCAGGGTGAGCTCTTCTGTCATATCTTAATGGACCTCCCGAAAGTAATTGGTCTCAGGGAGAACACCTGACACTCCTTCCATGACCACCTTCCTTTCCTCAATTTTCATAGAGCTGGAAACATCTTGTGGTTTAGATCTGAATTGCAAGATCTGAATTGCAGACTTTTTCTTTCACAGGAAACTCAGTGATAAGAAGGATCATTGGTGTCTTTGGTTAGGTTTGTTCCCTGGTGGGGTTTTTTTTTGAGGCTATTGTGAGTGGGAAAGTCTCCAGTTCCTTCTCCAGTTGCTTGTTGTTGGTGTAAAGAAAGGCTACTGATTTTTCCTAGTTAATTTTGTATCCCACCACTTTACTGAAACTCTTAATCATTTCTAGGAGTTTTCTGGTGGAGAATTTAGCATCCCTCAGGTAAACTATCATATCATTTGCAAAAAGGGATAGTTTGACTTCCACTTTTCCAATTAGTACTCCTTTAATTTCCCTCTCTTGCCTTATTGCCCTAGCAAGCATTTCAAGCATTATATTGAAGAGGAGTGGCAATATAGGCCAGTTTTGCTGGGTTCCCACCTTTAAAGGGAATGGTTCCAATTTTTCTCTATTTAGGATGATGTTGACAGTGGGTTTGCTATATATGGCTTTGATCATGTTGAGGAATGTTCCCTTCAGTCCAATTCCCTCTAGGACTTTAAACATGAAAGGGATGCTGGATCTTGTCAAAGGCTTTTTCTGCATCAATTGAGATGATCCTGTGATTTTTGTCTCTCAGTCCATTTATGTGTTTTATGATATTTATTGATTTACATATGCTGAACCATCCCTACATCTCTGGTATGAATCCAACTTGATCATGATGGATGATCTTTTCGATGTGTATCTGTATATGATTTGCAAGTATTTTGTTGAGAATTTTTGCATCTATGCTCAAGTAGTTTTCTTTTTTGGCTGTGTCTTTGCCTGGTTTTGGTATTAGAGTGATGCTGGCTTCATAGAAGGAATTTGGGAGATTTCCCTCTGTTTGTATCCTTTTGAATAGTTTGAGTTGTAATGGTTGTAAGACCTCTTTAAATGTTTTATAGAATTCTTCTGTGAAACCATCTGGGCCTGGGCTTTTTTTAGTTGGGAGGTTTTTTTATTACATGTTCAATTTCCTCAAATATTATGGGTCTGTTTAAACTGTCGATCTTGAGCCAGGCATGGTGGCGCACAGCTTTAATCCTAGCACTTGGGAGGCAGAGGTAGGCAGATCTTTGTGAGTTCAAGGCCAGCCTGGTCTACAGAGTCAATTCCAGGACAGCCAGAGCTACAGGGAGACCCTGTCTCAAAAAGACCAAAACAACAGCAACCCCCCCCCCCAAAAAAAAACCCCTAAAACCTGTCAATCTCCATAAAACACCTTGGTACTGGCCACAAAACAGACCTGTTGACCAATGGAACAAAACTGAAGATCCAAACTTGAGCACATACAATTTCAGCCACCTCATATTTGACAAGGGGGCCAAGAAGACACAATGGAGGAAAAACAGCATCTTCAGCAAGTGGTGTTGGCAAAACTGGATCACCACTTGTAGAAGAATGAAATTAAACCCCTACCTCTCACCCTGTACAAATGTCAACTCCAGATGGATTAAAGACCTCAACGTGAAACGCCAAATTCTGAAGGCAACAGAAGAAAAAGTTGGCAGCAGACCTCAAGACATAGGTGTAGGAAAAGACTTCCTAAATCAGACAGCAGCTGTGCAAGAATTAAGGTCGACAATTGACAAATGGGACCTCATTAAACTCAAAAGCTTCTGCACATCAAAAGAAACAATCAAGGAACTGAAGAGAAAACCCACAGAGTGGGAGGAAACCTTCACCACAGATACATCTGACAAAGCATTGATTTCCAAAGTATATAAACTACTCAAAAAACAAGAAAAATGAATCACTCAGCAAAGAGCTGAACAGAGACTTCACAAATGAGGAATTAGAGATGACTGAGAAACATTTTAAAAAGTGTTCAGCATCGCTAATAATTAAGGAAATGGAAATTAAAACCACTTTAAGATATCATCTCATTCCAATAAGACTGGCTAGGATCAAGAAAACAAATGATACCAAGTGCTGGAGAGGTTGTGGGGAAAGGGGAACACTCATCTATTGCTGGTGGGAATGTAAATTTGCACAGCCACTATGGAAAGCAGTGTGGAGAACCCTTGGAAGACTCAAAATGAGCTTACCACTTGACCCAGTCATACCACTCCTGGGTATATACCCACAAGACTCTTCTTACCGCAGAGATATATGCACAACTATGTTTATTGCAGCTCTGTTCACAATAGCAAAAAGCTGGAACCAACCCAAATGCCCCTCAACTGATGAGTGGATAGAGAAAATGTGGTACATGTATACAATGGAGTTCTATGCAGCAGTAAAAAAAAGACAGCATCATGAACTTTGCAGGTAAATGGATGGAACTGGAAGATATTATGTTAAGTGAAGTAACACAGTCCCAGAAAAACAAACGATGAATGGTATCCCTCATCTGTGGATGCTAGCACTAATAACCTAGTTGTAAACATTTCTTGTTGGGAATGATGGATAATGGAAAGAACACCACCACCACCACCACCACCACCACCACCAACAGACCCCATCTGCATCAAGTCGCACATACACCCTGCTCCAAAAAATGTTATGTTATTCCTCACTACCACCTTTTTGTTAACTCTCCTTTGTTGGAAACTTTCCTTTTGTGCTGAACAGGAACCAAGCAGCCCTGCTTAGGGGGAGGGGGGCACAACGCCTGCCCCCAATTGCTGTGGGGAGCTGGCCTCTCAATACAGAGACCAGCTGACTACTTCCCATAGCCCAGCCTGGTTGGTACTTTAAAAAAAAATTATTTTTAATTATTGTATGTGTATGAATGTACTGTCTGTGTGTAGGTTTGTGCACACATGTTGTGCAATGCCGCAGAGGTCAGAAGAGGGTGTTGGCTTCCCCTGGAACTGGAGTCAAAGACGGTTCTCAGCTGCCATGTAGGTGCTGGGGATCGAACCCGGGTCCTCTGCAAGAGCAGTTGGCGCTCTTAACCACCAGGCCATCTCTCCAGCCCCCTGGTTGGTACTTTCAACCCAGGCCCTTAGCCTGGACCACGAGACACATGTTCCACTCTTGGCCGTGACTTCTCACCTGCCCAGAGCCTGGATAGGAATTTCAGGCTGATGGTTGATCGCCTCCCTTCAGCCAATACCCACTCACAACACCAGCTACCCAGATTGGTGATCTGCAAAATAATCTCTTTCCATCCCACTGGCCACCTGAACGAAATGCAGGCATACCTTAGCCAGTATGTGCACAATATTTTTTTAAATTTTTAATTTTATTTATTTTTGTATGCATATGAATGTACTGTCTGCATGTAGGTCTGTGCACCCGTGCCGTGGAATGCCACAGAGGTCAGAAGAGGGTGTCGGATTCCCCTGGAACTGGAGTTTAAGACAGTTCTTAGCCGCCATGTGGGTGCTGGGGATCAAACCTGGGTCCTCTGCAAGAGCAGTCAGTGCTCTTAACCGCTAGGCTATCTCTCCAGCCCCGTGCACAATAATTAATAAAAAATAACAGCCAGGAATTCTGTGATGTTATTATGAAATTCAAATTTATTCCTTGCTACAGCCTGCTTTTATAAAATAAATGACGTCAGTTCCCAGAGCCAATCATAGGCCCCCCAATTCCGCGCCACTGCACACCTTGCCCCACCCAGCACCATGCACCTAGGCCATGCAGCTTGCTCCTCCTTGGGGCAGAGCCAGGCCCTTGGCCATGCAGTGCCCTGAGGCATGCCAGCTGGAGAACTAGCCTGCAATTCAAGCTGGATTTCCCTGCACTCCTTTTGTGGCCCCAATGCATCTTAAAACATATCCTGAAACAGGAAAATGAGCCAATCCAGCCTGCCTGGTTTTGGCTGCATGTGCAGTAAGGCACATTGTGTCCTTTGAATGCACTTCATGAGGAAAATCCCTTATTTACCATCTATGCCTCTGCATGCTTGGATGTTCATGTAATTACAACCAGACCCATCATGGGAAAGGATATGTGCAATGAGCAAAGGCTTACATAGCTGTCAACCAAAACATGAAACCACTCATGCCTCATCACTAAGCAACCAACTCCTCTTCCTCTTGGACTCATAAAAGATGGCCCCTCAAAGTAACCAGGTGTTCCTGAGTAAATCTCACCCAGAACTCCCTGCTCTTTTGTAGTATCTCTATTCCATACATTCACTTTGCTTCTGAATAAAATCCCCTAATACTTTGCAGTTTGTGTGAACTTCTTCAATCTCTGAAAAAGATATTAAGCAGCACTCAGTCCAGGCAAAGACCACTGGAACACTGCATCAAGTGAATATAAACACAGCTAGCTTTCTGTGCTGCACATATTTGAATATCTTTCTTTTTGAAGATTATACGATTTTTCCAGAATTTAAATACACTGTATTAAACTGTCACTTAAAAGTAGAGACTGTGTCCACCAGTGTCTAGAGAACCATACAGGGCCATTGTTCTATTTTTCAGACCTTGCTATATGATCTTGGGCCAAGTGCCCTAATCTTTGTGAACAGAGGTTTCCTCACCTGAAAATAGGTACAATCACTCTTGCTTAAGGTAGGGGATACGTGTGTGTTTAGTGATAAAGGAACAAATACGCACTTTGAATTCACCCAGCTTTTCTCTTGTCTCCTCATTTGAATGTGATCTCTCCTGGGGAGCCAGGCAGTGTGTGATAGCTTAGCCTTACCTTTTGAAGTTGTTCTTCGTAAGATTGTAAATTATCCTAATGATGGGACACAAGTAGCATGTTTATACAATTCTTGTGGAAATAAAGAAATGTGACAATTCCTGTGGAGATAAAGAAATGTGAGAAAGAAGAGAAGAGAAAGTGGATGAACGGAAGTGTAGGGGCCATTGACATCGTGGGCAGGAAGAACGGCTGGTTACTGGCCTGGGTAGCATATTTAGTATCCCTAGGCCTGAGAATAGTAAATGCTGCCAGTAGTCCTTCCTACTCTCCAGCCCCCAGCCATTAGGTCAACCACAAGTACCCACACACTTCCAACCACTTCCTGGAGCTTGAGATCTAATAAATGACACAGCCATTTGCTGCTTAATATTTTACAGCAAATGTACCTTCAGAATGAAATTTGCTTGAGACAGTTCATGGAGTACTTTTACCCACAAAGTTTTTATGTTACTAGGCTTCTAAGCTGAAAGCTTTTGAGACTTGCAAGCTAATTCTGGAATATACTAAGCACATTAAGTGAATGATGGCTATATAGGGATCCAGACCCTGTGAATGGAATCACAGGGAAGGATCTTTTGACCAGCAGTTTGGAGAGAAAGTGTGATATTGATATATGACAATAATCAAACTGCAACAGAGGGCCTCATACATTTTCTACTTGCTTGTGAGGGCACAAGCAAAATGGGGGCTATGTTCTTGAAAATAATGTAGGAAGTCAAGTAAGCGAGCTTCATAGCCATTACGGGAGGTATTCTAGTAAAATGCTGCATCCTCAAGGGGTACTTTAATAGACCAGTGTGGTAAGTAGCTCCCAAATGATTCCTGCCTCTTGATATTCACGCCTTCAGCAATCCTCTGCCTTTGTGCATAGGACTGTCCTCCAAAAGACAGATCCTGGACAGAAGCCTTCTTCCCAAGCTTGGCTGCACCCTCTTACCTAGGATCATCACGGCTAAACTTGACTGTTACACTCCACAAGAAAGGAGAGTCCACCATGCTTTCCAACTAACCACTCAATCCTAGTTGCATGAAGGGAAGGGGCGAAGGGTTACAAAAAGGAAGCCGAGGGGAGGCTCTCTTGCCATTTCGTATGGCTGTGGGGGAAGTCACCATTCATGCTTGGACTTTCTAGTTTGGCCTGGTTGTGGGGGCACCCACACTCCTGTAAGCAAACCCTTGCCCATTGCTCTGAAGTAAGCCCAAGAAACTCACTGGTCTCAGCAGTGGGCTGCATCTCCCAGAAGGAATTTTAGCTACAACTGGAGTACAGACTGGACCTAGAAACCTGTTTCTAAGAAATAGAATATGAAAAAGTGATACCACTTTCAAGACTCAGTTAAAAAAAAAAAAGCTTGCTCTCTCTCTCTCTCTCTCTCTCTCTCTCTCTCTCTCTCTCCTACGTTTGCCTATTTACAGAGGCAAGCTTCTCTAGTGTGAGCTGCACTTTGGAAATGTCCACTCAGCAAAGGTAGTCAACAGCTATCAAGAATCAGGAACTGAGGCCCTCATTCCAACAAGCCACAATGAATCCTGTCAACAACCATGTGAGTAGGATTGGAAGTGGGCCAGTCCTGGATTTTAGGACAGACCCTGTAGCAGAAGACCTAAGCAAACCATGACAGATTCAGAGAAACTACAAGAAAGCATTTGTTTTTTGAACCACTGAGTCTTGGAGTCATTTGTTACACAGCTATAGATAACTAATGTACTCAGTTTACTCTCAACTGTTAAAAAGCACTCACTTGTGAAAGAACTCATGACTTAGTCTTCGAAAAACATTCATATTTGAATAAGGAATAAGAAAGATTGAATACAAAACTTTCTTGAACATCTCTGGTAGAAAACCCCCACAAACACTATTTCAGAATGGCACAGGAGAGTGACTAGAGGCATGAACTGTACGGTGGGATCATAGCTCCGTAAATTTGAGCATGTTGTTTAACTTCTTTTCATGAAAAAGCTGATTATGACATACTCTTTGATACTGCCGTCTGAGGAACTCAGGCAAGCCATACCTCCAAATCTTTCTCATTAGCTAGAAACTCCACCATTAGGAATTGGTTCCTCTGTTTTCCCAGGAACCATCCTTGAAGCTCCAGGGAAGAAATGTAGGATGGCAAGAAAGATGAGGACGCAAATTCTAGGGATACCTTTGGGCTGGCACAGAGGTGGATTCTTGTGGAGTGGTGGTGGCGACGTAGCCAACTGGCTTTGCCGTTCGGAGAACCTGGTGGACTTCCTCCTGTCTGATATGTGGACTTATCACTGATGACATTTCCCTTCACCTTGCATCCACGGGAGTTCAGAGCAAAGTAAACGTCAGTCAAAGCTACTGTGCCAAGTTTTATGGTTCCCATAACTGCATTCTCTTTCCATATGCTGATTTTCCTACTTCTGGCTTATTGTAAGTCTTGTTATAACCCAGCTGAAATCCTTTTTTGAAAAATTTTGGAGGCATAAGTAAATATAATGAATATAAACATCAATGCTTGAATTTTTCTCTAATTGTGACAATGTAGGCAGAACTAATCAATCTGTAGAATTCTTTCTTATTTTCAGAATTTAATTTAGTTTGAGGGGGAGAATGAAGATGTAAACTAGCATAAATTTGAAAAAGAAAATGCAACTTGCAACAATATTTGTACCGTCTTTATTGTAAAAATACCCATCTGAATGCATTTCCATAGCATATTACAGTTAAGTTCTTCATTGCATTATTAGAGCATTCAGTAGTTGCAAAAGTATTAAACTGTGCTTGGGAAGACTCAGACTTGTTTGAAGTCATTCACTGAAATAAAAGCCATTTTTCCCCATGTTTTCACTCATGACATTTTCCAAAGTCATTCAACTCCAATTTATATTAAAAATTACAGACAAAATCCCACTGAAATCATCTTACGCTGTTACAAATTTGTTATACAAAATATAACACTGGCGCCATATTCGTATCATCATGCTTTGCAAAGGTATATTGCACATGCTAAAGCATAGGGTCTGTAGACAAAACTACCAAAGGAAAGGTACTTGCACTGAATCTTCAGATCACTGCATAAGAACACAAGGAGTTACATTTATACACACACTCAGATTGTCACTATCTTAAAACGCTGTTCTCCTATAATACTGACCTATGGTTTACAGTTTTGTAAGAAGAAAGCATTTTAGCACTGCAAAATCAAACAAAATTCCTATAGAAAACTTTAGGCATTTTCATTTCAAAGCGGAGAAAGGGGGAACTAGGAAAGAAGACACTCTGTACATTTAAAGAAAGGTAGAAAGGAAAACTCACTGGTAATATATTGCTCTGATAACACTCAAATGAAAAAATATAAAATGTTTCACAGAACATTTCCAGAATATACAAATGTAAAAAGGCACTCTAACTTCATGTTCCAAGACAAAGAAAAGGATGACTGGCGCAACAGATACACAAACCAAGCTGCTTGGCCAGTACGAAGAATGGCTAATGCAGCAAATCCATCTGATGTCCTTGTTCTAACATAAAAATAATATAATAAGTCAAGCAGCTGTTTACTGCCTGAAGTACCGAAATGTACTATGGTGCCCTTTTAGTAGTGATGAATTGAAATCCCCTGAGCTATTTACTGTGGAATCATAGCAGACTTTAGGCAATTTGGAGATAGTAATGAATAGAACAAAGATAGGCAGACACCGGCAAATAGGCAAGTCCAGTAAAACATGGTCTGTGGTTAAAATATAGCATAAAAATAACACATTTAGGTCAAAGCATTAAGCAATTAAGATGTGAATAAAATATTTTTTTCCACTTAGAAAGCTATGCTGCAAATATTTTATTTATGAGAAATAACTGAAATACACCAAAATTAGAGTTTTAAAGACATTTCTTTAAACAAAAAAGCTTGGAAGGTAAAAATAGAGGCAGAGCAGAAGGAGAGAGAGACCAACCAGAGAAGAATGGCTCTTTGTAAGCCTGGTTTTATTCTGTTCCTGTACTCTCACTATCAGTAAGCAAGGGCAGGTTGGCATTCAGAGCTCAGCTCTGTGGAGACAGGAGCTGGGGCTCGGCCACTGAGATCCCTGCTTACACTGCCATTCACTACTAATGCAGGGCTCCATTTCCTGCTTTAAATGCCAAGTGGGCAAGGCCTCCACTCACTTCTAGAAAGACACCACAGTGTGTCATCCTTCTTCAACATGACAGCTCCCTTAATCGCCAATGTTTTGGTAAAGATAAGGTCATTGCTGCTCATTAGCAATTTGTCTACTTTTTTTTTTTTTTTTTTTTTTTTTTACAAAGGTACTACTCTAAACAGAAAGAACAGAAGATGAATGGAACCATACCAAGAAAGGGAAAAAAATGCTGCTGGTGTGAAATATTTTTGATGAAATCAATACCAGTTTTATGAGACTCTAAACAAGGGTTTAACTTGTGAGAAACTGAACGTGAGCTTTAATTAAATCCAGGATCTTAAAAAAGGGTAGAAAGTCTTCTACAGCTTGCTGAAAAAGATAATACATTATCTGCGTCTAATCCAGACGTAATAGAACACTGTTTACAAAAGTATCTCGCATATACTATAAAATGGGAAATTCCAGGGTGAAGAGTGGAACTTCTGGTGCAGTGTTGAAAAGCACTGCCTTAACACTACATATTTCTTTCCTGATTCTTCTTCAAGTGCAAATGGCACTTGGGCAGGTGATTTTTCTTCCTTTTCTGGGCACAGTGCCCACATGTGGCATCATTTCCTCCCTGGCTATCAGGACCATGTAACATTTTCAGTACTGTTAGGGAAATCTCTGGGTCTTCTTTGGGCCACCTTTATTTCTGTGATCTGCCACATCAATTTTCATTTCATAGAAGAGCTCTAAGCAGGTCACAGAGTAGGGCTGAGCAATGCATGAACCCGAGGGTTGGCTGGAAACCTTGGCAGTAGAAATGCTGGGCTGAAGCCCAGAGCTGTTGGCTGGCCCAGGGTCGAGGGTACATCCCCACTCTTTTTGTTATTACAAATAAGGTATATATCAACTAAAACAGAGAAAAAACAGTTCCTCAGCATTTCTTTCATTCCAAATAAATATAAACACATTTACATAAAAGTATACATTTTCTCTAGTTTAAAAAAACAAACATCTGTGGTCAACACATCATCAGTTACAAATGTTCAGCCATCCACTAGAAACTTGTGTCATAGGAAATATAAAATATGATAATGACCAGTACACAAAAAGATTACATTTTAACTCCATAGAAAAGCTACTATGGTTCTCATTTGCATTTTGAAACAAAGAGGTTGAAAATCTCCCATGTTGTAGGTGGAAGCATGTTGGTCCTCCTGGGTAGATGGTTGATGAAGTACATACAAATATACACATGTGTGTATGTGTCTGTGCACAAGTTTTAAAGTCTCATTCTTCTTTTTGTATAGCTGTCCCAGGTGCAGAACGCGGTCCATTCGACCTAGAAGCTTTGGCAGAGGAGCAGACACAGTACTCACAATGCTGATCCCGTCACCACACCACTGGTAATTGGCTGTCATTTCCACATCACTCAATTCTAATTTCTGTTTCCATTTTCTTAATTCCTTTTACAGCCACATTTTCACTGGTCGATATGACCTTGACTGAGAAACTCACTTTATATTTTACCACTGATGAACAGTGCTGATGATTCTGATACCTTACAAAGTTAGAATTTTCATTTAGGAACAAACTAACAAAATAGTAATTTCATATTTGATTTGCATACTGTCTCATAGTTTTGGTGCAATAGAAATTCAACTGAAATGTTGTTAGATAAATTGGGATAAAAAACTCAGTGAAAAACCAGTCACAAAATTTTGTATGGAGAGCCCTGGGAAATATGTCTGTGTTTAACAAAAAAGCATGATCATTTTTTTTCTATTTATTTGGCAACTATAAAAAGATCCTTGAACAAAATTTCTGAATATTTAAGTGTTTACTATGGAAAGGACAGGAAGAGTTGGACTCACTTAAGAAGATGACTATAGGCGTTATGTCTGAAAATGAACACCTTTACCTTTGGCTTCTACTGAGGAAGTAAACATCAAAGTGAGAAGAGGGTCCAGGCATTTCCCATCCCCTCTTCCCTCCCCTCCCAGGGGATACGAATGTCTCCTCAATAGACTTCACAGGACTTACTGCTGAGTGTGTGAAAAAAACCTTATAGTGAACAGTTGCCTCTCTGCTGCATTATCCCCAAAGAAAAAGAATTAAATACTTAAAAAATCTTGACTTAAAATAAGAGGTAGACTTTCATAGAAGTACCTTAGAGCTAAAGAAGACACAAAGCAAAGCAAAACCCAGGCCCATCTATGTGTGCTTCAGCCTACAGCCTAGCTGCCCTCTCTGGGCTGGGCTGACTCTTTCTACTGACTTCTGGAAACTTGGGCCCCAAATACTTGAACACAGCATTAACCTGAAATTAAACTTTCTTTCCTTTTCCTGCATCCCAGGTGATCAAAGAAAAGCTTGTATCATCCAAAGTCAGAATGTTTCAGAGTCAGAATCATTGTCATTATACCCATCCTCGGAGCCTACGTTGTTACTGCACAGGCTAACCATGCTCCCCAGATTGGAGAGGGTTGTCCTGCTCAAATTGTCTTTTTTAAAACAAACGAAGTTGACAGCCGTCATTGTACTGGATGGAGAAAAAGGCATCATGGTAGCCAGAATGAGGGCCAGGCAGTCAGCCACGTCTTTGTTAGGAGCGCAAGCCAGGGCCGGGGTATGACCTGGGCGTAAATGCAGACAAGGCAGTGGTTAGTTCTGGGGGTCCACAGCAGCACGCACATTCCACAGTGCATCCATCTCCCACAACTTCACAAGTGGAGATGCATGGTGAGTTAGAATTCATGCCAGGTGAAAGGAGTAACTTCTCCTAAGTCATGCTAGGGGTGAGGCTGGAGGGGACGGGGAGGGGGAGACATTTTATGAGGGTTTGGTTTTCAGCTCACATTGACTACAGAAAGCATGGTAGTATCTCAAGTTAGGTAGAGTTCCAGCCTTCATCCAAGGGACAGAAACATGAGGTGGGTAAGAGGAGGGGGACACATTCCACAAGAACAGCAATGTGACAAATGAGACTATGTTTCACTGAGAGCACACACAACCATGAGCCTCAGACTTGGCTGAGGAAGACTCCTGTTCTGAGAGCAGTCATTTCCTGATAGGTGTCTGTGTGGAAGATTAGAAAGATAGAAAGACGACTGTCAGAATGGCTGATGTTACTTTAGATAGGTGTCACTGAAAGTACACACAGACTGACTGCTTCCAGAAACGTGAAGTCATTTCAAGAGGTCAGGCCACCAGATTTATAATTTATAATTTATGAGTACTGTTTATGAGAACTTCAATAGGCTTTTAAAAAGGCACCTCACCCACTAAAGTCACAAATCTTTATGTTATGAACCATAACCAATATGGGAAAAATTTCCATTTGTCCTAATTCAGTGGTATAATTCTGTATCATTCAGACTTAAGGCTTCCAGACCAGATGAGAAAACTGGACCTCAACATAGAACAATGGAAGTGGATTATTCTTATGATTTAATTGCTTCCCTTATCCAACTTTTGTTCCGTTGACCAAAAATCACCTGACACAGTGAGCAGTGACCTTGCTCAGTCAATCAGAGGACCATAAAACTTGGTTGTTTTCTATCACTGGACCTGCCTCTCAGCCTTTTGAGAAATTCTTCTTTACAGCATAAGAACAAATGAAAATAGACATGTCTGTCAACACTCCTTTCCCGGAAGGACAGTGACGAGTGCAAGAATTATTACGCGGTGATGTACCAAGTGGCACCAGATGTGACCAGGCATTGGGATACAACTAGACTCTTGAGACAGGCAAGCTACATCCCACTGACACAGGGCTCTTCTTCCTAACACAGGTACAGACTGAATAAACCTAAGAGGTGGTGGCATATTCATACCAGGGAGGGAGGAAACAAATTTATTCTGGTCTCTACATTTTGAAGAAAAATAATGGGCTTCTGCGTGCTAACCCTAAGGCATCTAGAAGTGATTGAGGGGTGAAGAAGGCGAAGTGAAGGGAAAACCAAGGAGATGGGGTCCAAGAACTTCCTGTCCTCCCTAGAGTACAGGTTGGGGTAGAGCAGGGTACATGCTAGGATACATGGGCTGCAAAACCAAAACTAAGAGAGTCAGCTAAGACATCAGCATAGCTGCTTACTTCTGAGAAATAGGCATGAGCTGCTAATTCCAAGACCTGTAATAAGCAGTTAATTGAATTGCATTAATACATTATAATACTTGAATTAGATTCCACATTACCAAAATTACTTCATTCATAACTATCCAGAAGTTCCTCTTTTTTCTCCCCAAGGTTAAGAGGCATTGTGGTTGAAATGGCAGTTTAGTATTATTCTAGTATTCACTACTTTTTTTTTTTGGTCTTTTCGAGACAGGGTCTCCCTGTAGTCCCAGCTGTCCTGGAACTCACTCTGTAGACCAGGCTGGCCTTGAACTCACAAAGATCCACCTGCCTCTGCCTCCCAATTGCTAGGATTAAAGGCGTGCGCCACCATGCCCGGCTTAGTATTCACTACTTTTTATAATGTGTTAGGAAGCAGAATAAATAGCTTCTGATTAGAATTAGCTCATTTAGAAAGGGGACGTTGTATAGATCAGGAGAATCAGCCTAGACTTTAATTAAAATTTTTTATTCATGTTCCCCAACTTTTTATACTAGAAATATAAATTTTGACTTGTACTTTACAAAAGTGTTTGATCTCAGAATAAACAGAAATGCAAAGATCTGTTTCCATTGAGCCCTGGAGCATGCACTAATAATGTGTGTAATCTCTCACTCCTTAGCATAAGTAGCTGGACTTCCCAAGGCCAAGTCGAAAGCTTTGAGTAACCACCATGCCAAGGAGCTAGACCACAACTGCTGATGTTACATGCAAAATGGATAGGAATGGTGAGCTACAGGTAGACAATGTATTTTACAGAAAGACAGACAAGACAGATTATCCTGGTTCTATTTCCTACACACAAGGAACTTCCAAGGGTGAGAACAGTCTTGCTGGTTTTTAACCAGCTCCTATCTTTCTCATTTCCTCAGGCTGCAACAAACACATGGTTCCTCTAGCAATTGCTAACTTGTTCCACTTACCATTTTCATCTACAGCAAGTACACAGGCTCCTTTGGCCAGCAACTCCTCAACTACCACCTTCAAGCCATTGCGTGCAGCAATGTGGAGAGGTCTGAAAAACAACACAGAACACCAACTGTGACACATACTGTGTGCATGCTATAGAGAGGGTCCTCCAAAGGCCCGTGTGCTTAGTCACCAGCTGGGTGGAGGCAGGAGACAGTGGAGCCTCTGAGAGCTGGGGACCAATGAGAAGTTTTAGGTAACTGGGATCATGTCTGAAGATACTGAGGGAACCTAGCCCCTCCCTCTTCCTTTGGTTCCAGCCATGAGTGAACAGCCTTGCTCTGCTACATGCTCCTGTCAGGATGCACCCCATGCACAGTAAAGGGGCCAGCCAATCATAGAGTGAAACCCCCAAAATTCTGAGCCAAAATAAACCTTTTCTCTTCAAAAGATGATTGTCTCAGGTATTTGATATAGTAACAGAAAGCCAACAACAGTGAAAATGTGACTTTTGGATAACTTGCATCACTAAAAGGAAGATATATTTAAGAATCTATTGATGGGGCTGGAAAGATGGGCCAGTGATTAAAAACACTGGCTGTTCTTGCACAGGACCCAGGTTCAATTCCCAGCACTCACATGGCAGTTAACAACCATCCATAATTCTAGTTCCAGGGGGTCTAATGCCTTCTTCTGACCCTTTGCACAACAGGGGTGTACTCACACATGCAGGAAATACACTTACATGCATAAAATAAAAATAGTAAATAAAATACTTAATAAAAAAGAATCTACTGATAATGCATGGATATTTTTACTTTTGAAAAAAAATGTTGAGCATATCTTTTTCAGGTATTAATGGTATAACTGTTCTTAGATGTGTGGCTCAGATTCCTCTGTAAGTGTTAGAAATACTCTGTATCTCAGTCTCAATGGCCAGAAGAAGAATTCATGCTTCAGTGTGTAGAAGGCTCTTACTGGCTAGTTTGAATCACTGTTTCACATGGCCCATCAAGAGAATGGTACTAACAAGTGTCAAGTCTCATTCTTACTACGTCTTTATAGATGTTTCACTGGATTATAATACCTTACAGTAAGACTAGTATCTCAGTATATTCTGCCATATACTGCTTAAGAATCTTAAATAATAAAAAGCCTAATGTTCCTTTGCCTTTACAACAAATGCATAAGTAATTTCCTAAAATGGAAACAAGGCATCTTTTAGATCCTTCACACTGAGGGTTACACTGAATTACATTAAAATATAATTAAGACAAATAGCTTAGAAACCCTTCAAATGTATTCTGGGAACCTGATTTATAAACATGACGTTTTCCAGTCAGAATACATAATGCTAATACATAATACAAATAGTGCCCCCAAATATGTCAGTTTATAAGCCCAAAAGATTTTTCTAACAGCTCACTAAATTTATAATGAAGCCATAGAAATTCCAACAAAGAAAACAAAGACCTTACAAAATCTGTGAAGCCATATCAAAATAAGGGTTCTGACTGAAACTGTGTTGTTCTAGTCAAAATACAGGATTGTGGTTCTAATCTTCATGAAAAGGAAGCCAGGCCTACTGTGCTCATGAACTCCCAGCAGCTGTGGATACCTGCACAAGATCAAGCCAGCCCAAATCCCAACATCCTCGGGGTGGATGATCTCCAGGCCCAGCCCTTACTGAGGAACCACTGACTGTGGGTAGCTGTGGGGGGAGGGGGACATTCTTTTTTGAGGCTGTGCCCACTGATGGGTTTCCCATGCTCTAGTGGATGAACCCAGACCCATGTTCATACGGGCAGAACTAACTAGACTGTGGGTTAATTTTAAAAAAAGGACATGAAGTTGAAAGGGGGTGTGTTGGGGGATCTGGGGGGCAGTTAGAGGGGGAAATGACAAGCATATATGACGATATTCCATTGAATACATGTAAGAAATTCTCAGGAATAAATAAAAATAGTAAAAAAAATACTGACTCTGGGCTGAAGTCAAGCTTCAGTTGTTAGACTTACGTCTGCAGTGTGTGGTTTTTTGCATTGATAAGGCTCTCATCTTGTATCTTGTCAAGTATTAACAAGGCACATTTTTCATGACCCTAATAAAGAAGAAGAAGAAAAATGAGACAAGCGGAGGAGTTCCTGAAAAGTGACTTGATTCTGCTTTAAGTTGAATATCAGCCTCCCCTGAAAACATTCAAGACGATTTTCTGAGTAACTTCTTTTCTAAAAAGTAAATGGGCCCAAGATACTCTGAAGACTATAAATAAGACCAATTAGGATGTGTTTAACATATGTCTGGTGTAAATTATTCATATTTAATATAACGATTTCTAAGATAAAATTTAAAATTCATGTCCAGAGAGCTGAATCAGATGCTAGTTTAGGCAGGGCAGTGGGTAACGGCAGGAAGAAGCAGTATCCTTTAACTCCTTCAGCACTGCTCTTGAAATCTACATCAGCTTCCTCCTTCGAGCCTTGTTACCACTCCAGAGATCTAACAATGCCTGTAATCTCCATGACACCTGTTATCTGCACCACTTATCACTGTATGCCACCTGATATTGTAAAAGCCCTATTTCTAATGTGGTTTTTTTTTTCTCAAAAAAGTGATACAGTTATCTCTGGATCTTATGACAATAGATACTTGATAATTAAAAAAAATCAATTGTTAAGTATAGGGTTATGGATTTCTAAGCCTTTCCTAAGACAGACCTACAGACCTACAACATTGGTATTATCTGGGAATTAAAAATATTGAATATTGGGGCTGGAGAGATGGCCTAGCGGTTAAGAGCACCAATCGCTCTTGCAGAGGACCCGGGTTCGATCCCCAGCACCCACATGGCAGCTGAGAACCGTCTGAAACTCCAATTCCAGAAGAACTCCAGTTCCAGGGGAATCCGACACCCTCTTCTGACCTCCAAGGCATTGCACGACACGGGTGCACAGACCTGCATGCAGACAGTACATTCATACACATACAGAAAAAAAAATATATATTGAATATTCCCGGGCATGGTGGCACACGCCTTTAATCCTAGCACTTGGGAGGCAGAGGGAGGTGGATCTCTGTGAGTTCAAGGCCAGCCTGGCCTACAGAGTTAGTTCCAGGACAGCCAGAACTATAGGGAGACTCTGTCTCAAAAAGACAAAAGAAAAAATTAAATATCTCTGAGAGACACCCAGTTAAGACTCTGTCTCTAAAAAATAAAAAACAATGGGGCTGGAGAGATGGCCTAGCGGTTAAGAGCGCTGACTGCTCTTACAGAGGACCCGGGTTCGATCCCCAGCACCCACATGGCAGCCGAAAACCATCTGAAACTCCAATTCCAGGAGAACTCCAGTTCCAGGGGAATCCGACACCCTCTCTGACCTCCGTGGCATTGCACGACACGGGTGCACAAACCTGCATGCAGACAGTACATTCATACACATACAGAAATAAATAAAATTAAATAAAAATTTAAAAAAAATAAATAAAAAACAAAATAAAACATAAAAAACTAAAAAAAAAACCATAAAATAAAAAAAATCTTGGCTGGGCGTGGTGGTGCACACCTTTAATACTAGCACTTGGGAGGCAGAGGCAGGTGGATCTCTGTGAGTTCAAGGCCAGCCTGGTCTACAGAGTGAGTTCCAGGCCAGCTGGGGCTACAGGGAGACCCTGTCTCAAAAAGACAAAAGAAAAAAAAAATGTTAGGCCCAACTCAAACCTAATAAATTAGAATGTGTATTTTATTTTTAAATCTTATTCATTTGTTTGTCTTATTCATTTGATTGTTTAGTTGTTTCTGAGACACACTCTTGTTATGTAGTTCAGGCTGGTCTTGAATCCTCGATCCTCCCATCTCAGCCTCCCAAATACTGGGATTACTGGCATGATCTGCCATGTCTGGACAGAATCTGTATTTTAATGACCTCCTCATGTGATTCTTCTGCACAATAATGTCTGAGACACTCCGCAGTTACCTTCACTAATAGCCAGGCGTGGTGGCCCAGCACTTTGGAGGCAGAGGTAGGCAGATCTCTATAGTTCAAGGCTAGCCTGGTCTATATAGCAGGTTCCAGGCCAGCTGCAGCTCTCTTTTTGAGAGCTTGTCTCAAAAATACCAGGAAATATTATACTCTGACATAAGCTTCTAGGGTCTGAGCACTGTTGTCATTCTCAGATGATGAATGAGAAAATGAGCCAGTGTGAGGGACGGCTGAGGCTCCTGATAGCCCTGGCGTCAACTGGCACGGTACTATAATGCAGTTTGTAAAATCACATATCCTCACATATGTGAATGTATCTTTTATGGAAGAAAATCCAATACATCTTCTGCATTGATGTGTGCATGAGAAAACAGGGTCAAAGAGTGGAATGAACATCGAGATTTATTTGCTTCACAGTACGATAATGTGGAGTCGCATTATTACAGTGTCTTCAAATGAAACACAATGGAAATGGCTCAGGGGCTATAACCCATATAAATAACATCTTAATCTGTAACATGGTACCAAAATTTAATACTACAACCATGAAAACAGGTACAGTATCAGCATCAAGACAAGTGGAAGGTGGCAGGACTGCATGTGGCCAGTGCCACAAGGCATGTGCTCATCATTCTCGCTGATAAGTGGGCAAACCTCATCAGCCTGGGACTCTACTCTTCTCTCTCTTCATTTTCACTTATAGCTGACCACATTCCAGAAAACGCAGACTAACTAAAAGCCATGCCACACACGTCCAAGATGGACAGAAATTCTACAGTACTACTACTGCAACATTAAGCAGCAGTGCTTTAAATTCATTACATACTTTGCTGCTAGCCAGATGCAAGGGAGTATTCAAGTCCTTATCCTTCACAGTCAGGTCAGCCTGGGCACTGTTCACCAGAATATCTATAGAGAAAGACAAAAGAGAATTACTTAGACTAGATACCAATCACATGCATTTTGAAGTGGGTACAATAGCACTTAAATTATTACAGCTCACATAATCATATTTAAGGTTTTTAAAGAAAGAACAGTTTATTACCACGCTTGTTCTCTTCCAATGGAAGGCTGACAGGCACAGTTTTAACTGTCCTTACAGTTTCATTATTTCATCACTTTTCAGCCTTTTAGCTAAAATCAAGTACACTTTTATTATTATTTCCAGTCAAAATGATGCTGCTATTACATTTGGTTTCTAAAGGATGAGAAATTTAGCTGAAGGGCTGGCTCACTTTGATGCATCCTCCAATGATCCAGTTACAAAGACCTGAGCAAATAGGTGACATCGGTAAAATAGGTAGCACCCCCCCCCATTAGAAGTGCATGCTTGAAGCACACTGCTTCTCTGTCTGACATTATTTTGAGTTTTAGAGAAGTCTAAGTGCAAAGTCCACAGCTCCAGTACGTACCCACGGCGCCCGCCTGGCCATTCTCTGCAGCCATCATCAGTGCCGTTTTCCCTGAATTATCCACTGCATTCACTTGAGCATTGTGTCTCAGAAGCAGCCGTAGGCACTCCACGTGATCAGCGAAGGCTGCCGCATGGAGGGGTGTCCTAAAGATTTCAAGCAAATATGATTTTATTACCTGTAGACTTTGTTATTCATCAATACCAGGAAGGATGTGTACATTCCACCTGTGTGGAATTTTTAGATCTGGGGGGCCTTATGTAGGGGCCCTGATGAGAGGGTTAGCTTCTTTACTGAGTCTTTAGTTTTGAGTTCCAAAATACTTGAAAAATTAAGAGTTATATTTGCAGGTAATTGGCTGCCTAAATAAAAACCTTAAAATCTTCCATTCTCTAATACATAAGGTGAATTTATTTGGGTGGCCAATTTGACATTACTTATCAAAATGAAAAAAGACGTTAGCCTTTTAAGTAATTCAATCCTACGATTTGATCTCCTATATATATTTAGTCATGTGGTAGAATCATATCTTACTATGTTCGTTGTTCCAGTCAGTTCTTTAAATAGCAAAATACTGAAAATAATGTAAATATTCTTCAGAAAATGCAGGCTGAACAATACAGTATAGATCCATTCAATAAAATAACATATAACTTTGTTGGCCATTTACTTTTTAAAAAATTTATTAGTATTTACCGAAAAAACTTATAGCATATAATGAGCCGTGCATGGTGGTGCATGCCTTTAATCCCAGTGCTTGGGAGGCAGAGGCAGGCAGATTTCTGTGAGTTCAAGACCAGCCTGGTCTAGAGTGAGTTCCAGGACAGCTGGGGCTACCGGGAGACCCTGTCTTAAAAATACACACAAAAACAAACAAACAAACAAACAAAACCACCTTAGAGCATATAATGAAAAAAACTTGATTTAAAGTTCAGAATTCCCTGTAAGGTAATAGTCTCTTGTGAAATCACATGTGGTTACTATCATATAAGCACTTCCTGTGGATTGAAAATATCTTGAGATAGGATTTATAAAGTTTATCTAAAGTATACTATATATAAGAACTCATGGTGGAAGTGGTTGTACATGCCTTTAATCCCAGCCACTTGGGAGGCACAGGCAGGAGGATCTCTGTGAGTTCAAGATCAGCCTGGTCTACAAAATGAGTTCCAGGACAGCTGGGGCTACAGAAAGACCCTGTCTCAAAAAAAAAAAAAAAATGAACTCATTACTATGCCTTTTAAAAAAACTACCCTTTCTTGTTCTCCTTTCTAAGTATTATAGTATACCCACACATGCATTCGTTTACATATATACATGTATACATTATGGACTAGGATCCAGATATGAGGAAGGTCATGCATTTTACTTCCTGAGATTAGATGACCTCATTTAATATTATACCTTCTAGGTCTAATCTATTTTCCTGTGAATTTCATAATTGCATTTTTCCTTTACAGATGAATAATATTCTATTTTCTATATGTACCAGTTTTTCATTATTCATTTATCTGTTGATGCACAACTAGACTGATTCCATTTCCTTGGTATAGTGAGCAGAAAAGCAATCAACATGGGCTACAAATATCTCTATGATAAAGTATGAGAACTCTGTGGAGTTCTCTACTTTATATGGTATATGTCCAGGAATGAGATGGCTGGGTCACATGGTAGCTCTATTTTTGTTTGAGGAATCTCCAAACTAATGTTCATGATGGCTAATTTGCATTCCTACCAGCCACCACGTACACTCTGTTTGCTGTCAGACTTCTTGACAAAAGCCAGTCTAACTAGGATGAGCGGTGTCTCAATTATTTTTAATTTGCATTGCCCTGATGATTAGAGATGTTGAACACTTCTTTGGGGGGTGTTTTTGAGACAGGGTCTCCCTTTAGTCCCAGCTGGCCTTGGAGCTCACTCTGTAGACCAGGCTGGCCTTGAACTCACAGAGATCTACCTGCCTCTGCCTCCCGAGAGCTGGGATTAAAGGCATGTGCCACCACACCCAGATGAGATGTTGAACACTTTTAAAAATTGTTGGCCATTTGTATTTTTTTGTTTTTGAAAACTGTCTATTCCATTCATTAGCTCATTAATTTGGTAATTTTATTTTCTTGGTATTTAATTTTTGCAATCCTTCGTAAATTCTGAATATTAGCCTCTTGTCCGATTTTCTGTGAGCTGTCTGTGAATTTGCTGATAGTTTCCTCTGCTGTGCAGAAATGTTTTAATTTCATATAATCCCATCTGTTGATCTTCCTGCTCCATTCAGAAGGTTCTTGCTTACTCAATGTCCTGGAGAGCATTCCCTATATTTCAATCTAGGAGTTTCAGGGTTTCAGGTTTAAAATTAAAGTCTTTGATCCATTTCAAATTGATTCTGTACAAGATGGAAGTTATGAATCTAATTTTATTGTCCTACAGGTGGAAAGCCAAAGTTTTGTCAACATCATTTATTGAATAGGCTATCTTTTTCCCAATGTATCTTTTTTCTTCCTTTGTCACGAACTACGTGTGCATAGCTTTGTCAGTTTATTCCCTTGGTCTACCTGTCTGGTTTTGGGTCAGTACCAAGCTGTCTTTATTAGTATAGCTCTGTGGTGTAACCTGAGGTCAAACAGTGTGATGCTTCCACAGTCTTTTGTGGCTCCATATAAATTCTTGGATAATTTTTCTAGATATGTGAAATATACCTTGGAATTTTAATATATATTGCATTAAATGTATAGATCACTTTTGTAGTATAATAATTTCCACAATATTGATTATGCCAATGCAAGAAACTCTTTCCATCATCTAGTAACTTCTTTGATTTCCTTTTTCAGTGTCTTGTAGTTTCACTGTGGAGGTCTTTGTCTTCTTTGGTTAGGTGTATTTCTAGGTGCTTAATATTTTTATGCTATTTTGAATGGAATATTTTTCTAATTTCTTTTTCTGAGAATATATTGTTGATATATGATTTTATGATATATGAAATATATATATATTATTTATTTATTTATTTATTTATTTATTTATTTATTTATTTTTGAGACAGGGTCTCCCATAGCTCTTGCTGTCCTGGAACTCAGTATGTAGACCAGGCTGGCTTTGAACTCACAGAGATCCTCCTTTCTCTGCCTCCCAAGTGCTAGGATTAAAGGCATGTGCCACCACACCCAGCGAGAAAGGTTATTTTTAATATTGATTTTTGATCCTGGAACTTTACTGTATTTGTTATAGCCAGAAGTTTTCTTTTTTAAATTATTATATTTATTATATTAGGTGAATGAGTATATTGGCTGCGTGTATGTAAGTGCACCTATGTCATGAAATGCCCATAGAGGTCAGAAAAGGGCATTGGATTACCCTAGAAATGGATTTATAGTCAGTTTTTAGTTGTCATGTAGTGCTGGGAATTGAACCTGGGTCCTCTACAAGAGCAGCCAGTGCTCTTAACTACTGAGCCATCTCTCTAGCTCTGTATATACCTAAGTTTTCTAGTAGATTGTACTGGGGTTTTTAAGTATAGAATTATGTCATTTGGAAAATGGATAGTTTGGCTTTCACTTTCCCATTTTTGTGCTCTTATGCTTTTTTTTTTTTTTTTTTTTTTGTCTCTTTGAGACAGGGTCCTCCTGTAGCCCCAGCTGTCCTGGAGCTCACTCCCCCTGTAGACCAGGGGCCTGGCTTTGAACTCACAAACATCTGCCTGCCTCTGCCTCCCAAGTGGCTAGATTAAAGACGTGTGTCTCCACGCCCAGCAATGCTTTTCTCTTGTCTAACTGATATAGTGAAGACTGTATTAAATAATAAATACTGTATTAAATAATAGAGGGGAGCAGGCAACCTTGTCTCATTCCTGATTTTATAGGAAATGCTCTTGGTGTGTTTATCTTTATTTAATACAGTGTTGGCTCTATATTTGTCGTACATAGCCTTTACTATTCTGAGGTCCTCTCATCTGTTCTTAATATCTCTGTGTTGGATAGCTTTAGTGTTAATCTGACACACTTAGCTAGAGGGAACTGTCATTAGGGAGTCAACCTCCATTGGACTAGGCTTGTGGCATGGCTATAGGTTGGGGCATTTCTTGATTGATGAGTGATGTGGAAAGGTCGCAGCCCACTGTAGTCCTGTTATTAATTTAGAAAAGCAGGGTATGAAGGGCCTGGAGAGATAGTCAGTGGTTATAGAGCACTGGCTGTTCTTGGCAGGTACCTGGGTTTGATCACCAAGCACCCACATGGGAGCCAACTACTGTCCTTAACTCCAGTTTCAGAGTCGACAAATTCTTCTACCTCCATAGGCTACTGGAATGACTGGTTGCATTATACAGACCTGCAGACAATATACCAACACATAAAATAAGAAGAAAATAAATATTAAATAAAAAGAAAGCAGGTAGAGGCATGGGATGGGGAGCAAGCCATAAGCAGTGTTTTCCTCCACGGCCTGGCTCAAGCTCCTGCTTCCTTGGGCTCCCTGATGAGATGTAAGTGAAACAAACACTTTCCCCCAATAGTTGGTATTTATCAGAGTGTTTTGTCACAGCAATTGAAAGGCAAACTAGAAGACCCAGGTGTGGTGGTGCACGCCTTTAATCCCCAGCACTTGGGAAGCAGAGCAGGTGGATCTCTGTTAGTTCAAGACCAGCCTGGTTTACACACAAGACTCCAGCAAGCCTGGGCTATAAGGCGAAGAAAGAAAAAAAGGAAAGGAAGGAGGAAAGGAGTTGAGCAGGAGGGAAGAGGGAGGAAAAGGAAAAGAAAACAGATCCTCTCCAAGAGTTTTATCATGAAGGTATATTGAACTATGTCAATGCTTTTCAGCATCAATTGAGATGATTATGGTTGTTGTCCTTATAAATGTGTAATTTATATACACATTTATTGATTTACATATGTTGTACTAACCTTGCCTTTCTGGCATGAAGCTCACTTGGTCATAATAAACATTACTGATTTATAACTTAAAATTTATTCCCTCTTAGCTCAGAATCCCAACCCCCTCCTTAGAGTAACAAGTAATTGCTGCTCCCTTCTAAATGTTGTGTTTTTGTTTTTGTTCCTTTTATGGTATGCTGAGATGTTTTGCCCCCATGTATGTAAGGTATCTAGAGGACAGAAGAGGGCAAACAAATCCCTGAAACTGCAGTACCAATGGTTGGTTAGCTACCATGTTTGTCCTCTGTGAGAGAAGCCAGAGCAGTTAACCACTGAGCCATACTCTTCGGCTACTCCTTCCAACTTCTGTTATTCTACATATTTTACACATATCTACAAACATACACATATAAATACAGTGTAGATATTATTTTATACAAAGGACAAAAGGCATGACATCTTTGGGTCACTTACCTGCCTTTGTCATCTTTACAACTGACAATACTGGAATCAATGGCCCCAAGGAGCATCGCTGCACAATTCTCATGATCATTTATTCTAAAATAGAAGTGAGCTTAATAGTAAAAAATCTCAGTAAAATTACATATTCATGAAATCTCCATTTTTGTAAATGGCACTAGTATGGTCAACAAATGTGATACATATGTAAAGACAAAGCACCTTCAATTCTTATACACCACCTGGCCAGGCAGTCTGACTTAAAGTCATTGAATTCTCTGAAAGACCACTCTATGAGTTGGAAGGGATGATTGTGTGGTTTGTTGTGTGCTGGGTGTGTGTGTAGGGGTCAGGCCACATGGGAAGAATGGAAGTCTTCCTAGTAGAAACAGATCTAACCGTTTATATATAGCATCTTGATATTAACCTTGGCTGCCATATGTGGGATACCATCAAAGAATTCTTTATATGTATGAAGGTGCCACTCAGTCCACCCCCTCAGAGCTTCCCAGTGTGGTAGTAAGGCACCTTGGCATTGTGACTCCTGGGAAATCATTAACAAGAGAGGCTATGCTTTTCTAGCAGACCATTGTCCTTAGCAGCAGAATGGAATATTTTAGTCTTATCTGTGATCTAAATGCTTTTCCATTCCTAAAAGGTAATTTTTCTCCATGTAGCTGAAAGCACAAAAGCAGGACGATTCACTTCCCACATCTCTACTTACATTGCACAGTGTAGCGGAGTAAAGGGATTCCCGATAAATTTGCGAAAACACTTTTGCTCCAAAAGTACCTCGATACAGTTTCTATACCTTTGCAAGGAATTCAAAAGAATTNTTGATTACTTTTCCTTCAGTAGCAGGCATAGCCCGTTCCAGCACTATGAAATCTAGCCAGAAGAGAAACACTTTTAAGGTCAGTATCACTTTGATTTCTCCTTGTTCGTTCTACACCTCGTATATGTAATTTCTAGGCAGTGGGGTGTGGCCATCAAGGTCTGGAGGGTAACCAAGAACAGGGGCAATGGCCAGTGTCGTTAGCGGTCTCCCAGATGCTTGATCAACAACTTCAAAAGAGAAAGTCCATTCTATTGTCTTTACTCACCTATGGTGTCTAGTAGAGCCAATGCTCCCTTTCATAGTTTAAATGGCTTATATAGTGGTAGCTTCCCACATGACTTTTTCTAATGGTGTTTAGTGCTCTTTATCTCTCCCCATGTTTCCTCCTCTGCCTTAGCCTCCCATTCCCACACTGTGTTACTGTTCCTATTCCATTACATCCTTTTCCCCTTTTATATCATTGCATTCTGCTTCTTCCTTCCCATGAAGCTTACCCTCTATGACACCTTGCTAGCTCCCTGACCTCTATTTAATTTCCCCTTGAAACATGCATAGCTAAGGATTCAAAGCTAGCATCTAATTATGAGAGAGAATGTGTGGCTCTCTTCTACATTTTTTTTTTTTTGGTCTTTTCGAGACAGGGTCTCCCTGTAGCCCCAGCTGTCCTGGAGCTCACTCTGTAGACCAGGCTGGCCTTGAACTCACAAACATCTGCCTGCCTCTGCCTCCCAAGTGCTAGGATTAAAGACGTGTGTCTCCACGCCCAGCAATGCTTTTCTCTTGTCTAACTGATATAGTGAAGACTGTATTAAATAATAAATACTGTATTAAATAATAGAGGGGAGCAGGCAACCTTGTCTCATTCCTGATTTTATAGGAAATGCTCTTGGTGTGTTTATCTTTATTTAATACAGTGTTGGCTCTATATTTGTCGTACATAGCCTTTACTATTCTGAGGTCCTCTCATCTGTTCTTAATATCTCTGTGTTGGATAGCTTTAGTGTTAATCTGACACACTTAGCTAGAGGGAACTTCAATTAGGGAGTCACCTCCATTGGACTGGCTTGTGGCTATGGCTATAGGGTGGGGCATTTTCTTGATTGATGAGTGATGTGGAAAGGTCCAGCCCACTGTAGTCCTGTATTATTTAAGAAAGCAGGTTGAGGGCCTGGAGAGATAGCTCAGTGGTTAAGAGCACTGGCTGTTCTTGCAGGGGACCTGGGTTTGATTCCCAGCACCCACATGGGAGCCAACTACTGTCCTTAACTCCAGTTTCAGGGAGTCTGACAAATTCTTCTGACCTCCATAGGCACTGAATGACATGGTTGCATTTACAGACATGCAGACAATATACTCACACACATAAAATAGAGATAAATAAAATATTAAATAAAAAGAAAGCAGGTAAGCATGGGGCAGGGGAGCAAGCCAGTAAGCAGTGTTCCTCCACGGCCTGTGCTCCAGCTCCTGCTTCCTTGGGCTCCCTGATGAGATGTAAGTGAAACAAACCCTTTCCCCCCTAAGTTGGTATTTATCAGAGTGTTTTGTCACAGCAATTGAAAGGAAACTAGAAGACCAGGTGTGGTGGTGCACGCCTTTAATCCCAGCACTTGGGAAGCAGAGCAGGTGGATCTCTGTGAGTTCAAGACCAGCCTGGTCTACACAGAGAGCTCCAGGCCAGCTGGGACTAAAGGGAGAAAGAAAGAAAAGAAAGGAAGAAAGGAAGGAAGGGAGGAAGGGAGGAAGGGAGGGAGGAGAAAAGAAAAGAAAACTAGATCACTCTCCAAGAGTTTTATCATGAAGGTATATTGAACTATGTCAAATGCCTTTTCAGCATCAATTGAGATGATTATGTGGCTTCTGTCCTTTAATGTGTATTTATATCACATTTATTGATTTACATATGTTGTACTAACCTTGCCTTTCTGGCATGAAGCTCACTTGGTCATAATAAACATTACTGATTTATAACTTAAAATTTATTCCCTCTTAGCTCAGAATCCCAACCCCCTCCTTAGAGTAACAAGTATATTCTGCTCCTTCTAATGTTTTGTTTTGTTTTGTTCTTTATGAGTCTGAGTGTTTTGCCCCCATGTATGTAAGTGTATCTAGAGGACAGAAGAGGGCAACAAATCCCCTGAAACTGCAGTACCAATGGTTGTTAGCTACCATGTTTGTCCTCTGTGAGAGAAGCCAGAGCAGTTAACCACTGAGCCATCTCTCTAGCTACTCCTTCCAACTTCTGTTATTCTACATATTTTACACATATCTACAAACATACACATATAAATACATGTAGATATTATTTTATACAAAGGACAAAAGGCATGACATCTTTGGGTCACTTACCTGCCTTTGTCATCTTTACAACTGACAATACTGGAATCAATGGCCCCAAGGAGCATCGCTGCACAATTCTCATGATCATTTATTCTAAAATAGAAGTGAGCTTTAGTATAAAAATCTCAGTAAAATTACATATTCCTTGAAATCTCATTTTTGTATGCACTGTATGTCTAACAATTTGATACATATGTAAAGACAAAGCACCTTCAATTCTTATACACCACCTGGCCAGGCAGTCTGACTTAAAGTCATTGAATTCTCTGAAAGACCACTCTATGAGTTGGAAGGGATGATTGTGTTGTGTGTGCTGGGGTGTGTGTGTAGGGGTCAGGCCACATGGGAAGAATGGAAGTCTTCCTAGTAGAAACAGATCTAACCGTTTATATATAGCATCTTGATATTAACCTTGGCTGCCATATGTGGGATACCATCAAAGAATTCTTTATATGTATGAAGGTGCCACTCAGTCCACCCCCTCAGAGCTTCCCAGTGTGGTAGTAAGGCACCTTGGCATTGTGACTCCTGGGAAATCATTAACAAGAGAGGCTATGCTTTGCTAGCAGACCCATTTGTCCTTAGCAGCAGAATGGAATATTTTAGTCTTATCTGTGATCTAAATGCTTTTCCATTCCTAAAAGGTAATTTTTCTCCATGTAGCTGAAAGCACAAAAGCAGGACGATTCACTTCCCACATCTCTACTTACATTGCACAGTGTAGCGGAGTAAAGGGATTCCCGATAAATTTGCGAAAACACTTTTGCTCCAAAAGTACCTCGATACAGTTTTCGTTACCTGCAAGGAATCAAAAGAATTTAGGGAGGGAGTTTCCAAGAAAGAAACTTTGATCAACACAGTCTGGTGTTTTTTTAATTTCCCATTAAGTGCTAGATTCTAGTATATGAATTTTCCTGAATTGGCTGAATGTTCATTTTCTATGAAGTAAAATTAACAAAATGCCAAAATATTATTAGCTATGCTCACAGGTGTTCTGAGACATAATGAACAAATCAAACAGTGACGGCCATATGGCCTGGTGGAGAGAGATAAAGAAGACACCTCATTTGCAAGCAGAATAGATTCTGGGTCACCCTTAGCTCTTGATAGATGCCTAACATTGGTATGCTTCAATTCATGCATGTTTATAATGGGGAATCTCCCTTTTGCCTCCACAAATAGGTTAATTTACAGGTATGCACTCAAGTGAAGGGGAGATATGATTCTTTAGTAAAGCAGAGATGTGATTTGTAGAAAATAAAAAGGGCTTTGATTATAATGTTTTCTTAAATGATTTTTTAAACGTTTATTTTATGTGTATGAGTATTTGCCTGAGTGTATGTATGTGTACCATATGTGTCCTGGTACCCTTGAAGGCCAGAAGAGGACATCAGATCCCCTAGACCTGAGTTATAGACCATTGTGAGCTACCATGTGGGTGCTGGGATGTGAACTCAGGTTCTCTGCAAGAGCAGCAAGTGCTCTTAACTGTGGAGTCATCTCTTCAGCCCTCTCCGTGAGTGTTTTAAGTGGCACCGGGCACATACTAGGCACTCAGTAAGAATTTTTAAAAGCAAGTAGATGAATCCATGTGAGAAATTATGTTTAACAAAAGCGACAGGAGACTTTTTAATTCAGGTTTGCCAACTTACTTATTACATGAGATGAGACAATATTCTTGGGAATCTCTGGGCCTTAGTTTCCTACACATATTCATGGTTGGCCTAGGAATGCGCCCCCTTAATCAGGTCACAGGATGATGCGTGTTTTACTCCATAAAGGACTTAAAAGTGCTTTGGGACATGCTGTACAGTTTAAGGCAAGGAAGACACTGCCAGTCTTTATAACAGATCAGTGTCCCAGAACGCCTTCATAGCTGACCTCAGGGCTAATTTAGTGAAAGTTCCTTTATGTCCACCTCAGAATGATGGAGACTGGGGAGAGGGAAGTATGAAAGCTCAAATCAGACCTTTCCTGTAACTACAGAGGCAAGCTGGTAGTGCTTTGAGGACTGAAAAAGAGGTGAGTATAGGAAGCTAGTGACTGGCGCTATCCAGCTTTCCAGCTGCAGTCAGTCCTCCCTCAACGTCCCGACACCTTCGCCCCTATGCTGCTGACCCCCCCAGAGCGGCAGCTTGGGGCAGCACCTGCACATTCCATTCCTCAGGCAGGCAACACTGGGGATCAATAAACCACTTTCAATGTTTCAATGTCCAACTAAGGGGATTCTGGGAAGATGGGAGTTTGAGCCTCAGACCTGGAGAAGGGTTCCTCTAGAAGGATGCGTTGGTTGGGAGAAGTCTGTTCCCCCTCCTCTGCTTGTACCTGGAAGGGACTAAGGGCAGAAACCTCCTACCCACTCCTGGAGAAAGGATGTTGTCCCTGCCAGGCTTGTGTCTACTTTCACAGCTGATAGTTTTACAGAACCTTTCTTTTCCTAATGTGGATTCTCCATTGACAGAGATAGACAACAGGTGGTAGGTTTAAAAATCATTTTATGTAAAATCTTCACAATCCTCCAAAGGTCAGAGGGGATCAAATCCAAGTTGAATGCATAGAAAAATTGGCTGTTGTTATTGCAGAACCAATAAAAAAAGATTAATGAAAATATGAGTGACCTTAAATCAATATAATTAGAAAACAAAAGCTTTCTAGAAGTAACAGTCACAACTTCTAAATTAAAAAATCTTAATGAAATTAAAATGCAAATATAAAGTTACAGAAGCAGAATAAGAAATATATGGAGGAAACATCTGTTATCTTAGGGGTAGGACACCCACTGAAACAAGACTGGTTACCAAGATATCATAGAAGATTTAACGACACAAAACCAATTTTTCTTAATGGAAAATGGCATCACAAACAAAGAACAAAAACATTTGCAATACACACAACATGGAGTATTCACATTGCTGAAGCAAGGTGCACTTAAAAATGGATAAGAAAATATACACCATTCTGTAGGGGAAAGCCAGCATGGATGGAAACAATCACTTCCAGAAAGGGAACAACATCCAGGAAATATGGTATTAGATAGAGAGCTGTAAGTGTGCACAACATGATACATGCTTTTGCCCTTAAAGTAGACAAAAATAAAAATATGTATAATCATCCTGAGCTGGCAAACCTGTGGGAAAATACTTTACACACATTTGGTGGTGTGTACCTACAACATCCCGTGTGTAAAGTGGTGTGTTGCAATTTAAAACAAGAGTTTTAGTAACAAATTTCACTTCTGGAAACTTAATTTGACAAGATTTTTTTTATAGTATAATATGAACATACAAACTGCCATAGTATTTGTAATAGGAAGAAACCCTAAAAGCAATCCGAATGTCCTTCAGAAGGGATCTGGTTGGATAGACAATAAGTTTGGGGGGGGTATCTGGTATGTTGTGTGTGTGTGTGTGTGTGTGTGTGTGTGTGTATAACTATTAACATGTCACTATTAAAACTGTCTATTGCCGGGCGTGGTGTTGCACACATTTAATCCTAGCACTTGGGAGGCAGAGGCGGCAGATCTTTGTGAGTTCAAGGCCAGCCTGGTCTACAGAGTGAGTTCTAGGACAGCTGGGGCTACAGGGAGACCCTGTCTCGAAAAAGACCAAAAAAAATAAATAAATAAAAAATAAAACTGTCTATTAATACATATAACTTGTAAGAATATTCTCCAATATGATGTCAAGAAAACAATAAAAAGAAAGCAATGAGATGCTAGTTTTTATATAATTCTATTTATTTTTTTTTTTTTTTTTGGTTTTTTTTTTTTTTTGCCTTTTTTTTTTTTTTGTATATAATTCTATTTAAAGTAGATGTATATTTGTATGTATAATCTTAGAGAAAAATTATGAAAGATATAAAATTATATCAAAGTGGGTTTGGAAGTGGAAAATGTGACTTTAGTTTTCTGTTTTGTTGGATTTAAAAAAAATATATCTATGAGTGTATTGCCTGCATGTAAGTAAGTGCACCCATGTTGTGCACTGCCAACAGAGGTCAGAAGAAGGTATCAAATCCCCTTAACTGGAGTTACAGGTGTTTGTTAGCTGCCATGTGGGTGCTGGGAATCAAACCTGGGTCCTCTGCAAGAGCAGACAGTGCTCCTAACCAGTGAGCCATCTCCCCGGCCCCTGTTTTGTTTGCATTTTTGTTTTGTTTTGTTTTGCTTGTTTGCAACAGGGTCTCATATAGCTCAGGCTGACCCAAGCTTGTTACACAGCAGAAGGTGGCTTTGAACCTGTAATCCTCTGCCTCTACCTGCTGAGATATGGGCTATAAGCCTGTGTCACCATGCCTGATTGTTATGTAGTGCTGGGGATGGATCTGAGGGCTTTGTGCATACTAGATAAGCAGTCTACCAATTGAACCCACTTCAGAATTTATGAATTAGTACTATTACCATTCATTTATTTTTTTTTAAATAAGTGAAACAAAAAATTTTAAGCTCCCAAATAATAAGTACAACAAATAAAATATGGAATATGAATATAAAAAAAGAAATACCAAAAAATAAACCACACACTTACTATTTACCTGTGACAGGTTACTATACCATATATATTGCTTTGTTTTTACCTTTACTATTTTTTTATATATTTTTTTAAATTTTATTTATTTATTTTCTATGTGTATGAATGTACTGTCTACATGTAAGTTTGTGCACCCATGTTGTGCAAAGCCGCAGAGGTCAGAAGAGGGTCTCGGATTCCCCTGGAACTGGAGTTCTCCTGGAATTGGAGTTACAGATGGTTCTCAGCCTCCATGTGGGTGCTGGGGATCGAACCTGGGTCCTCTGCAAGAGCAGTCGGTGCTCTTAACCACTAGGCTATCTCTCCAGCCCCTCATTTACTATTTTAATACTTTATGTGATTCCTAATTGTCTGCTATAGATCTGAAACTGATTACAAACTGCCTAAGTCCACTGGTGATTCCGATGAGGAGTTACATGTTTATTACCAAGATGAGAAAAGCCAACTTTACTCAACTGAGCCATCATGGCAGCTCTGGGGTGGGGATGGGAAGATCCATTTAAAACAAACAAAAGACAGACAAAAGCCATATTTTGGAGTACAGAAAACTGGAAGCCACAGCTTGTGGCCTTATGTAATGTTCTCTCACCTCCACTGAGTTTCCAGAGGTTCTGGGTCAGGAAGTCTAATGGAACCAGTCAGATGATATGCAACTCACCATTGTAGCAAGCCCAGTGCAGTGGCGTGTAGCCTTGGTTGTCTTTGAGGCAGCAGTCCTCATCGGAAAGAGCAATCTGGAGCAGCTCATTCAGCCACGTGGCATGGCCTCGCGCAGCTGCGTAGTGCAAGGGCGTCCTCCCTCTGGAGTCTTTACAGAGGATTGCCACTTCTTGTTCCAGCAGCATCTGCACACATTCCTCGTGTCCTGTCATAATCTGGCATATTGCAATTAAAACAAAACAAACGTCAGAAGGGCAGGAGACTTAGGAAGCAAAGCAGTTAGCTAGCTGACACATGAGAGCTCTTCGACCCTGCCTGGGAAACAGATTGCTCGGCTTCAAAGGTGCAAGGTTGAACAACTCTAGCAAAATTCCTATCAGAAAAACCCGTGAAAAACATCTTGGGACTATCTCTCTAAACATACCATGAAAGGTATCATGATATGGTAGAAAATATCAGCTTTAGAATCAGAAGGATATGATTAATGCCTCGGTCAAGGCCCTGTCAGGCTTAAGACAGTCTGCCTTTCTCTAATTCACTTTACCACTGGTAAAGAGGCATAGAAACAATGGCCTCACAGGTTGTTGAATAGTAAGGAGACAATAGTCATGTGATACTTCCAGCGGAGATGGGGATAGGTTCTGAGAATATCACAGTGTATTTACACAAATCTAGAATGTATGGCCTAGCACACAGTGGGGTGGGCCACAGAGCATACGGATCCGAAGCTGCAACTCTATATAGCATGTTACCCACTGAACATCCCAGTCACTGGTACACTGTGGCAAGTATTTGTGTCTACAAACAGCAATGGTGGCATCGGAGAGATGGCTTAGCAGTTAAGAACACTTGCTGTGTCTTCCAGAGGACCTGGGTTCAATTCCCAGAACCTACACTGTGGCTAAAAAATATCTCTAACTCCAGTCCCAAGGGGTCTGATACCTTTTCTGGCCTCTGCAGGCTTTGCGCAACATGGGTGCACTTACATAAATGCAGGCAAAACACTCGAACACATAAAATAAAAATAATACATTTTTAAATAAAAAATGAAATAGCAAAAGTACAGTAAAAATTATAGGTGATAGGAAATTTTCAGCTCCATTATAATATTATGAGACCCCCACTGTATATGTAGGCTGTCACTGGTGGACACATGCAAGACTATGTATATAAAGGCCCCCAGCTTGCTGCATGGCCCATAAGAAGTATCCAAGAAGAACTGTGATTATGATAATAAACACATAAACTTCCTCGTTCTGTCACTTACCATCCCCCACATAGCAATTTTATGAAATTTTTTTACATTTTAGTTGAATTTTTGTGATTTTCATACAGTATAATTTGGTGGTACTTAGATCTCCGCCCCTTCCATATCTCCTCTTATTGCCCCTGCCCAATTCAATGAACTCTATTATATATAATACATATATGTATACATAAGGTCTATAGAGACTAACTTGTGTTCCCAAATGTCCTTCAGCCTGGGTCCATCCACTGGAGCCTGGTTAACCACCAAGAGTCCCATCCCCATAAGACGTGGTCTCGGCCTCTCAGCCGCCATTGGTTGTCAAAGTTTCCTTACATTGAGCTGGGGTTTTGTGCCCACTTCCCCATGCCTGTGCTGGGGTTTTGTGCCCACTTCCCCATGCCTGTGCTGGGGTTTTGTGCCCACTTCCCCATGCCTGTGCTGGGGTTTTGTACCCACTTCTCCTTGCCTGTGCTGGGATTTTGTTCTGGTTCAAGCTTGCATAGGATTGTGCATGCTGTCACCACTGCTTTGAGTTCAATTTTTTATTTTTTTTCACTCAATACTATTTTTGTCCTTTAAAACAACAATTCAGCAGATATATGTACAAATAACTGTCTATAGGATGCATATGTTGCCCTCACTTGTAATGAAGGATAATCAGAAACAGAATGACTGCTCAAAACCACTTTTCAAAATCACTGAATACATTTTGGTACCTGCACACAATGGAGCATTAAAAAATATCATGTAGAAAAATATTTAATGACATGGAAAATGGCCCTTTACATACACACACACACACACACACACACACACACACACACACAAACAAACAAACAAAAAGAAACAGACTCGAATTAGGATGATTAGTACTGTTTTTTTTGGGGGGGGTCTTTTTGAAACAGGGTCTCCCTGTAGACCCAGCTGGCTTGGAGCTTGCTATATAGACCAGGCCGGCCTTGAACTCACAGATATCTGCCTGCCTCTGCCTCTTGAATGTTGGGACTACAGGCATGAGCCACCACGTCTGGCTTCACTATTGGTTTTTTTTTTTTTTTTTTTTTTTTTAATGTGTATGAATGTACTGTCTGCATGTAGGTTTGTGCACCCGTGTCATGCAATGCCGAGGAGGTTGGAAGAGGACGTCGGATTCCCCTGGAACTGGAGTTCTCCTGGAACTGGAATTACAGACGGTTCTCAGCCGCCATGTGGGTGCTGGGGATTGAACCCAGGTCCTCTGCAAGAGCAGTCAGTGCTCTTAACGGCTAGGTCCTCTCTCCAGCCCCAAGCCATCTCTCTAGCCCCTCACTATTATCTTTTAAAATTAAAAAATTCTATGCGTAGAGAAAAGATAGAAGAGCATTTGTCTCCAGGAGGTCTGACTGCCACTGATTATGATTTTTCTTCCTCCTCTGTGTTTCAAAAGAAACATTTTGCAAATTTTCTATTATGTACATTTTTTTTAAATTTTTTTTTTAATTTATTTCTGTATGTGTATCAATGTACTGTCTACATGCAGGTCTGTGCACCCGTGTCGTGCAATGCCGCGGAGGTCAGAAGAGGGTCTCGGATTCCCCTGGAGCTGGAGTTCTCCTGGAATTGGAGTTTCAGACGGCTCTCGGCCGCCATGTGGGTGCTGGGGATCGAACCCGGGTCCTCTGTAAGAGCGGTCGGCGCTCTTAACCGCTAGGCCATCTCTCCAGCCCCTATTATGTACATTTTGTAATCAGAGAGCAGAACTGGTCTCACCCATAGTAGGTGTTCATGTGACTACTATCACAATCTAACATGAAATCTTAAGAGCGGGATGTAACAGTAGATTTTATTATTGTATCTTTTTTTTACTATCTAAAGTCCACAGGTTCTATTATGAAACAAGCTTTTATCCCCCTAAAAAGTCACATAGGGAAAATGGAAGCAAGCTCATTGAACAGATCCTTAACTAAAGCTGAGAAGGACGTACATACCCCTCTATGTAAGGCTGTGCAGCCCATGATATCAACAGCATCTACATTTGCTTCCTTTTCAAGTAATAATGAAACAGCATCAATGTGTCCATATGCTACTGCGAGCATCAGTGGAGTTCTAGGGAGAGAGAGAAATGGCCTTTAACAGCGAGGTCACAAAATACATCCCCTGGAAGGACAGGTCTCTTTATTTCTGACAACTGCTCAGTATTCTCTAAGTACCTAATTTGCTACTGTATGCTATGTGAAACAAAAGATCAACCTCTGTTCTAAGGGATGCGTGGAATGGTGTCAATGGAATGATCCACAGGGCTGGGACAGGAAAGGTCTCACCTGAAATATTCACATTACTCCTCTCATTTTCAGTATACTTGGCATTTACTGTGTTAACTGGGTGGGGCGTGTGTAGGTAAAAGACCCTCTTGCTTCTATGAGAGCAGTTCTACTTTTGAAGCAGTCTGTGTTGGACTTCTGCTCAAGACTACATTTGAATGGTCAAAGCTTCGTTGCTTCGAAGAAAAGTCTGAGGGATCTAAAGGAAAGACCAGAGTGCTGGACACAGGAGGCAGGGTTCTTGGTTCGACTGACACTCAAACTCGTCCGTCTAGAGACAGGAACTAGAGCTTTTCTGCTGTCTGTTTTCGATTTGTAAGAAGAGACTGGGAGGGAATAAACCAATGGACAATAAAAACAAACTCGAAAGATGACAAAAACCTGAAGGATTGTTAACAATGGAGACAGTCTGTTGAGGTCTCTCCTGTTATCACTGTTAATTAAAAATTGGGAATATGGCAACTTTACATGAGGTTATATAAATATAAAGAGGAACTATTGGGGGCAGGAGAGATGGCTCAGTGGCTAAGAGCACTGGTTGCTCTTGCAGAGGACCTGAGTTTGGTTCCCAGCACTCACATGGCAGCTAACAACCATCCATAATTCCAGTTCTAGGGGACGTGATGCCCACTCTTGATTTCCATGGGCACTGCACGACACAGGGGGCACTTATATACATGCGGGTAATACACTCATCACATAAAACAAAAATAATAAATAAAAATTTAAAAAGAAAGAACTACTAAAAAGCCAGAAAACATGGCATACCCAGAAAAAAGTTGATCTTCTTCATCAAAATACATAATGCCCCCACCCCGCAGAAGTTCATTTAGACACAGGCTGTGGTGCCACCACCCCGTTATTCAAGGTTTCTTACCCATGAATCTCACCCAGAGCTATACTCCCATCCTAGAATTCGGCAGTCAGTCCTTTTCACTGCTCAATAAACCAATCAGCTCTGTGACTGACATGCCAAGCCCAGGCAAAGCTGAGAGCACTTACTGTCCTTTGGCATCTTTCACATCAACCATTTCCGGGTTGTCTGCAATTTCTAGTAATAGCCTCAAACACAGAGTATGACCATTAATAACTGAAAAAGAAAACAATGGATATTGTTTTAACAAGCCAATACTTATTGACATTATTTGGACCTTAAATACATGATATTCCACTGCTGCTGACAAAAAGCCCTGGGTTACAGGTCCTGATGGCTCTGGGGTGGCTGGCCTAGTGTTAATCTGTCTTCTCCTTTCTTCTTAACAGCACACTTTGAGCTTCACCTTCCTCTTCTGTTTCCAGAATTAAAGGTCTTTTTCTTAAATGTAATGTCCTTTCTTATCTCCTTGTACAGAACTGGTAAGTCTCCCCATGTGTCACTGTACTGAGAGGCACTTATTTGTACATAATTAACCTGGGACTTACTCACATCTAGCTCTTTTTGAAAATGAAGAAAGAGGGAAAGGGGAGAGAAAAGGGAAGCAGTGATAGGAAGAGAAAGGGGAAGAGAGGAAGATGGAAGGAGGGAGGAGGGAGGAGGGAGGGAGGGAGGGCAGGGAAGGGAAGGGAGGAAGATGGAAGGGAGGGAGGAGGGAGGAGGGAGGGAGGGAGGGAGGGAGGGAGGGAGGGCAAAGAAGGGAAGGGAAGGGAAGGGAGGAAGAACATAAGAGGCCCTGCCTTTCCTTTCTGGATCATTGCATTCTTAGTTCAGTATTCCAACAACAGTTCTCATTGATTAGTGGCATCGTTATACAAAGCTCCAAGCTGGAATGGTGAACACAGCTCAAGTGTTCA
Source organism: Rhizomys pruinosus (assembly GCA_009823505.1). Classification (NCBI taxonomy): domain Eukaryota; kingdom Metazoa; phylum Chordata; class Mammalia; order Rodentia; family Spalacidae; genus Rhizomys; species Rhizomys pruinosus. The sequence continues at coordinate 563,955 of VZQC01014358.1, read as the reverse complement.
CTGTTCACTGATGATGTTGCTCTGTGGTGTCTGTGTTCCTCAAACTATAGCATAGGCTTTCTAGAGGCCAGAGAATGCTACATGCAGGAAGGGCTCCTGCTGTTCCTCCTTCCTCTTCCCTCTCATCCCCAGCTGAGCTAGGACTCAGGTGTCTTCCAGGCCCTTTGATAGGGCTGCTTGCTGACTACCTGGTCCAGCTACCAGCAGAGGGCAGGAAACCCATGAAGCTTCAACGCCCTATCAGCCTCAAGCAGCTGGCACGGAGGGAGTAGGATGTGTCCTTGCCTGCATCTGGCAAGATGCTTCTTTTAGGAGACAGGTGATCCCCAGGTGAGTGTAAGGGCTTCTTGAAAGCAAAGCTGTGGAATTATAATCCTTCAGAGCAAGGCACATTCTTTTAGTTTATTAAAAAAGAACATTCAAAAAGCCTTACAATCCATAAGGCTTTCCATCCAGGGAATAAGAACAAACAGGCTTAACATTCCAAACGTGACCTACTCTCCTCTCTGAACAATAAGAATGTCATAAAGTACATCAAAATTCCCTGCTGTGGCTGTGGACAAGGAAGGGAATAGATGCAGCAATGTTGGGTTGATAAGGCCTCTTTGCAGAGCTGCATTTTACAGGTGCTTTTATTGCTTGCCGGTCACGAGGGAATGCTAATTTCACTTCCACACGGTTTTCTGGAACAATACATATTGGAATTACCTCACATTCATCGACAGCACTCAAATGAATGACAGGAATAATGCCCGCATTTTGTAGGTATCACAATCAGCTCATTCTCAGCATCTGTTTATATATCTTGGGAGGAAATATGGGTTGGAGTTACAGGTAATTTATTATTGCCGCTGTTTTTGTTGTTGATTTTCTTAAATTTACACAAATCTGTTGCTTGCTGGAGTATAAGGTGTACCTACGAGGAGAAACCAGGACAGGGCTGGCTGCTCTAGGCTATGGGTTCAGGAGGAGGAGCAGCAGCCAATTCTGGTTGCTGTTTCTGTACCAATCTGATATTCTTCAAATGCTCACAATCAATCAATCCAAGGATATTTCATTTTGGGCTAAACACAAGAGGAAAAGTATCATCTCTGCTCATATCACTCACCCAGTGTGTCATACAGCAAAACCATTTCTACAGTTAAGCTTATGCTTTCCGTACAGTAGCTTTTTGAATTTAGCTCATACCCTCAGGAAAATTTAAGTCTCCCTTAGAGTAACAAACTTAAATTATCCTTGGCTTAATACACTACATTTTCCCCCAGTTGCCGTCTAGCAAAATGACATTAGCATCTTTAGCTGTGCCCTGCCAGCCCCTGCTCTCTCTCTGAGACGAGCTTAGCTGCTGCAGGCTATGAGTGACAGCCATTTTTCATGTTGCTCAAAAACCACAACTGTGCCTATCTGTGCTAAAACCACCAATATCCAATCTGGCTGCTACTCCTCACAGGACTCTGAGGCTTTGAAAAAAACAAATTGGAAACTGGAAAAGATTCTGGGTAAGCAGATCCTCAAATCCCAGGCTAAAGCTTCGGCCCAGGAGACATTTTGTAGAAAACAGACAAATGACAGCCTGTCCTCTTAATGAATGGCTCCAGGGAAATCAGAATGGAATGAGTCTTCTTGACCGCAAGGGGGCACCCTTGGACCACACCTATCTCACAGAGGCAAATGAGTGTGGACGGTCCTTTATTGTTTGCTGTTCACATGGGCAGTCTTCCACAAAGCCAGCCCTTTGTCATTGTTGAGCATCACACAGTAACAAGGTGGAACCCTGGGCTTAATAGTGAGAAAGTCATTTCTTTTTTCTTTCTTTTTTAATATATATTTCGTACAAGATTATCAAGTCTAGACCGGTGTCCCCCACCCTATCCCCCAACCCCACCAGAGCTCATGTATTCTGCCAACATGCTTTTCATCTCTTTCTCAGTCTTTCTCGATATTCTCCATGTGGAAGTTGACTGTTTTGAGCAGAAGTTCACTGTTTCAGTCAGTTCTTTGATGCAGTCCTTTCTGTTATTGTTTCCAATATGCATCACTCCCAACTGCTTGGACAAAAGCTCAAGGAGCCTGCACAGGAAATACTTACAACTAGGTAATTGGCACTATTGCAGGCAGGGAGGGAAACCAAGAAAGATGGTGTTTCCTGACATCGCCTTCCAATGCATCCACAGATGAGGGATACCATTTGTCATTTGTTTTTCTGAGACTGTGTTACTTAACTTAGCATGATGTCTTCTAGCTCCAGCCATTTTCCTGCAAAGCTCGTGATGTCATCTTTCTTTACTACTGCATAGAACTCCATTGTGTAGATGTACCACATTTTCTCTATCCACTCATCAGTTGAGGGGTATTTGGGTTGGTTCCAGCTCATTGCTATTGTGAAGAGAGCTGAAATAAACATGGCTGTGCATGTTTCTCTGCGGTGGGATGAGTCTTATGGGTACATGCCCAGGAGTGGTATGGCTGGGTCGGGTGGCAAGTTCATTCCAAGTCTTCCAAGGGTTCTCCACACTGCTTTCCATAGTGGCTGTACAAGTTTACATTCCCACCAGCAGTGGATGAGTGTTCCCCTTTCCCCACAACCTCTCCAGCACTTGGTATCATTTGTTTTCTTGATCCTAGCCAGTCTTATTGGAGTAAGATGATATCTTAAAGTGGTTTTCATTTGCATTTCCTTAATGATTAGTGATGTTGAACAGTTCTTGAGGTGTTTCTCAGACATCTCTAATTCCTCACTTGTGAAGTCTCTGTTCAGTTCTTTGCTCCATCTATTGAGTGGGTCATTTGTTTTCTTTTTTCTTTGTTTTTTGAGTAGTTTATATATTCTGGAAATCAATGCTTTGTCAGATGTATCTGCAGTGAAGGTTTCCTCCCACTCTGTGGGATTTCTCTTCACTTCCTTGATTGTTTCTTTTGATGTACAGAAGCTTTTGAGTTTGATGAGGTCCCATTTGTCAATTGTCGACCTTAATTCTTGTGCAGCTGCTGTCTGATTTAGGAAGTCTTTTCCTA